>CAUYUJ010016716.1:37431-77431 GCA_963575745.1 Prorocentrum cordatum
CTCCTCCTCCTCCTCCTCCTCCTCCTCCTCCTCCTCCTCCTCCTTTCTCCCTCACCTCCTCCTGCGCATTTTGCGTCCATGCACAGGGCCCGCGTCGCTCGCATCGACCTCGAGAGCACTGCAGAGGACGGGGTAGCGCCTGGGGACCAACGATCAGCAGCCCCAACGACGCGTTCACCGCGTACAGGGTCAGCGTGACGCCCGTGGGTATGATGCGCACCTGCCCAGCGAGAAGAAGGCGGAGGACAGTAAGAAGAAAGATGGGGACCAGAAAGAGAGGAGGATGAGAAGAAGGCTGGAGGTCAAGAAGGAGGAGGAGGAGGAGGAGGAGAAGGAGGAGGAGGAGGAAGAGAGGAGGAGAGAAGGAGGAGAGGAGGAGAGGAGGAGGAGGAGACGAGGAGACGAGGAGAGCAGGAGGAGGAGGAGGAGGAGGAGGAGGCGGAAGAGGGGCTTGAAGGTAGCAGGCCAGCGAAAAGCAGAGGCCGTAGGGACGAATGGTCAGATGGGATAGAAAAACGAACGACACGGCCGGCATCCGAGAGGACACGGGACTCTTCCGACTGCGACCTCGTCTTGGACTTCCGACTCTTCCGCCTGCGACCTCTTTCGACTCTTCCGACTGCGACTTCGACCTCCGACTCTTCGGACTGAAACTGCGACTGCGACGTCCGACTCTTCTGACTGCGACTGCGACTGCGACTGCGACGCACATTGAGCACCTGGCAGATGCCTCGGGATTGGGCAAAAACAGCCACAGCATGTAGCACACTGTCCGAGAGGACACACATCTGTCCCGATGAGGGACAAGGCGCGGAGATCGAGAAGGAACTCGAGGGACCTCAGGCGCACGGGGGCACCCTTGGCCTTGAACACAGGGCGGACGAGTCACCCGCGCCATGTGTCTCCCTGCCGTCGTCGTGCTCAACTTAGGTCGGGCATGTCCCCCTACGGGCGGATTGTGGACGAAAAATCAAAAACAGCCAAAACAATACTCAAGAATGTTCAACTAGGTTTGAATATTCCCCCAGGAGAGGGACAGGCCCGACTTAATGCTAAACAGAAGGAGCGCCGAGCAAGGAGCAGTGGAGCTTTGCTGGCGACGGCGAGCCTCGGCCAAGAGTAGGCTCCCCAACACGAGTCTGGGGGAGCCCAGAGTGGTCTGGGACGCACAGAGACATACTAAGACTATTATGTCCTCCTCGGAGGTGCGCGTCCGACCCGAACAGATAGTATACCCATCTTGTAGCATGTCGTTTCCCGAGCGGTGTGGCCGGAAAGCGCCCGCCACGACGGATGTACTCTGAGATTTCTCGGTGCCCGCGGCGCCCCTGGGGGGGCCACGCACACATAGTAGAAGCATGTTGGGTTGACGCCAATGGTCCTGATCTCCGCATCTTGGCTGCAGGGGCGCCCTTGGTCTTGAGCAAAGGGCGGACGAATCACCTGCAGAAGAGCGCGTTCCCCTGCAACCGAGGCCTGCTTATGAACCGCGCCGACCGAAAGAATCGAACGGAGCGGAGCCGTGTCTAGCGGCACGGGCTGGCACGGCACACTCCAACTGTCGGGTTCGCGTGGCTCTCCCTCCCGTCTGCCATCGGACACGCGCTGACATGGCGCGTGGGCGCGCCATCCGCAGCGAAGCCTCAGACCAATGCCGTCTGATTTGGCGACGGAGCGCGCCGATGATGTACGGAAACGGGGCACGCCGCTGATCCGCGCGCCCTAATCCATGTATCGGCGGCGAGCCTTGGGGGAAAAAAGAAAGGGCGGGCCGTCTCAGAAGGCTCGGAAGTCCCCCGGCCTTCTGAGAAGTTTGCCGAGTCTTCCCCGGAGACACGGGAAACCTCTCGGAGGGCGCGAGGCCTCCTGAGCAGCCCCGCCGCCTTCCGAAAGGGCCTTATCCTTCTCACTTTCCCCCCGCGCTCGCCACCGAATGATGTAGGTTCGCGTCGTGTCGACCGGCGGCGACCCCGACGCCGGCGTTCAACATTGAATGCCGGCGGAGGCCCAAAATCGGTCGATGTTGAACGATCAGACCTTACGGAAATGGCCGATCGCTCAAGGTTGAACGATCCTCGCGGCGTCAGGGACCAGCGCCCAGGTCGACACGGCACGAACCTACCGTACGGAGCCGGGACCCGCCGCAGATCCGCGCGCCCCGACCCACGTTTGCGCTTGAACCCGATGCCGGCGCAGCGGGGCGCAGGCCGTCGTGCGCCTGCGCCCCTCCTGTGGGCCATGCATCGGCCTGCCTGGGGGAGCGGCGGTGCACCGCCGGAATGTTCCCCGACAGGTGCGCGCGGGTCGTGGAGCAAAAGCAGGCTGCGTTAGGTTCGTGCGGCGTCGGCGCGGGGAAAGGCTTATGACACCGCTCCGATCGTCCAACCTTGAACTGGTCGCGGCCCCGATCGTTCAAGGTTGAACTCCGTCGGGTCGTGTGGCGCCACCGTGTCCCTCGGTGTTTCCGCGCCGTTCCATCATGCGGAGTCCAACCTTGAACGCCTTCGCCGGCGTCGCCAGCGCGCCATCGCCGCATGAACCTACCGTAAACACACTTCGGGCCCTAGGCAGCTGGTCGGCACAGCGGAATCGCAGTCCAGGAGCTCCCCTTGGTGGGGACCCAAGAAAAACAACAGCGCAGACGTTCGGACGTCCAAGAACGACACGGCTTCTTCGCTGACGCTGGGCACACTCGCCCATATTGTTCCCCAAAGATCGGGCCTAGGCGGTCCTCGAGGCTCCCAAGTGAAGCCCAGCAAGCCTCTTAGACGGCTCCGAATGGGGCACCACCACCAGACCGCTGGAAGCCACACCTCCAATACGGACTCGAGACCCCCAGAGGCCCGCAAGAGGCTTTCAAGAGGCCCTCACCAAGCCCTCAAGAGGCTCCCGGCTAGCCCCCGAGAGGACCCCCGGACGCCTCACGAGGCCCCCAAGAGGCCCCCAAGATACCCTCAAGGGGCCTCCAGAAAGCCCCCAACAGGGCCCCCAAGAGAACACCTGAGGTTTCTGATCCACGCACAGTGAGCTGGCAGAACGAAACGAGGGCCGCAATATACACACACACACACATAGACACACAACCATGGTAAGATGGCGTGCGTGCATCATCAGTCGGTATCACCTCATGCGGATTGGATCCCAACTTCCCAAGAGATCCTATAAGCCAAACCATAATGTAACAATACCTGGGCAGAGAAGAGAACTCGGCGGTGCTCGTAGAGACGGCCGCTTTCGCTGCATCAAGACATGTTTCCATGGCAATGCTCTCCACCTCGGCCTCCCCTCCCACCATCATGCCCCATGTGGCCAATACCAGACCGCAGCAGGACAACCAGATACGCCAGTCGAGGTACTGATCAGCCCAAGCAGCCTGCCGACAGGTGACTGGACGGGGGGGAAGAGGAAAGTGAGGCGAGGGATGAGGCCCGTGCCAGGACAAACACTGACAGAACAAGCACCTGAACCGAGTGCTACAAGGGAAGCGAGTTGTGTATGCACATCTTGCCAGAGGCCCACTCAGACCATAGACAGCAAGTTGCTTAGGCATAAAAAACACAGACGCTCAAGGGGATGTTTGTTATGGCACACCCATGAACGTGTCAGCTGGCAAGGCTTGTCAGCGAACACGCTCTGTGAGCTGGTGGGTGAAACCGTTTGGAATGAGGGGAAAAGGGTGATAAAAAACCCTTCCGGACGAATTACCGGAGGACGGATGGATTTTTGAAGGCGTTAGCCAGACTAACCCCAAACAGCGTGCACTAGCACACTACATGATGCAACTAGCGTATTGCCATATATGTGGTGCAAACAACGTTGTACAATTGATGTCGTGCACTAACATTATTAAAAAAAATACATTTACATGCACATAAAGCTGTACATATACATAATGCGGTACATATACATATACATAACCATATACATAAGCATGTGGATATGCATATGCATATACCTATACATAAACATAGTCACTTACATATAGTTATACATAAACATGTACATAAACAGGTACATGTAAAAGGGGCCACATGCGATCCCCACGATTTCTGAGGGGAAGGTGGGGTCCATTCCTTTCGGGAGCTCGCGAACAAAGTGAACCCCACCCTCCCCCTCAGAAGTGGTGGGGGGGTATGGGGTAAGGTTCGCATGTGGCCCCCTAATGTATACACATACATACAAACAAACATACATACGTACAGACATACAAACACGTGTACGTGTGTATCCATGTGTATATATGCAACTATGGTGCAAGCTACGTGGTGTCATATACGTAGCGAAAGCAAACATGTACATACATATGGAAGTGCAAAATGAGTGGCGCAACAAAACATGACAATGTTATTCTACAAAGTTGGCGAATACTGGAATGTGCGGTCTATGTGATGCAATGTGCGTGGCGCACGCATGATATACGGTACGACGTATGTGGTACCATGTTTGTGGTGTTATATATGTGGCGCACCGGCGCTGGACAATCAAGGTTGTGAAATTTGTGTGGAACTATGCGGTACAATAGATACGTGGTGCAATCCTTGGGGCGCAGCTTATGTACTATCAACTCTGTGGCATACGTTACGCGGTGCAAAACGCTTGTTTGCAACATGTGTGATGCAACTTGCGTGGCGCAAGTTATGCGGTGTAAACTATGTGGTGTTATGTGCGTTAAGCAGCAAATGTAGTGCAACAGTGTGGTTCTGTCGACGTGGTGTTATTAATTTTTGTTCGCGGTGAATTGTCAAATCCACTGCTCGCGCAATCATCCCACCCGCCCACCCGCAACGTGGATTTCAAAACCAACGCGGCGGCGACTGCGATGACCGTTCGGCTTTGGGGGGGGCCGCCGCGGCCGCGTTAGCGCGCGCAGGCTCGCGCGCAGAACGGCCAGTTAGTCCGCCGCGACCGACGCGGCCGCGGCGGCGCTGACCGCTGGGGCGATGGCCGCTGGGAACTCCCCGCCGCGCGTCGCAGGCAACACTTGCGCAAGGGATGGGCGCACCATAGGGCCAGTCTTCTACGCAACCCCCCCGGGAAACAAAGCGACGCCCCCCAGATACGCGCGCGCTTTGAGGAAAACGTAACAGGAGGCGGGCAATAAAGAGGCGCGCGCGTTGCCGCCGGCCACGATTGCGCCACCCCCCGCACCTCCCCTTCGCGACACCAGGGGCGCGCGGCGGAAGTAAACAACGGATGCGAGCTCGACGGCGGGCGCCCACGAGGCTCCACTGCCCACTGGGGGCGCCCGAAGATGGAGCGGAGCGCCGACAGGGCCCGGCAGGGGCGCAAAGAAGAAGCAGCAACATCGCCGCGGGAGCATGCGAAGAGAGGCGGTCGCAGAGAAACGCCACGATGTACACCTGCGGGAAGGACTGTGGGAGGCCTCCAGTTGTCGGAGAAGAGCATGATATGCACCTGGCGAACACGACAGAGAAAGAAAGCAGGACTGCGGGAATGCCCGAGAGAAGGAGCACGTCGACGCGCACCTGCGCGGAGGCGGAACTCTTCCCATTCGACCCGGGGGACGCAACCGCGGGGCCGATTTGCGGGAACAACGTAAACGATGTGAGCTCGACCAGTGGCCCCTCAGGGCTCAGCTGCCCCGAGCGGGGGCAGGAGCACCGAAAGTGAATCAACATGGAAGGTTAATACCACCCAACCCAAATTGGCCTGCTCTCCACGACGAGAGGGGCATGGCCCCCGCCCAAAATCGGCTGCCCCTCGCGATTAAGGGCGCGCCGACCCCGCCCAACATGGGCTGCTCTGATCAAAGGGGCCTGGGCCCTGGCCATCTCGAGCACGCCTGCTTGTGCTCCGCGGTGAGACGCGCCAGTTTGCGGGGCCGCGACCCCCACGCAGAGGCCCCTCGCCTGTCTCGGGAAGCACAGGGGGAATTGGAACACCTGCACCTGGGCGAACCAGAGAACACAGGCGGAGACGATAGCAATGGCCAAGATTTGCCTGGACCTCGGATTCGCGCGCGGGGGCCGCGGCCTCTCCTGCTCGCCTGCGCGGCCCGCTCGCAAGCCAGGGGCGACATCTGACGGCACCGCCCCAAGATGAACGCGGGCCCGGCGGCCACGCGCGCGCACAGAAGCGCAACGAAAAAGGGGGGCAAGCGCCGGCAGCCAGGTGGACGGACGAGAGAGAGAGAGGAAATAAAAAACAAAAAAATCGGAGGCCCAATGGGCCAAAGGCGTGCTAAGATCTCCAGTAACTACTTAACAATATTTCTAGTTCGCGCGCGCGGGGCCGCCCCTGGGGGGCCCCGGACGAAAAGTACCCCGGCCGACCCCCGGTTGATCCCCGGGCGATCCCCAGGGGGGAGGCTATTTTTCGCCACCCCTCACGAGGATCGTGGCCTCCGAGGGGGGAGGCTGCAATCGACTACCCCCCCTCCCGCCACAAGGGGCCCCCAAGAGCCCCCCAAGAGGCCCCAGGGGAGCCCAATACGCCGCCAAGGAGCCCCAAGACGCTCCCAAGAAGCCCCCAAGAAGCCCCCAAGACGGCCCCAAGAGGCCCCAAATAGCGCTCCAGGGCCGGAAAAATGAGCGAAGCGATAAATAGGGAGAGAGAGAGAGAGAGAAACAAAAAAAAAGAGAAAGAGAGAGAGAGAGAGAACCCCCCCCCCCGCCCCCAAAAAAAGAGAGGGAGAGAGAGAGAGAGAGAAAGAGAAAGAAACAAAGAGAAATAAATAATGGTCTGATAACCTCGACACTGGGAATCATGCCCAGGGCGGGATACCAACAACCAAATTCCGCCATCCGCGGCCTTCCGCCTGGACCTCGTTCGGAGGCTGTCACGCAGAGGCGTCGGTCGGGAAGGCCGCGGCCTTTCGCCTGGACCTCGCTCGGAGGCTGTCTTGCAGAGGCTCTGGTCGGGAAGGGTAGCAAAAATATAGTTGCAAACACGCGATGGGCCTGAGAACGACGGCCACAATGCCAAGGGCATAACAAAACGGAGGGACGGCCACATGGATAAGGACAATGGAGGAGTAGAGAACAAACAACATAATCTTGACAATGGGGGGGCTGTCGGAATATCTCTTCCGTGTTTTTTTTTGCCCAAAGGCATACTGAACGCTCGGGGCACCACGCTGGCGGTGGGGCCCCGTCCACATATCTGAGCAACGGTGCTAACACCGAGTCGTTCCCGTTCATACCAGTATCGAACTGGTTGGCCGGGCTTCTGCCAGCGGACCCGCCGCCGCTCCACATGCCGAAACCCTACATGCCGGCACGCTGATTCCGGGCAGGCTGCGCTGTCCGGTGGAAAGGGACGAGGAAGGGAGATGTGGTGGAGGAGGAGGTCGGAGGAGGAGGGGGGACCAGGCCTCCTGGCCTCCTACACACCGTGCGACCCAGGCACTCCTGGAAACGGAATTTGGCGCGTTCCTTCCTCGCGGTGGCTTTGCGTCCGCATCTGAGGCAGGAGACTGCAGGCCCTGAGAAACTACCCAGGTGGGGCCTCTGCGGGCAGCGCGGGGCCTCCTTCTGGGGGCCAACGCTCCTCCTCCTCCCCCTCCACCCCCTCTCCCCCCCCATCCCCCATGCCCACACGCACGCACAATGCGTAAGCTCAGTGGCGCTTGGCGTGGTCGTTCTTCGGCTTGCGTTCGTCTTCGGAGCTGTCGCTGTCGCTGTCGCCCTGCTTACCTCGAGACTGGCCGCTGCCGAGTTGCTTCACAGCGAAGCTTAGCAAGACGACACCCGCGATAGCAGCGGGCAGCCACATCGGTACTGTGGACTCCGCTTCCGCAATGTTCTTCTTGTTGCTGGCAAAAACGCCTGGGCAGCTGGCGCTGAGCAGGAGCGCGTGCCACACAGTCTTGAAGGGCACCATAATAAAGCCGCCATCCTGGAAGTGTGCCTTCCACATCAAGGGGGCGGCGTTCGGGACACGGCGCGAGGCCCACACTGCCACCCAAAAGCTTGAGCCAAAATGGCTACGGAGGAATATCTCTTCCGTGTTGGAAGCATTGTAAAATCAGCGCGTTGGCAAACATTGGCGTTACCACCGACGCAATGCGGGGAACTAACCACTTACGCAAAACCGCCAATGTAGCTTCCAACCGGGAGTGTCAACGACGGTCACGTGGCCCGCAAGGCAAAGCAAGAAAGGCTGATAACCTGTGAGAGGGATGGACGTACCATAGGGCCTGTCTGCTATACCCACCCCATGGGGGACAGAGCCCGTACAGCTAGTCGGGATGCCCCCCAAAGAGGCGTGCGCCTGAAGGGCAGCGCGCACTAAGGTGAGAGGTAGAGAGGCGCGGGCATTGCCACCGGCCAGGACTGCGCCATCTTCAAACAGCACTTGCGTGCGGGCAGTTCAGTGGGAGTCGGTGACTCGGGCGGGCGCGGTATCATGGCGACGTCGAAAGTTGCAGACAAGATGATGATAGTAGCGATACTGGTGGCGATGGTGGCGATAATGACGGCAAGGCCAATGACGGCGCCGATGCTGATCACGATGGTGAAGATGATGGTGTCCACATGTCAGTGATTTCCGCCTGCGCGCGCAGCCGACGGGCGCGAGTGGCCCGCAGACAGCGTGACAAGGATCGCGCCCCACACACAACCTCCCATCAAGCGCGCAAGGGCGTTCGAATGATTTCGACATGCGTGCGCGAAAGGCTCGCTCGGCCGCAGTTGAACAAAATTGTGAAGACCGATAATTTCTTTGAGAATCCGCAAGAGCCCGCGCGACGAGTTCTTTTTGAAAAACGATGTTGCGAAACCATTGTTCTGTATATGTATCCGGCAAACTCGATACTAGAATCCATGCGAAACCTGAAGTGTTTGAAGAATTCTGGCATGCGCGAACGACGACGCGAGCGTGAACTTATCCCATATGCTGCAAGAGATTATTGAAAATGGACGGTGTGTGATGAACAAGTCTGCGCGCAACGAACTATTTGACAAGGACGAGGGGGGCGTAACCAGTTTGGCTGAGACGGTGTGCATACGTATGTGAACTGCGCAGCGGAGGAGCATCAGAGGTGGGTTGTAATATTCCAAGCGCATGCGATAATCCCAGAGGGGGTGGACCGCATGTCTCTGTAGAAAAGAAATTGGTAGTCCCCAAACGTGGTGGTGACAACACCTGGCGGTGAGTCTCGGGCGATTTGGTGTCACCACCCGGTTTGGGGACTCGTGCGGTTTTCCGAGGATGTCCCGGACACTGGTGGGTCCAGGAGTCACAAAACCCGGTGGTGACCCCGTGTCCCCAAACCCAGCGGTGACCTTTTTGGTGATTCCAGCCCGCCGCCTGGTATCTCACCACCCGGTTTGGGGGTTCCCAAAGAAAACCTGTGGGGCGACGGGCGGTGCCGGGCGGCGACTGGCGGCCGCAAGCTGGCTGGACCAGCACCCCAGGGCCAGACGGGCGGCGAGCGGCGACGGGCGGCGACGAGCGGAGACGGGGGGGCGTCGGGGAGGCCACAAGGCCGCCGGGCTGGCACCCAGGTCCAGTTCCTTGGAGAGGCAAGCGCTGAATGCAGGCACTGTTTGGGGACTGTGTTAAGCGGAATCGCTTCGGAACGATCTCCTCGCCGCGACAACCAATCCTACACTCCAGATTTCGTAATAAAGGGAGGGGGGTCTCATTTCGGGGGGGTCTCTTCCAGGCTATCTTGGAGGCCCTGGGGGGGTCTTGGGACGATGTTTGGGAGGGTTCTCCCACGGGGGGGGTCTAAAACTTCTCGTCTGGGAGGGTTGAGACCCCCTCCCTTTTATTACGAAATCTGGAGTACCCCACCCAACCCTCAGGGACACAGGCGAGGGGGAAGGTTGAGGGCAGTGAGCTGCCATAGGTCACAAAACGTCTGAGCTGGGTGCGAGGCCATGGCTTCGAGGCCTTGTAGACGGAGCTGTTGAAGAAACATGCGTGCAGCCAGGAGGGCCAGGAAGGAGAAACGACAGGGAGGAAGGACGAGGACGACGAGGAGGTGGGAAATGAGAGAAGAGGACAGAGAACGGAGCGGGGTGTAGGGGATAAAAGGAGGAGGATCAGCCGGAGGAAGGGAAGGGGAGGGGCGGAGAAAAGATGAGGAGGAGGAAAAGCGGGAGGGGGAAGGGCAAGGGAGACTCATGGGAGACTTCTGCGTGCCACTCTCAGGTCAGAGGAAGGCAAGGGCACCAGAAGGGGGGGGGAAGGGAAGAGGAAGAGCAGGCGAAGGAGGAGGGACAGGAGGGAGGGAGGAGGCAACTAGAGGGAAGAGCGAGGAGGACAAGGAGGAAACTGAGCACGAGGAGAAGGAAGAGGAGCAGAAGCAGCAAGGGGGGAAAGGGCAGGAGCAAAACGCGAGGCGAGGGGAGAGAGGAGGAAAAGGGGCAGGGGCATGCGAGGAAGAGGACGAGGAAGGAGGAGCCAGCTGCGAGGGGGAAGGCGCGAGGGCACCGCGGCAAGGAGCATGGACGATGGACGCGGGCCTGCTCTTACCGAGGCGGCGCGCTGCCCGCGAGCCTCTACGCGGCACCGCCGCCGCCCGCGGCGGCCCGGCGCCCCTCCGCGGGGGGACACATGGCGCCCCCTGACGCGCGCCAGGGCCGCACCGCTCCCGGGGAACTTTCTTGTTGGCGGCGGTCACAACCCAGACCTCCCAGAGTCATGAAAAAACCAGGACGGGAGGTGTGTGTGTGTGTGTGGCTGTTTTCGGCCCCTGGGGGCCCTCACCGGGCCTTGGGACCGTCCAAAAACGGCTCGGGATGAAGAGCCGGTCCCAAAGAATGGGTCCAGACCTCTGGAGATCGCGTCATGAAAGAATCATGACGTCGGGGGCCTGGGAAGACGGTAGGCGAAGGGGGGGGGGCTTCTCAGAACCCTTGACCTCCACTTTCCGAGACTTCCGCGCAGCAGTTGCCGCCGCGGCGCGGCCGCGGAGACCGCTGAGGCCGCCGCTGCAGCCTCGACGGCGGCCCCGGCCGTGGGCGCCTTCGCGGCCGCTGCTGAGCGGCATCTCCCGTCCGGCGGGTGCGGAAGGTGAAGGCCGAGGGAAGGAGTCGACTGGCCCTGGCCAATCCTTGGAGGCGCGCAAACATGGATCGGGGGAGGCGCCCTCCCCGAAGTGCGGCCGGTGCCGCCTCGTTCGGCGGCGCCTGGATCGGCGGCGGAAATCCGCGATTCCCCATGAAAACGGAACCCGTCGCTAATCCACGCCCCCATTGATCCATGCTTGCGCGGGTCAGTGCACCCCGGGCCCCGCAGGGTCCTGCAAGATCCCGCGCTCTGGCTGACCCCCGTTTGCATTGACCCCGTCTCTTGCAGCTCGAGAGGCCGCTTCTTGGAAGGCGCTGGCCCTACGTATATCTATGGATGAGGCCCGCGCGCTGCTCTTGCCCCCTGGCATGCTCGCGTCCTGACACCAAAAAAACGAGACGGGGAGTGTTTGACCGGTTGGGGCCTCAGGGAGCCCTTCCGGGCCCCCGGGGCCGTCAAAAAGGGGCATGGGGCCCCAAAAAACCTCCTGGGGAAAACGTCCGGACTTCTGGGGACCCCGTACTGAGAATAATCAGGACAGCGCATGCCTCGGCTGCCATTTCTGCGCAGCGGTCGCCACCCAGGCGGGGGGGGGGGGGGAGCCGAGAGGGGAAGGCAACGGGGGCGGACCTTCTCAGAAGGCTCAGCAGGCCTCGGGCATTCTGGGAAGCTCTCTGAGCCTTCCCGGAAGACACCGAAAACTCCTCTAGGAAGCTTGCTGAGCCTTCCCCGAGGGCACCGAAAGCTGCTCGGCAAGCGCGAAGGCTTCTGAGAAGCCCCGCGGCCATTCTGAGGAGGCCTGCCCCCTCTCACCGCCTCTGGGCTCGCCGCTGATTATTTCCGCGCAGCGGCTGTTTTCCTGGGAGGAGGAGGAGGAGGAAGAGGAGGAGGAGGAGGAGGAGGAGGAAGAGAAAGAGGAGAAGGAGGAGGAGGAGGAGGAGGAGGCGAGCAGCCAGCAGGAGTTCTCCGAGAAACCAAAAAACCGTGGAAACATGAAACCCCTAGCCACTTAAGGCGGGAGGGGGAGGCGAAGCCTCAGAAAGTAATGCCGAAAAAAGTTCAGGCGCGAGGGGGCAGCAGGGCCCCCGTCTTGGGGTGAAAGCCCCGCTCCACCAGGTCGGCCTTCCTCTTCGAATGCACCGGATCTCTTCTGACCTCCGAAATTAAGCGGCGCAGGGCCCGGATAGTACTGGGGTGGGGGACCGCCTGGGAAGACCTTTGGGTGCTGCCAGCTTAATATATATATATATATATATATATATATATATATATACATGATATACATACATCATACATACATACATACATACATACATACATACATACATACATACATACATACATACATACATACATACATACATACATACATACATACATACATACATACATACATACATACATATATACATATATATATACATATATATATAGAAGGAGGAGGAGGAGGAGGAGGAGGAGGAGCAAGGTCTGGGTCCTGGCTTGCGGTCACGCGTGGGCGGGGCGGGGCACCTGCGCGGAGCTTGCCAGCACGGGCGCAGGGCGCCAGCGAGCACCGACAATGCCGCCTGCGAGCACCAGCAGTCGGACTTCGGAAGGTTCTCCCAGCTCACCCAAAAACGCGGCCGCGCGCGGGGCCAGGAGGCGCCAGGGCGCGGCTCCTTCAGTCGCCTGAAGCATACAAGTTCCCGCTATGTCCTCCTCCTCCTCCTCCTCCTCCTCCTCCTCCTCCACCTCCTCCCACCTCACCCACCACCACCACTACCTCCTCCTTCCTCCTCTCCTCCTCCTCCTCCTCCTCCTCCTCCTCCTCCTCCTCCTCCCTCCTTCCTCCTCCTCCTCCTCCTCTCCTCCTCCTCCTCCCTCCCCTCTCCCCTCCCCCTCCCCCTCCCCCTCCTCCTCCTCCTCCTCCTCCTCCTCCTCCTCCTCCTCCTCCTCCTCCTCCTCCTCCTCCTCCTCCTCCTCCTCCTCCTCCCTCCTCCTCCCCCTCCTCCTCCTCCTCTCCTCCTTCTCCTCCTCCTCCTCCTCCTCCTCCTCCTCATCATCATCATCATCATCATCATCATCATCATCATCATCATCATCATCATCATCATCATCATCATCATCATCATCATCATCATCATCATCCCCTCCCCCCCACCCCCCCTCGTCCTCTTCCTCCTTTTCTTCAGCTTCCTCCTCATCCTCCTCCTCCTCCTCCTCCTCCTCCGCCTCCTCCTCCTCCTCCTGCTCCTCCTCCCCCTCCTCCTCCTCGTCCTCCTCCTCCTCCTCCTCACTCTCACGAGTTCTCTGCGATAGACATCCAATTTCTTCCCGTGTGGTATTCTCGCACCGTCGCTGCAGGATCGTCGGCCCACCTCCATTCGAGCACCAGCAAGGCCCCCCAAAACATACGATGCTTACCGTTACCCAGGTGGGGGGCGGGTTTGGGCAGGGTAATGACCGTCACGCGCCGGAGGATTTAAAAACAAGTATCCAGACCCCCTCTGGTCATGAAAATGAAAAAAAGGACGGCGGACCATTTGTCCCTATTTTCGGCCTCCCGGGGCCTTCGCCGAATCCCGGAACCGTCGCAAGTCGGGATGAAAACCAGTCCCAGGAAATAAAACGAGACCTCCAGGGGTCCACGTCATGAAAAAATCATGGCGTCGGGGGTCTGGGGACGCTCGGGCGCCTAAAAACTCGGGCCTCCGTGGTCACACGACTACCTGCCAAGTCACCCCCACCGAAAACTCCTGGAAGCTTCGCGCAGCAACTTGACCCATTTTACACCGGATCCTCGGGTTCACGTCGGATTACGTCGGACCTGCGTCGGATACACGTCGGGGTTACGTCGGCCTTCCGTAACATCGCCGCGCGAACGTCGACCTGTATCTTACGGAGCTGACGTGTGGACTAGATAATGCAACTATTACGCACCGCGCGAGGCCTCATACATTTTCCTCAAAGCAACCAGAAGTCGCCGTTGGACCTGCCAATTTCCAGCGGGGGAACAATATGGAACATCGAGAAAACACAAAATGGAACCTGTACACCCCCCAGCCCGAAATTTTGGGGGGCCGAGGTCTCGGGTTGGGCGGGGGTGGTTTGGCAAGCAGTCAGGGGGCCAGATGCGAACCCTACCCCTACCCCCCACGATTTCTGAGGGGGAGGGTGGGGTTCATTCCATTCGGGAGTTCCCGAACGAAGTGAACCCCACCCTCCCCCTCAGAAATCGTGGGGGGTAGGGGTAGGGTTCGCATCTGGCCCCCTAGCAGTGATCACATGCCTCCATCGTGGCGGCGAGCCATCCCTCAGAAGGTCAGGGCGTCCGGGAAGAACCGGCACGACTCGATGCAGCCCCCCGCCGTGAGAAAGATGAGCCCGAAGAAGAAGTTGGGCGCCAGGGAGGCCCAGGCCTTAATGTCGTCGGAGGAGCCCATCGGCGTGATGATCTGCACCTTATTCTCTGCGCCCTCGCTAAAGCTGAAGGAACCCGTCTGAATGTCCAGCTTCTCCATCCACGGCAGCGCCAGCGCTTCCTTCGGGAGCTCGGACTTGGCGATGGCTTTCTTCGCCTCCATGGGCACCAGGGTGCGGCGGACGTTGCCCGAGGAGCCCTGGCCCACGAACAGCAGCGTGGCATTGTAGCCGGTCCACAGAGCTGCAAGCAGCAGCACCACGGGAAGGGCCCGAACGGGAGCGCGGGTCTGCGCCATGGCTGTCGGGCGGGAGATACCCGGAGGCCAACAGTGCGTCGCACCCCTTGGGCCTTCTTCTGGAGCCAAACTGGCTTGAGCCAAAACGGCTACGGGGGTGCGTGCGGGAGTGGGAGAGTAGGGCGCCGAAATCTATACCTATCTACTCAGCCCAGCAGAGGTGTGTACGCCACGCCCTGCTGGCTTGGCCAGGTCGTACACACAACTCTTGGGCCCTTGAAGGGCACGGCCAGAGAGCAGTGGATATGTATAGGTTCCGTCGCCCCAAAGAGAAAGAGAAGGAGGTATGGAGGACCGTGCCGTGAGAGCTCGGCAAAGGCGGGATTGGGCTCCTCTCGGCCAGCTGCGCCACCGCTCTCCTGGCTTCGACGTCACGCCAGGCGTGGAGCCAAGGCGGACTGGCGGCGCGTACAGGGGGTGTGAGGGCGGGTGGAAGGCGTCTTAGGAGGGGGCTGCTTCTTACAAGGCGCCAGCCCTTACATCTACAGATAAGGCCCGCGCCTTCGAAGCAGGGGTGCTTCTGAAAAGCATTCCCCCCTCCCCCTACCCCCCTCTGCGCGTGGCCGAAGGAGGCGGCAGAGGCGTATCAGCATGCGGTTAAAGTCTCAACTGAGCAGCGCAGATGACCGATAGGCACTGTGAGCTACTGTAGCCCTGGAGATGGCAAACATGCGAATTGTACCACCCACCCACTCCGTCAGCTGACACCCAGACGTTGGAACTCCACTGGGTATGTAATGGATCGAGAAGCCAAAGAGAAAGAATAGAAGGAAGGGGCAACCGGCGGAATCTCATGCGACCAGGGCCCCGTGGGCAGATCTGCCGCCAAGGCCGCGGGGGCAGGACTGAGGAGGAAGAGGAAGAGAGAAAGAGGAAGGAGGGAGGAGAAGAGGGGTCCTGGATATAGCCTTATCATCCCCATCCCCCTGCTCCTCCTTCTCCTCCTCCTCCTCATCTTCCTCCTCTTCCTCCTCTTCTTATCATCATCCATAGCAATACCATTACCAGCATCCTCAACAGTAGCATCATTGCTGCCATTACTATAAGTGCTAGTAATACATCAGTATTGTTCAAACTTGCTACTCGTCCTAAGATTGGTATTGGTATTGCTAATAGTGTGAATGGTGATTCGTATGTGTACTCGTCTGAGTATAATTAGTATGGTTCGCCTTAATATTAGTAATGTGCTTGTGCATACGCTTATGAGTATTAGCATTACTAGTAGTATGTGTAGTAGTAATAGTAGTAGTAGTAGTAGTAGTAGTAGTAGTAGTCGTAGCAGTAGCAGTAGTAGTGGTAGTAGTAATCGTAGTAGTAATCGTAGTTGTAGTAGTAGTAGTAGTAGTAGTAGTAGTAGTAGTTGTTGTTGTTGTAGTTGTAGTTGTTGTTGTAGTAGTAGAGTAGTAGTAGTAGTAGTAGTAGTAGTAGTAGTGGTAGTGGTAGTGGTAGTGGTAGTGGTAGTGGTAGTGGTAGTGGTAGTGGTAGTGGTAGTGGTAGTGGTAGTGGTAGTGGTAGTGGTAGTGGTAGTGGTAGTGGTAGTGGTAGTGGTAGTAGCAGTAGCAGTAGCAGTAGCAGTAGTAGTAGTAGTAGTAGAAGTAGTAGTAGTAGTAGTAGTAGTAGTAGTAGTAGTATCATTGGTAATACCCGTATTCGTCGTATCATTGTATGCTCCCTACTGTTCTTCTCATTCGTATTATTATGCGCATTCGCATTCTTATCGTTATTATGATTATTATGTGTTGTCATTATAGTTTCGTTGTTCTTGTTTTCTTTCTGTTAGGGATACGATTGATATTAACAATACGAATATTACCTGTACCATTCGCATTATTATGATTCGTCGTCTCTTTCCCCTTCTTCCTGCTCCTCCTCCTCCTCCGCCTCCTCCGCCCCCTCCTCCTCCTCCATCCTTCTCCTTATGACGAACTCCTCCCTGTCGCACCCCACAGCCGGTCGGAAGGGCGGGCCGGGCGTGTCGCCTGAGACGTCCCCACCATGTACGATCCTGACGCTTTCAAAACTGACAACAGTTTCACAGGTGAAGGGCGGTCCGTTTTCCAAATGTGGCTCTCGCCTTAGCGCCGCGCAGATTCATTTTGACAAAGTGCAGGAGTTTCACGGTGATTGAGGGCGGCCCGTTTTCGAAATGTGGCCCTCGCCTTAGCAACGCGCACGTTCGTCCTACAAATTGGCAAAGAGTTTCACGGATTGAGAGCGGCCCGTTTCCAAAATCAAGCTCTCGCCTTAGCGTCGCGCACATTCCTCTTAAGCATTTGCAAAGAGGTTCACGGATTGAGGGCGGCCCCTTTTCAAAATGTGGCTCTCGCCTCTTAGCGCCGCGCACACTCTTCCTAAAAACTGGCACGAGTTTCACGGATAGAGGGCGGTTCATTTTCAACATGTAGTTCTCGACTAGCGCCTCGCACATTCGTTGTTCGCAAAGTTTCAGGGATTCCCTTGGCTAGCGTCCCAGAAAGAAGCGCTTTGGAGAAATGCAGGACTGTCAGAGTGCAACAGTTACGTCGCAAGACGCAACAGTCGGATTGATTCGTAGTGTTGAAATCCTGGGAATGGATCTTGTAGGGGCCTATGAAGCAGGAGCTTGGAGAAGGATTCATTGCAATATCGTTGGTGAGGGTCGGGTTTACACTGGTCCTCCTCCTCCTCCTCCTCCTCCTCCTCCTCCTCCTCCTCTTCCTCCTCCTCATCCTCCTCCTCCTGTACTCTTCCTCAACCTCCTCCTCCTCCTCCTTTCTGCTTCTCCTCCTCCTCCTCCTCCTCCTCCTCCTCACCATGACATGCTACAAAGTATTAGCCCACCATACTACATCTAGTGACATACCCAGGGCACAGCCTTCCAAGACCATCATGGTCATCATCGTCATCATTACCACCAAAACCATCACCACCACCACCACCACCACCACCATTATTATCATCATCATCATCATCATCATCATCATCATCATCATCATCATCATCATCATCATCATCATGTTGATCGTAATCATAATCATCGTCATCATCATCATCATCATCATCATCATCATCATCATCATCATCATCATCATCATCATCATCATCGGCATCATCCTCACATTCATCATCATCAGCATCGGCATCATCATCAGAAACATCATCATCATCAGCATCAGCATCATCATCATTATCATCAATATCATCATCAGCATCAGCATCAGCGTCAGCATCATCATCATCAGCATCATCATCATCGTCATCGTCATCGTTATCATCATTATCATAATCACTAGCATCTTCAGCATCATCAGCAGCATCATCATCGTCAGCAGCATCATCATCAGCATCAGCATAAGCAGCAGAATCATCCGGAGCACCAACATCATAATCAGTATCGCCATCATCATCATCATCATCATCATCATCATCATCATAATCATAATCATCAGCATCAGTATCAGTATCTGTATCAGTATCAGCATCATCACCATCGTCGTCATTGTCGACGTGGTCATCAGCATCATCCGCAGCAGCAGCAGCATATTCATCCTCGTCAGCATTAGTATCATCATCACCACCACCATCCGTATCACCATCAGCAGCACGATCGGCATCAGCACCCTATTCCTCCTCATCGTCCTCCTTGTCCGCCTCCTCCCCATCTCCTACGCCTCCTCCTCCTCCTTCTCCTCCTCCTCCTCCTGCTCCTCCTTCTCCTCCTTCTCCTCCTCATCCTCATCGTCATCATCATCATCATCAGCAGCAGCAGCATCGTCATCAGCATCATAAGCAACATCAGGATCAGCATCAGCATTTGCATCAGCATCACCATCATCAGCATCAGCATCATCATCATCCTCCTCCTCCTCATCAGCATAATCATAAGCAGAATCATCATCATCACCACCACCATCATCAGCATCATCATCCTCATCAACATCATCGTCATCACCATCATCATCATCATCATCATCATCATCATCATCATCATCATCAGCAGCATCATCATCATAAGCATCATCATCAGCACCAGCAGCAACAATACCATCATCAAAATCATCAGCATCGTCATCATCACCCCCGTCACCACCACCACCACCACCACCAACACCATCATCATCATCATCATCATCATCAGCAGCAGCAGCAGCATCATCATCATCATCGGCATCACCACCACCACCACCATCATCATCATCGTCATCATCATCATCATGGGCATCGGCAAAATCAGCATCATAATCAGCATCATCATCATCATCATCATCATCATCATCATCATCATCAACATCGTCGTCGTCATCATCATCAGTATCATCATAATCATCAACATCATCGTCAGCATCATCATCATCATCATCATCATCATCATCATCAGTGTCAGTACCATCATCATCACCACCACACCAGTAATCATCATCATCATCATCATCATCATCATCATAATCATCAGCATCATCATCATCATTATCATCAGTATCATCATCGTCATCATCATCGTCATCAACATCAACATCATCATCATCATCGTCATCATCATCATCATGGGCATCGGCAAAATCAGCATCATAATCAGCATCAGCATCATCATCATCAACATCGTCGTCGTCATCATCATCAGTATCATCAGAATCATCAACATCATCGTCAGCATCATCATCATCATTATCATCATCAGCATCATCATCATCAGTGTCAGTACCATCATCATCACCACCACACCAGTAATCATCATCATCATCATCATCATCATCATCATCATCATCATCATCATCATCATCATCATAATCATCAGCATCGTCATCATCATTATCATCAGTATCATCATCATCATCAACAACATCATCATCATCGTCGTCGTCGTCATCATCATCAGTATCATCATAATCATCAACATCATCATCATCATCATCATCATCAGTGTCAGTACCATCATCATCACCACCACACCAGTAATCATCATCATCATCATCATCATCATCATCATCATCATCATCATCATCATCATAATCATCAGCATCATCATCATCATTATCATCAGTATCATCATCGTCATCTGTATCAGTACCTTCATCATCATCAGCATCATCATCAGCAGCATCATCATCATCATCATCAGCATCATCCCCCTCATCCTCATCATCATCAGCATCATCATAAGCATCAGTATCATCAGCATCATCAGCCTCGTCAGCATGATCATCCTCATCGTCAAGATCATCATCATCATCACCAGCATCATCAATCATCGTCATCGTCATCATCATCAGCATCATCATCATCAGCATCATAATCATCACCAGCATCATCATCATTATCAGCATCACAATCACCAACAGCATCATCATCAGCATCATGAGCAGCAGCACCATCATCATCACCATCACCATCACCATTATCATCATCATCATCATCATCATCATCGTCAGTATCAGTACCATCATCATCATAATCAGCATCGTCATCATCAGCAGCATCGTCATCATCACCATCATCATCACAGTAGTTACCATCGGCATCATCATTGTCATAAGCATCAGCATGGTAGCCATCGTCATCATCGCCATAGACACCCTCATCATCAACATCATCAGCAGCAGCATCAGCATCATCATCATCATCAGCAGCATCACCATTACCATCAGCATCAGCATCATCAGCATCATCGGCATCATCATCACCATCATCATCAGCATCATCCTCTTCCTCGTCCTCGTCCTAGTCCTCATCCTCGTCCCCCCCCTTCTTCTCGTCGTTGTCATCATAACGTGTGTTCCTATCCTGCACATCCTCAGCATCTTCGGCCTCACGATCCTCCATTCGGCACACAGGTATCCGCCACCGTGGCCGAAGGCACGAGTTGGAGTGTTCTCAGGTCCTGTAGTTTTCCACCCGCAGTCCTGAAGGTTCATGAATGCCTGGAGTTCCTGCCGCTCTGGAGCGCTTTCGAGCGCTCCTGGACGCTCTCGGGCGCCCCTGGGCCCCCAGGTCCTGTCGCATAATTTCTCGGAGCCAAGAGGGGCCCGAGACCGCCCGAAGACCTCCGAAACGGTCAGATAGCGCGCCGAGTCGCCCGACGATCGCTCCAAGACGACCAAGATGGCCTCCAGACAGCCCAAGGGGCCTCCAAGGCCTCCAAGACACTCGCAAGAGGGCCCAAGAGAATCCAAGTGGCCCCTCCTCCTCCTCCTCCTTCTCCTTCTCCTCCTCATCCTCCTCCTCCCGCCCTCCTCCTCCCTCCTCCCTCCTCCCTCCTCCCTCCTCACTCCTCTCCTTCCTTCACCGCCATCCTCCCTCCTGCCTCCTTCCTCCCCATCCCGTGTGGCGAAATTCGGCCGCGAAATCTTCGGGGCGCCGGCGCCTCCTGGTTCGGGCTCCACCAAGGGGTGACCCTGAGAGGGGGCGTGAGTTCGATCCGCTGGTGCACCGAACTGCCGCAAACAGATGCCCCCCGCGTGCCCCACCAATCGGCAACCATCGCGAGCTGCCAGCGACTGGGGGGCATCTGTTTTGGGCGGTTCGGTGCAAAAACCGATCGAACTCTCTCACACACACACACACACACCCTTTGCGGGATCCCGACTGGTTACTCGTTCGACCGCGATACTCCCCAGCAATGCCCCCCCCCTCCTCCCGCACTGCCCCCCGCCCCCTCACTCCCCACCCAAGGGGGGTGCCTGCCCCCTCCATCCCAGCGAACCCACGCACCGTCAGAGGTCCGACGAACAGTGGCCCCTCCTCCCTCCTCCCTCCTCACCCCCCCGTTGTCTCTTCTTTTGGGAGCCCGAGTTATCCGGGGTAACTCGGGTCCGGGGTAACTCGGGCTCGGATTCCCGAAAAAGGAACCCGAGTTAGCCCTGACCCGAGTTAACCCTGATGATTCGGAGCTCTGATTCTTTGTTCCTCCCCCCCTCTCGCTGTCGCCACAGATCCGGGCTAGCACCCCGGGGACCCCGCCTGCGAGGCAGTTCTCCTTCGCAGCCTCGTGCTCGGGCGGACGCCCGTGGCCCGACCGTGCCGCATGCCATTGGGGCAGCCCCCCCTCCTCAGAGCAAGTCCGGCCGAGGTGTCTGTGGAGGCCCCTCCTCCTCCTCCTCCTCCTCCTCCTCCTCCTCCTCCTCCTCCTCCTCCTCCTGTGTCGCACTATTCTGAGTATTCCTCCAGTCCTCTCGGTGTCAGGGGGGCGTAAGACCTGGGTACAGGGAACTCGGAAATCCCCGACGAGGTCGTCAAAAAAATGGCGAGGCCGAGCCCCCATTTTGACGAGGCCTCCCGCTGCAGACATCCCACGAAACTCCTCCTCGTCAGAATCCGAGGCGCAGTCGTCAAAAAACGATGGCGAACCCGAGTCCTGGCAAACCCGGGTCTTACGCTCCCCCGACTGTGGAGGCCCCTCGCTCCGCAAGTGGAAACGGAGGGCGTGCGACACAACGGCAGTGAAGCACGCGTGCAAGAGAAGCGGCTGATGCAAAAACCTAGCTCAAATCTACCATGCCCCCCTCTCCTCCCCTCATTCCTATGCTCCCCGCGGCGGGCGCGCCACGACGGCGAGCAGCAGCATCTGCGCGAACAGCACCGGCACCTCGGCGTAGGTGCTCAGCGGCGTCCTGGTGCGCGGCGGCGTCCGTCGAAACGCGGCGGGGGCCTGGAGGGCAGCACAAGTGAGGGTGAAAGTTCGAGGTTCGAGGCTCGAGATTCTTCGGGCGTCCTCGTCGATGCGCCGCCCGTTGGCCCAGGGTGGGCGTGGAGGGCAGCACAAGTGAGGGTGAAAGTTCGAGGTTCGAGGTTCGAGATTCCTCAGGCGATCTCGTCGGTTCTCGGCGTTTCTTCAACCTCGGGATGCTCTCCAGCGGCTGCGCCTCGCCGAGGCGTTCTGGGGGGGCCAGATCGTCAGGAACGGCCGCGGGAGAGTCGAGTTATGATCCAGCAACCTGACAGCGAAGATCACGGGGGAGTAGGCTCAGGGGAGCAATGCATCGACCCCCAATCACCCATTGATCGCCGACAGGGGCCGGATAGCCCACTCATCCAAGGAGCATGCGGATTCGCTATCGGGATCCTACCGCCGATGTATCGGCGATGTATCGCCGATTCCAGGTCGATGTTTCCCCCCCTGAGCCTATACGCCCTAGCGTTGCCCCTGAGCAAGGGCTCGGTGCCGCTCGGCGTGCCTCCGCTGGCGCTTGCACCGCAAGCGCTGGAAGGCTCGTGCCTTTATCGACAGGCTGAGCCAACTCTGGCTGGGGGCGCAAATACCTGGATGACGGCCGACCGCGTCCCTGGGTTGCCCTTTTCGTCGCCTGGCCCGCCCGTGACTGCACTGTCCACAGACAAGCGCGCGCGGGCGCGGTCCGCAATCGGGACACTCTTCTTGAGGGCCCCGGGGAAGAGAGCCCGGGCAAGCCCGGGCAAGCCTGAGATGCCGCGCGCACGGTGACGGTGCGAAGCCGGGGCTCGGATCCTTTTGCCATCGATCGCCAAATCGATCCTCACGCCTCATCCGTCCTCCCTCCTCCCTCGTGCGTGAAGTACGGGGAAACGGGGAGGAGGAGGAGGAGGGAGGGAAGGCGGGAGAGGAAGGGGGAGGGAAGGGGGGATGGGCCTGGAGCAGAGGCAAGGCGGCGCAGGAGGGGAGGGGGAGGGATATGAGTATAAGCATGACTATGCGAACTTACGGCACGCGACGAATTACACATGAAGGCAAAACTATACACGACCACGGTGTTGCTTCTCCCTTGCACTCAGAACATTAGGCCACTAACCACTGAAATCCAATCGAAATATTCAGCTCGATGTGGGGCGACACGCTTGGTACAGCCTTTGCCGAACTCACGCAAAACAGAGGAGGCATAGCAACCGCACTGCTTACAGTACCACGGCTATAAATGTGTATGAATTTGCATGAATGAGACTGGTCCCCCCACCCACCCGCAACGTGAAGACGCGCAAAGAGGGGTTCATATATGATGGTACCGCTATAGCTGAAAGGGCTGAGGCAGTCGGACTGGCGCCAGTTCGTTCCAGCGGCCTTGCTGGCCGAGCCTCCACAGCGGGTACACCGCCTCCCACTGTCGTCGATACGGCGGGAGATAAAGAAGAGGGAACAGCAGCAGAGGGAGGGCGAGTGACAAGAGGGGATGATGTTTTTTTCCTGAGACCCAGGAGCGACATCCGCTTCCATCCCATCGAGAGTCGTTCCCAACAACCGATGGAAAACGATCCTCGCCCGCCTCTCGTGTAAAGGCACATGCTGCCGCTGATTCTCTGGGAGGCACACATCAGTTGCTGCCGCGCCTGCTACGACATCCACAACCGAACGGCCTGTGACCGCCCACCTCGGGGCCGCTCCTTAGCAGATCCCAGCAGCACCCAGGTGAGAGCGAACGAACATGACAGAAAGACAATGAGAATTGCGACCTTCGACAAATTGGTCGAGCATGGCCCAGAGGTCGGCGTCCGGGCCACTCGGGGACTCGAAAACGTCGCTCAAAACAAACCAGTGACCACGGGCTCGCAGTCTGTCACGCATGTGATGCACCCACTGGAGGCCGAGACTGCCAGCACAAAACAAAGGAGCTCGCCACGCGGCACGCCCTGCCTGTCACCACTGAGAGGGTCGCTGAACAGGCTCGAGCGAGTAAAAGAGCGCGACAACACAGCCTACCCTGCGAAGCTAAATGACAGCCGCGTCAAGGCCGCCGCCAGCATCTCCAAACAACAGCAATGGAGCCCGCGCCTCGCCGCGGCCCAAGCAGCCTGGGCCTATCACACAGGGGCCCGCCAAGGTCCGCGACTCCTCTCGGGCAGGCCGCGACACTGCCACCCAAGATGCGGGGAGCAAACCTCTGAGCCAAAGACAGACTCGGCCCCCGACTGGACCGTGGCCCGGCGCGCCATGCCCTCCGCCTGCCAGCGCGCTGCCTGGTCGACGTCGCGGCTGCACGTCCAACTGCGGCGAAACAGGGCCCCCGGCTCAAGCCGGCAACGGGGGCGCCGATCGGCGCCGCATAACCGATGGATGCCAACCTTCTTCCGCGCCCGAGGCCAGGCCCCCCAAGCGCAACCGCCAGCGTGAACTCGCTGAGCCTGCGGCCAATCTGCGGGGCGTCGTGGAGTCGACGCAGCAGCGCCCGATAAGATTCGACATTCGAGCCGCCAGGCAAGCCATCGCCAGTAGCGGGCACCTGCTTGCCGCCAATAGCGAAGCTGAAAATGTCCTCGAAGTCCACGAGAAAACCAGCACGGCTGTTGAGTGCCCGACCTCCAGGTGCACATGGCGCCATCGAATCTCCACTCATCGCCAGCAAGTTCACGAGGCTCGGAAATCACCCAGCAGTGCCTGAAGGCACGGACCATCCAGCTTCAATAAGAGCCGCTGACACAGGTCCTCGCACAAACGCAATGCGATTTGCAACTGGAACTCCCTGAGATTGCTCGACTACCGATCACCAAATACGATGGGTACCAGATCTGATGTCAGGACGGCCGCGCCATATCGACGCACGCATGCCGAGGCACTGCGCGGGCAACTTGACGCTCGGGCCCTGCTGCACAAGGGGGGGCCAGCGCCTGCGCGAGCCCCTGACCGGAAGACCCGTGCACCTGGAAGCCGTAGATACCCGCGGACTGAGCCCCATGGAGCTCCAGGCGGCTGATAACCTTGCACCGCCCGGCGGCCTCGGCAAACCGCCCGATCTTAAAGCTCATGCCCCTGCGCATGGAGCCCCGCTTGACCCGCGTGGCTCGCGCGAGCCGCGAGCCACAGCTGTGGTGAAGTCCGAAGAATCTTGCCCGCGACTGCGCCGCGATGCGACGCCCCGCTCCCCGCGCAGCACGAGCAACCCAGCGAGCGTCGGCCGCGCTCGCGCACGCGATCATCGACTTCGGGAACACGCGCAGCTCGCTGGCCCCTGAGGACCTGCACGCGTCTAGGATACACGCCTTCAGACTGCGACGAACACGCGAACGCGAACCGCGACCCTGCTGCGGGAGGTCGTCGATCCACACACGATGGCACGCAAGTGGGCGGTCCTCGACACCTCTCTTCAGCACGAAATGGGTGGGCGCGCGGACGAGTCGGGCACCCGATGGCAGCCCCTGCACAATGCTGCGAACAGGTTAGAACGGGGCCGGCGCGGCCAAGTTTGCTCAGAACCCTCGGCGAGACGCACTGAAGAACCTCCACTCCAGCGCCACATCCGCCAGGCACGGCCACTCGATCGAGTCGTAGAAGCCATCGATGTCGACGAGACCATGGCCCACGTTCACATGAACGTGCACACCCACCTCCTCCTGCACAGTCCGAAGATACGCTTCCTGTAAACTGGGATCGCCACGGACTTCTGCACCCCGCCTCTCCTCGGCCTCGGCCGACCACCCGCGGACAAGCGGCCCCCTGCTAACAGACCAGAACCGGCCGAGAGGAGGCACAAGTCCAATGACCCGATCTCCGCGCGTCATCTCGGGGGGCAACTTCCCCGAGATTAGCGGCAGCTGCCCTGGCCAGCACAAGCACTCCTCGCAGGCAGCGCCGCAGGCCGCGAAGAACAGGACTAGCTCGGCAAGCGCTGCGTCTGACAGCCGCTCCAGATCCACTGGCGAGGGGGAGTCACCTCTCAAACCAGCGGGGGCCCTCAGCTTCCTGGGCGCATCCCTGACGTCGTGCACGCCTGCAGGCGGGCCCTCCGCCGCCGCCCCCACCTTCTGGGAGACTCGAAAGACGGCGCCCTCGCCACGCTGCGCGGGGGGGCCGCTTGTAATTCCACTTTGCCGACTTGGCATCTATGATGTCACGTGGGCGACGCGCGCGATGCCCCTGGCACTCGCATTCCAAGTCCACCAGGGGCGCGGGACGGAGCGACAGATGCAATTTCCCCAAAGACGCCTTGTCGGCAACAAAATCTTGAAACACGCCCAGCGGTTGTTGGACGGCCTGACGCTGAACTCGACTGCTGATCCTCTTTGCACCTAGGACAAAGACTGCCCAACTTGCAAGTAGAACACGCGCCAGCAATGCGCAGGGCCCCCAACCATTCACGCCATTCAATATCCTTCCCTGGGGGGCAAAACAACGCGGGCACGCTCGGGGGAAGCGTCGAAGTGCCGCTGCACCGACTCATGATAACCCGCCCGGCGCTTCCCCCCCCCCCCCCCCCCCCGCCCCGACGACGACGGGCAAGAGCGCAGAGATGCGCGCGGAGCTGCGCCCACCTGCAACAGAGCCGATCTCTCAATGGGGAGGCGCGGCCGCTGGTGGGCACCTTCAGCACCTGGACAACGAACTGCACTCCAGCTGCCCGCGCGTGCCCTGCAGGCTGCGAAACATCGCGACGACTCGACTGGCGATGGCGGGTTCCACGGCCAACGCCCAGCTGGAGCAGAGGCCTGAAACAAGAAACCCGCGCAGGTTTGAGCCGGAAGGCCACAGATGACACCGGGGCAGGGCAAAGAGAGTCATGGGACAGGCCACGCGGCCTCGGGGATGCGGAGGGCGGGGGGGGGGCCTGAGCATTATCCGATGGGCGCTCGACCTCATCCTGCTTCTGCACACTGCCAGAGGCGGCCTCCGAAACGCTGACAGCTCCAGGGCCTGCCCTGGAAGCCGGACCAGTTTCGGGCCGAATTGGAGGCTGGGGGCACAGGGCCTCGCCAATCGGCGGAAGGCCAACCGACGGCACAGCCTGGGGGG
Organism: Prorocentrum cordatum; assembly: GCA_963575745.1. Lineage (NCBI taxonomy): Eukaryota > Dinophyceae > Prorocentrales > Prorocentraceae > Prorocentrum > Prorocentrum cordatum. Next base: position 64,780 of record CAUYUJ010016716.1, read on the forward strand.
CGGGCCCAGGAGACGGCCCAGGAGGCGAGCCCACCCCAGCGGAGCCCAGGACACCCCAGCCACCTGGACCCCCAGCGCGAGACCTTCGTGGAGGGCCGCGTTGAGGCCAGAATCGGGGAAGAAGTTGAGCTCCTGAGCCCACGGATCCCCCTCCTCCTGCAGCCACTCGGTGCATTCTGAAAATTACCTACGGCACGCACTGGACGAGGGCTCAACCCCAGAACTGCCCCCACTCCGCCGCTCCCGATGGGATTGGACACAATCTCCAAACAAGGTATGGAGCTTCATTGCAGGAGGTTACTGCCACCTGATGCTGACACTGCCTGCGAGCACCGGCGACACTCGACTTGGACCCAGGAGTGGGAACACTGCAGGGGCGCGAGACTTCGGGAAGGCGCTCTGGTGTTTGCATCACCCCAGTCACGAGCTGCTGCCCTGACTTCCGAAAGTGGGCCTCGAATCCTACGCGGGGCCCCCAGGGGACAGACTCAACGGGGATAACCTGAAGATGAAAGGCCTGGCAGCGACACTACACATGACATAAGTTACATGGGCCCCAGCGGCGAGGAGACACGCGGCATCGACGTCCGCGGCCAGAGGCACTGCCAAGTTTTTGCAGCAGCCCCGTCATGGTCAAGGCCGAGGGGCTCACGTCAAAATCTCACATGGTAACCCATTGGAGCAGCAGAGCATGCATGAGCGCTGAGAACCTCTGAAACCTACCGACGCTGGCCCCCGTGAACCTCACGCTGTGGAACGCGTAGAAGGCGATGACCACACTCGAGAAGCCCTAGACATGGACCAGCACGACTGAGAAGCCGCCCAGCGGATTGTGCGATGGAGCCTGCAAGCGAGCACCCGCAGCACGAACCACTGGAAGGCGATGGGCTCGAAGGTGGTTCTTGGCCAGCATCCACTCGCCACCCTCGCCAGCAAACTCCTCCTGAGACAGCGACACACGCCGATCTCGATCGAGAACGGGCTGGATATAATACCGCGCGAAGGCTACGCCACCTGGCCTTGCCCTCCCAACGACGTAGAACGGCCTGCCGATGCACATGCGAGTCCACTATAGCATAGACACCATAGTTAGCTTCGTCAATGCACGACCAGGTCTTATCCTCCATGCAGGACATATTGGCATACAATGAACGCGAACACACAACTCATGCCCTCCATCTGGACGGCTGCTGGCCCCTGCTCTGCCGGCGCCGCCTCGACGCCCTCGGGCACGGCAGAGCCTAGTCAAGAGGCGGGAACCTCGCCAGCCCCAGGCGATAATGTCGAGCTGCCAGCCGCTGCGCCCCTGCCCTCGCCGTTGGCCTTCTAGCCCTTCGCGCCCTTGCCTACGTGCTGCTCTGCGTGGAACTTGGCCTCCGACAGCCGCTTAGCCTCCTCCTCGAGCTCCGCTGCCTTGGTGGACTCCTCCTGGGCTGCAGCGGCAGCGTCAGTCGCCGCTGTGGCGCCGCCAGCGCCGGCCGCCGTAGAGGCCCCACCGTCTCAACCGCGCCATCGCCTCCTGGGGCGGCGGCGGTCTGGCCGTCGGAGACGTTCACCTTCCGCGTCTTGGACATGCGGTCGGCGATCTCCCTGCGGTACTTCTCCATCCTGGTCAGCAAAGCCAATCCCGAACCTGATCCTCCTTGGCCGACATTTCCTTCTCCGTCGCAGGCGAGCGCTGGTGGATCTCCTCCAGAGCCTCGTGCTCGTAGTCCTCCCACTCAAGTTCCTCGATTAGGTTGAACGAACTCAGTGCCCCACGATATATAAAAAAACAAGCTTGTCGCCATCACCCTGCTGCGGCATGGCCTGCGGGGGCTCGGCCATGCCGACGCCCTCGACGTGGGCCACTGCCGCCGCCGCCGCCGCCTTCCTGGCCGATGCTTCCTGCGCCGACTGCTTGGCGAGCTCCTCCTCCTCGACCTCGGCCGCGGCCAGCCACTGGCCGCAGGCGCAGCACGTTCGAACCTGCCCGGGAACGCTCGTGGTCGGCATTGCGGCGATCACCGTCTGCACGACGCAGCTGCTCGACTGCCGAGGTACCCTGCTGCTTGGACGCCTCGACCTCCTTCTCCAGCCTGACGACCTGCTGCTGGAGGGTAGACTTGAGACTGCCGTCACTGATGGCCGCCAGGGCGCGCGCCAGGAGCGAGGCGACCTCCGCTGGGCTGCCCTCCTCGCTGGGATCCTCGCGCCACGGCGGCATCCTGCTGCTCCCGCGGCCGCCTCTGCCAGCCCCAGGGCCGCAGGCTGGGAGACGCTCCTCGAGGAGCGGAGGATCCCCTTTTTCGGGTGCACGAGAGAGGCCTCCTCTTGCTCATCCCTGGACGAGTCAAACTGTACCTTGGCACCCCTGGGCGTGGGTTGGAGCAGCACTGCGTCATCTCTGCAGGTGCCACAGATCCAACGACTACTCCAGATTTCTTAATAAAAGGGAGGGGGTCTGGACCCTCCAAGACAAGCCATTTCAGACCCCCCCCGTGGGAGAACCCTCCAAAACGTCGTCCCCAGACCCCCCCAGGCCCTCCAAGATAGCCTGGAAGAGACCCCCCAAAAAATGAGACCCCCTCCCTTTTATTACGAAATCTGGAGTACCTTGGCACCCCTGGGCGTGGGTTGGAGCAGCACTGCTTCATCTCTGCAGGTGCCACAGATCCAACGACTACGAACCCAGACACTGCTGTGCTCGCAAGACTGGCACGACGGGCAAAGGGTCCACAAGCGAGCACCAGGCGCCATGGCTACAACTGACTGGCAATCCTCTCCTGCTCTAGCTGGTGCCGCGCAATTCCTCGGCGGGGTGCGCGGGCAAACTCCCGCAAGCGCTCCGAGAAAGCATCGGAGAACGGACCCCGCCAAAACGGGCCGGGTCCAAGTTGCTTGAGGGGGGAGGGGCGGGGGGGCGGGGGAGGGGGAGAGGGAGGGAGAGGGGGAGGGGGAGGAGAGGGGAACGGGGAGGTGGAAGGCGAGGGGGAGGAGGGAGGGGGGGGGGAAGGGGGAGGGGGGGAGGGGGAGAGAGTAGGGACAGAGAAGGGACGGGAGGGGAAGGGGAGGGGAGGGGGGGGGGGGGGGAAGGGGGAGGGGAGGGGAAGGGGAGGGGGAGGGGGACGGGGAGGGAAGAGAAGCAGGCTCCTGTCCAGCTTCTCACGCTATTTGGCCTGGAGCTGCCTGCTCGGGAAGGTCTGCTGACCCAAGGCGGTTCGTCGCCCCAAAGTGGTTGGGCCTCCTGAGTCGTGCTTTATTTGGGAGTGTGGCCTTGGCGGACTCTTCCGCGAAGCGCGGAGGAGCAGGGGGGGAACAGGATGGCGAAGACCGATGCGTCCCCTGCAGGGGCCTGAGTTCGAGATAAATACGCGTCTCCGCGCAAGCGCGAGGAGCGCCCGAAACGCCGCCAGAGGGGACACCAGGCCGCGGACGAACTGCACAAGTGAGGCCCCAAAGGCAGCTCCCCCGAGGGTACCTACCGCGGGCGTACCGCACACGAGGGCCCCCAGGGAGGGCGGGGGGAGTGGAAAGAAAGAGAAGTCACACCCACTCGCTGAAGCCATGCGCCCAGCAGAGCGCGTCGGCACGCCAGCCGCTTGGGGCCATCGTCAGGAATCGTCAGGGGAGATTCACGCGCACGCGACGCAACGCCACGGAAAGGGAGGCGAGGAGGAGGGAAGGAAGGAGACGAGGACGAGGAAAGAATGAAAAGGGAAAAGGGGTGGGGACTACAGCGGGCGTCGCCAAAGGCCCGCTGGAGGCCCGCTCACCGCCGCGAGAGCGAGGTGCCTGGGGCGGCCACTTGGGGCCCAAACGACAAGGAGAGGGTTGATCCAAGGCTCCTCGTCCCTGAAGCTCCCCCTCCTCCTCCTCCTCCTCCTCCTCCTCCTCCTCCTCCTTCTCCTCCTCCTCATCCTCCTCCTCCTCCTCCTGCTCCTTCTCCTTATCCTCCTCGTCCTCCTACTCTGGAGACACTTTCTTTTAGGTCCGCGGGCGCAAGCGAGCCGACAGGCGCAGGCGCCAGTCGGGCTACGGGCGGGACGCGCCGGGAGCGAATTGGGGCACGACGGAAGGCGGGGAGACATCAGGGACGCAAGCAATGACATAAACAGGAAAAAAACGGGGGTCCGCGCGGACTCTTCGGATCGGCGCTGGGGCCCCCTGGCGGCGCCTCCGGCGAGGCCAGGCACCCGCGTGACACTCGACGACGTCCTGGCGGCCGTGCGCCCGGCGTTCCCGCAGCCCCTCGTCAGCCAATTCGCGTACGACGTGGTGGAGCGCGCGAGGTCCTGGTCAGCGGCGCGTCCAAGACGTGCGACGCGCTGGCAGGAGAACATGCGAATGTCCTCCAGCTCGTGCTGGCCACAGGTCTGGCCAGCAAGGCAGCGGTGCAGCAGGCGCTCCTTGACCTGAGTGCGAGGCCAGCCAGCCACACAAAGGCTCCGGGCTTGGAGGCCTGCATACCAGCACCAACACCAACACAGGGTGATCTCCACTGGGAGAAGACAATCTTAGATGTTGCCCCACTATCCGCCGCCGTGCCTGCCGCATATTGGGGCGTGGAAGAATGCCAAGGGCTGCCTGGCAGCTGGCAGGGTTTCTGTAGTCTTCTCAGAGACCCCCCCCATCCTCCCGGTCGCACCCAGCCGATTGCACTACCCCTACTCCCGGGGGGTCCCTGGGCGGCCTTGGTGGCCCCCTGGGGCTCCCGAAGGCTTCCACGACGGTTCAGGAGGCCCCCGAGACGGTCCAAGAGGGCCCCGAGTCGCCGAACGATCGCCCGAAGACGGCCAAGATGGCCTCGGTCCAGGAGGCCTCCAAGACGCCCCAAGAGGCCTCCAAGAGAGGCCTCCCAAGAGGACCCCTAGAGGCAAAAATCGGTGATTCCCCATGGGTTGTTGGGAGATTGTGGCGTTCTCGCCTTTTCGGCTTTCCGACGCTCCAAGAGGACCCAAGAGGCCCCCAAGACCGCCCCAAAACGGCCCCAGAGGCCTCCAAGAGGGCCCAAAGACTGCCTAAGAGCGCCCCAAGACGGCCCAAGAGGCGTTCAAGATGGCCCGAGAGGCCCCAAGACTGCCCCAAAAGAGGCCCAAGAGAGAAAACACGAACCGAACATCCGAGCCTTCCGCCCCAAAGGAGGCGCCCAAGAGGCGCCCGAGAGGCCCCAGGAGACCCCCAGGAGGCCCCCAAGAGGGCCCAAGAGGCACCCCGAGAGGCCCAAGAGAGACCCCAAAACACCTCCAAACTGCCTCCAAGAGGCCCCCGAGAGGCCTCCCACAAGATTCCAACGAACATCCAATAGGCTTCATACCCACAACCCAGGCACGGTGGCGGGACTTGCCGTGGGCAGCTGCTGGATGACCACCATCGACGGGGTCAGGATCGTCTTCCCTCGGTGGAGGCAAACGCCGATATTGGTGATAGTGTTAAGTCGGGCCTGTCCCCCATACAGGGGGATTTTCGACCAAAAATTCGCCGGCCCAACGGGCCAGAGGCGTGCTAAGATCTCCGGTAACTGGTAAACAGTATTTCTAGTTCGCGCGCGCGGGGCGGCCCCTGGGGGTCCCTGGATCAAAAGTACCCCGTGCGGAGCCCGGGACACTCCCCCAGATCCTCCAGGATCGGCCCCCAACACAATCCAAGAGAGGTCCGAGACGCCCGAAGATCGCTCCACGGCGCCCAAGATGGCCTCCAGACGGCCCAAGACGTCTCCAAGATGACCCAACAAGCCTCCAAGATGCCCCAAGAGACCTCCAGGAGCACTCCCAAGAGGGACCCAAGAGGCAGAAATCCATGCTTTTTCTTGGGTTTTGGACAGATTTGGGCGTTTCAACCTTTGCGGTTCCCCGACGCCCCTACACGGCTCAAGAGACCTCCAAGATCGCCCCAAGAGGGCCCAAGAGGCCCTCAAAAGGGCCCCAAGACGGCCCAAGACGGCTCCAAGACGGCCCCAGAGGCCTCCAAGACGGCCCAAGAGGGCCCCAAGAACGCCCCCAACACGGTCCAAGAGAAGTCCGAGACGCCCGAAGATCGCTCCACGACGCCCAAGATGGCCTCCGAACGGCCCAAGACGTCTCCAAGATGGCCCAGGAAGCCTCCAAGAGGCCCCAAGAGGCCTCCTAGAGAACTCCCAAGAGGGCCCCAAGACGCAAAAACCTGTGCTTTTCCTTTGGTGTTGGACAGATTTGGGCGTTTTAACCTTTTCGATTCCCCGACGCCCCTAAACGGCTCAAGAGGCCTCCAAGATCGCCCCAAGAGGGCCCAAGAGGCCCCCAAGAGGGCCCCAAGACGGCCCACGACGGCTCCAAGACGGCCCCAGAGGCCTCCAGGACGGCCCAAGAGGGCCCCAAGAACGCCCCCAACACTACACAGCTCCCGACGCCGCAGCTCCACACTGCAAACGACCACTCGGACAGGCGACCACGGGGTGCGACATTATGGGCCGGCGGAATGAGCGAAGCGATTAACTAAAAATAAAAAAGGCTCAAACAATGCTCCAAAGTGGTCCAGAAACTACCAGAAATGATCACCCGACGATTTGTGTACCATTTCTGAACATATCCCCTGTAGAGGGACAGGCCCGACTTGGTGACAGTGACAACCTGAAGGCCTGCGAGGGGCACCGACGTGGCGCCGGAGCGCCGCCGAGCCCGAAACGCTGCAGCCACCGGGCGAGGCTCCGCGCTCGCCAGGGATCGCAGGAGCTCCAGGCGCGCGCGCGCGCGCGTGCACGCGCGCCTTTGTGAAAGGGCCCTGGGACACACAAATAAATACACACACAAAAAAAACAAATGTTCCCATATTTTCTGGGTTTGTGTCTTCCCCCCACTTCCCACATTTTCTGGGGAATCGAAGATTAATTGTGTCTGTGTGTTTTTTTTCCCCTCCTGACTCTGTTCGGCCGCGCACGGGGGCGCGGCCTTCTCGGGAGGCAGGGCCGGGGGCGCCTGGAAGGGGCCAGTGGCTTCCGGGAGGGCGCCTCGGACGGCAGGAGCTGGAGGCAAGCGAACACGAGATCATGGCCGGGACGGATCGCGGAAGCGTTGGTGCCGATCTTGGTCACCGTCCATCTTGGTCGTCGTCGATTCGAGGATCGTCCTCGCGGATCGGCGAGAGGCAGCAGGGACCATGACCAACATCGGCGTCGGCAAGCTCCCGCGACCAAATCTCGGCGGCGACCTCGAGGGGAAAATCAGAGGGGGCGGGCCCTCTCGGAAGGCTCGGAAGCCCTCCGGCCTTCTGATCAGTGTTCTGAACCTTTTCTAGGGGGGCGCATGCGAACCCTACCCCTACCCCCCACGATTTCTGAGGGGGAGGGTGGGGTTCACTTCGCTCGGGAGCTCCCGAGCGAAGTGAACCCCACCCTCCCCCTCAGAAATCGTGGGGGGTAGGGGTAGGGTTCGCATGCGCCCCCCTTACTTTCTCCCAAGACGCACACGGCTCCTCTGAAGGTCGGGGGGGCATTCTGAGAAGCCCCGCCGCCTTCTGGGCAGGCCTGCCCCCTCTCGCTGCCCCCCTGGGCGCGCCGCCGAACCTTGACCGTGGTCAGCCAGGAGAACCCAAAATCGAATCAATGAGTCAGGTCGGCGATCGCAATGAGTCGGATCGGCTGAAATCGGCAGCCGAGTCAGTAGGAATCGAATCGGCAGAAATCGGCAGGCTAGGAAGGCCTCCTTTTGATAAATCGGAGCCCAAGTCGGAATCCGAAGTCGAACCGAATCGGAATCGGAAACCATCGACATCGAATCGAATCGGAGGAGTCGAAGCGAGCCCTGCTCTTCCCTCGAGGGGTGCATCCGAGAACCCCCCCCCTGACTTTTGACGAGGCCGCCCCCGCTCACCCCTCAGCCCCCGCCCGTGTGCCGCGGGGGCCCTTCCAGTGCACGGCAGGGGGGTGGGGCGGCGGAGCGGTGCTCCCGCCGAGCCACGGCACCGCCGCAGGGGGGGGGTGGGGGCGAGCTATCTCCGGGGAGTCCCAGTCGGCGGCGCGCCCAAGGGGGAAGTGGGAGGGGGCATGATCGGCGGCGGGCTGCTCTTTCGTGGCGTCCCCGACGTCGCGGGCGAGGCGGTTCTTGCAGCAGTTTCAGCTCAGTCCCTCCAATACCCATCGTCCCTCCTCATACTCCGCCTCGTCCTTCTTTCTTTTCTCTCTACCTCATCCTCCCTCCTCCCTCCTCCTCCTCCCAGCTCCGAAGTTACAGACAGGTAGGCTTTGCTTGCAGACAGCTGCAGTTAGCTCTCTTATTCCATGTTTGGGCTGAGCCCATTCGAGGTCCATGGGCTTGTCTACGCACCAGGCAGTGGAAGTTGTCAGCTCGAACACCAGGAGTATTTGGCACCAGATGGGGCTCACGTGCGAGCCAGCTTTCTTCCCTCCTCAGGCCTACTCTCCTCGAGCTCTTCTACTACATTGACTGCCTGCGGGACATGTTAGGCGAGAGGATCTCCAATGTGAGGTTCGCAGTGGAATCGAATAAGTACCTCGTATATTTCAGGCTCTGGGAACGTACTGGTGGGGCTGTCTTGGATCGGCTTTCTAGCCCCGCTACTCTGGAGGACATGCGTTGGGTTCGTCCTGGTACTTCGGCCCTATCGGGCTATGCGTCCTGCTGGAATTATGTCGTTCGTTTATCGGGCCTTGGTCTGGCCTCACGTGCTATTGCGCTTGAAATTATGACAAGGTATGTGACGCACTTCGTTGACCAGGATGCGAAGGCCCACGCAAAACATCTTGCCCAAGAAGTTTCTTCAGCCTGGTCTCGTCAGGACTTCAAGGAGTCCTTTGCCAAACTGCGGGCCATGGGAGCCTGTTCGCGTCGCAAAAAATCAGCTCGGCCTATGCCGATGCTCCTGGGACTCGAGGGCAAGCCACTTCGTTCGAACATCGAGGTCGCGGATCGGTGGCTTCAGCATTTTAGTGGAGAGGAGGCGGCGCCAGTTATCCCGTTTTCTGATATATCATGGTACATGAACTCCCTCCCCGCCCTCACCTCTGACGTTACGCATAACGTGGACATTAACATAGAGGACGTCCCGTCCCTCGGTATCACCCAGCAGACGCTGTTTCGTGCCAAGGCTTCCGCTGCAGGCCCCGACGGCATCGCGGGAGCAGTCCTTAAGAAGTTCGCGCTGCAGATCGGTCGCCTTTTTCACCCACTGTACGTTAAGAGCACGGTCCGTATTTGTGAACCTATCCAATGGAAAGGCGGGTTTTACTGGAGTCTGTTCAAGGCCGGTGTCCCCTCTAATGTCAAAAACTACAGATCCATCTTAGGATCTTCTCAAGTGGGAAAGAGGTTTCGTGCTCTTACTCGTCAAAGTGTGGTGTCCCAGCTCGAGCAGGCAGCAGGGGACCGACAGTTCGGCGGCCTGGCTGGTCGCGGTACTGAGTTTTCAGCGCTCGAACTCCGTGTGTTTCAACAACTTGCAGCTGCGCGCAACCACACGGTGATGATGTTGTTCATTGATGCTGTTCAGGCTTTCTACAAATCAGTTCGGGAACTAATATTTCGTACCTCGGCCAATGACGAAGCCATCGCCAAGCTACTCAAGTTCTGTGGGTTACCTCCGGAGGCCACCCAGGACCTGGCTGAAACCATACGATCGTCCACCCCCCTGCTCGAACATCACGGTGTTTCGGCCTTTCGCAGGGGCCAAATTTCCGATGCGTATGATCAATCCTGGTTTTATGTGCAAGATGGTTCAGGTGTGGCGTTTCCCTGTTTGGGCTCTGGTCCTGGACAACAACTGGGCGATTTGGTTTTCAATTTCATCATGGCCAAAATCATGGCCACTGCCCAGGAAGGTCTTCTCGCCTTAGGTGTTGGGCTACGTCTTCCATGTCACCTAGTCTCGTCTCTCGCGTCCTACACCGAGGGGAATGCGGAGCAGCCGCCAGCAGTTTACACATGTCACTCTATGGACGGCGCCTTCTTTGATGACGCCCTGTTCTGCTTTGAAGGCCGTGCCAGTATTTTATTGCAGCAAGCGCCGTTTATTGCCTCCGTGGTCATTGACGCGTTCTCAGCCTCGGGCCTTCAGGTCAACGTCAAACCAGGCAAGTCTGCCTTTCTTTTTCAATTTCGTGGCATTTCCTCCAAAGGGGCCAAACGTACTTTGGTACAGACGCTGCACAATACCATACATACATTTACACACAGCTTGGGGCCCATGTGTCTTCATCGGGTTCACGAGTATGTTCATCTTGGTACTAAGCATGATATGTCAGCGTCTATGGGGCCAGAACTGGCCCACCGTCTCTCGGGATGTTCGCAGGCCTGGAAGGTTCTCAGAGGCAAGGTCTTTAAGCACAAAACCATCGAGATGCAGACTGCATTGGTTTTCTTGGATTCTCTGGTTTGCTCTGGGAGATTATTTCAATCCAGCACTTGGGGCTTTCTTACCCAGGCACAGCATAATCATTTACAGGACGGTCTCCTCCGTTATTACCGCGCTATTGCCAGACTTCCACGAGCGGATGATACAGCCATGCCGTCTAAGTATGTTCTTGCGCGAGTGGGCCGCCCGCCGCTCGAAGCATTGCTGTCTGCCCACAGGCTTCGCCTTTTTGGCCGCCTCTTGCTCTCGGGCCCGCCCCACATTATGGCTTTAGTTCACGCCGCTATGGTTGAGACTTCCAGGACCTGGGGACATATGATTCTGGGTGATCTTGGATGGCTGCGTTTGTACACCCGTAGGTTCCAGGAGTTCCCCGACCCTCTCGAGAACCTACAGTCTTGGGAGATGGAGGCCAAGAAGTCAGCATTGGGATGGAAGCAGACAATTAGGCAGGCGTTGGCTTCTCACGTTCGGCACATCCAGCGAGACACTCTTGCTCGGGCTGCCGAAGACCAGATATTCCAGATACTCGAATCAGCAGGGGTCCCACCGGCATGGGACGACCCACGGCATCGCCTACGCCAGCAGGAGAGAGAGGACGCCAATGTGTTCACGTGTATGTGGTGCTCGCGTTCATTTTCTCGCATCAGAGGGCTTCGAACGCACATTCAGCGCGTACATCATTCACGCGTATCGTTCATTCGTAACTGTCAGGGTTCGTCTCTCTCCTGCTGTACATGCTTTCAGTCTTTTGCACATCGGCCTGCTCTCACGGCGCACCTTGCATTCGACTCATTACCATGTGCAATTGGCCTCATCGTGTCTGCTCCGCAGTGCACGGTAGCAGAAGCCACCGCACTTCAGCAGCAGGAGGACGTACGAATGCGAAATCAACGGGCTTGTGGACAGGGGAGGTGGCGTATCGAAGTCCCCGCTACACGACTCCCCGCCTTCTCCCGTGACCCCGATGTTGTGGCCCTCACCTCACATCTTTCGCACCATGATGCCCTACAGCTTCTCCTGGAAGCTGACCCCGCCATCCCCGGTGACCTCATCCAGCAGTATACTACTATTTGTTCGGATGTTCCCTCGGTGATCCCCGTGGTCCCAGAGACTCCTTTCTATGTCTATAACCCTGGTGAATATCCCGAGTTTCTGGCTTCTGCTGTCCCTATTCGCATTCGTCGACCTACGGCGTACGTTCTACATCTCTACTGCGGGCAACGTCGCAGAGGCGACGTCCAGTGGCAGCTCGAGCATGAGACGCTTACGTCCGACCTTCACTTAGTGATTCTCAGCGTTGACATTGCCATTGACGCTGACAGGGGGGACTTGACGAAGGAGGCTACGATTCTTGAATGGGTGGAGCACATACGCTGTCACAGGGTCATCAACACTGGGGGGGGGCCTCCTTGTGAAACCTGGTCAGCTGCCCGGTGGCACGAGGGAGGCCCCCCCCTCTCAGGTCTACTCAGTATATGTGGGGATTACCATGGGTGTCTCAGCGTCAGTCCGAACAGCTTCGTATTGGGTCTCAGTTGTTGCACGCAATGGTCTGGCTCTTGGCGGAGCATCTGAGGGCAGGCACGGGGGGTTGGACGGAGCATCCCGCCAACCCCACGTGGGCCCCAAGGGCCCCGTCCGCGTTCCGTTGGCGGCCTCTAGAGGCCCTGGCCGCGGCCCCAAGTGCCGCGGTCACATCATTTGATCAATGTGAGCACCAAGGTCCCGAGGTGGACCCTGGGCAAATAGGCCGTGCCCCTACTACTATTCTTTCAGTACGCATGCCCACTATGGATAGGCTCCTTAGAGCCACTCCAGGAGGCGGTAGATGTTCTCACCCGAGAGGCTCCCATCAGACCCTTTTAGGGAAAAGGGCCTCGGGTTCTTTTTACACGGCTTCTAAGAAGACTTACCCGCCTCAGATGTGCCAGGCGATCGCCTCGGCCATCGTGGATAGTGCCAGGTCTCTCCTTTCCTCGGCTGAGTCCTCCACCCCGCCCCGCGAAGACCTGGACTATCCCGAGGATGATGATGATATCCGTGAATCGCTTGCTGTATTCTACGCCACGTTTCAGATTTCTTGCCCACCGCAGGAGAGCCCTGCTCCCGACTTTGCAGGCTTCTCGCACAAGGGTACTAGTAGAGTAGATCCTGAAATTCACAGGTTCGAAGATTCGGACAATGAAGATGTTGGAGCTGAGGACAGATCTCAGCAGGATTGCGTGCCTCCCTCGCATGGCGAAGATGAGGAGGCTTTGGCAGAGCAGCAGTACGCAGATCTTGTGCATGGCTCCCCAGAGGAGCAAGCTGCGGAGTGGCTTCTCCT
>CAUYUJ010016716.1:82431-87431 GCA_963575745.1 Prorocentrum cordatum
AGTACCCGCCGACCCCTTGGGGTTCATCGGCGTGTGAGATGATGTCCCCTCCCCAAACCCCTCCCCCAGGAGCCCAGTCTGGTCGATTTGTGGAGGGGGGGGGGCTTATCGGGGCCGGCCGGGGGTCTATCTGGGCCGGCTGGGGGTCTATCTGGGCCAGCCGGGGGGGGGTACTTTGCGCCAGAAATGCTGCCGGGAGGCATCGAGGGCACGAAAACGGGCCAGGAGGACCCCAAGAGACCTCCCAGACGGTCCAAGAGGGCCCCGAGACGCAGAAACACCTTTCCGAGACTCCCACGATGGTCTCCACACGGCCAAGGATGCCTCCAAGACGCCCCAAGAAGCCTCGAAGAGGTTTCCCAACAGGGCCCCAAGAGGCCAACAATTGTTGATTTCCATTGGTTTTTCAGGGTTTGGGCTTTTCTCGCCTTTTCAGGCATCCGACGCGTGAAGACGCTCCACGAGGCCCCCAACACCGCCCCAAGACGGTCCAAGAGGCCCCCAAGCGGGCCCCTACACAGCCCTAAATGGCCCCAAGACGGCCCAGCCCTCCCCCGGGAGCCCAGTGGGGTCGATTTGGAGGGGGGGGTCTATCTGGGCCGGCCGGAGGGGGTACTTTGCGCCAGAAGTTCTGCCGGGGGAGATTGAGGGCCCGAAAACGGGCCACGAGGACCCCAAGAGACCTCCAAGACGGTCCAAGAGGGCCCCAAGAGGCCCCCAAGAGGCCCCAAGAGGGCCAAAGAGGCCCCCAAGCGGGCCTTTAGACAGCCCTAGATGTCCCCAAGACGGCCCGCCCCTCCCATGAGAGCCCGGTCCGGTCGATTTGGAGGGGACAAGACGGCCCAAGAGGCCCCCAAGCGGGCCCCACAAGGATGGCAATGCCTTCTGGTGGTCTGGGTAAGACGTCACTCTGCTGGACCCCCCAGCATCCTTCGAAGGTGGCGACAGTTTCGCAGATCGCAGCCCCACAGGGATGGCGAGGTCCCCTGCTGGTCTGAATAAGACGTCACTCCGCTGACCCCCCAGCAGCCCTCGAAAGTGGCGACAGCTTCGCGGATCGCAGCCCCGGAGGAATGGCCAGGTCTCTGGGTGGTCTGGGTAAGACGTCACTCCGCTGCACCCCCCAGCAGCCCTTGGAAGTGGCGACAGTTTCGCGGATCGCAGCCCCAGAGGGATGGCCAGGTCTCCTGGTGGTCTGGGTAAGACGTCACTTCGCTGGACCCCCCAGCAGCCTTCGAAGGTGGCGACAGTTTCGCAGATCGCAGCCTTCCAGGGATGGCCAGGTAGGAGGCAAGCTGGCACGCAGGAAGGAGCGAGGTGAGAGGCAGGAGAGAAGAGGAGAGGAGGAGGAGGGGGGCGGGAGAAGAAGAAGACGCGCGGACAGCGTGCTAATCAAAGCGAGTACCCAACGCAGGAGGGTTGGGAAACCTGCCTCCAAACTCCCCCAAGACGTCTCCCATGCGACCCTATTAGCCATCCGAGTGGCCTCAGACCCGCAACCCAAGCACGGTGGCGGGATGTGCTGAAGGCCATTCGATCCGCCGCCCCCTGTCGATTCATCGCAGGGGTGCCTGGCGTGCTGAATCCTTTCGGTTTTGGTTTTGGTTCTTTTTCCAAAAGATCTCCCTCTGGGGCTTCGGCGCGTCCCGCCGGCCACCCGAAAGGATTGCCCAGGATCTTCCAGAGGTGGTTGCCGAGGGTTTTCCTGCCCCAGATGGCTCCAAGATGGCCCAAGATGGCCTCCAAGATGCTTCCAGGACGGCCAAGTGGCCTCCAAGATGGCTGGCTAAGATGGCCTCAAGATGCCTCCTAGACGGCCCAAGATGTACCCAAGATGGCGTAAGATAGCCTCAAGATGGCCCAAGGCGGCCCAAGAGGCCTCCAAGAAGTGCTCCAGGAAGGCCCGAAGAGAGCAAAATCATAGATGTTCCTTAGGTTTTTGACAGATTTTGGTGTTCGCCCCTTTTCGGCTTTCCGACGGCTCCAGACGGCCCAAGAGGCCACCAAGATCACCCCAAGATCGCCCACGCCCCATGACGGCCCAAGAGGCCTCCAAGACGGCCCCACGAGGGCCCCAAGACGGCCCAAGAGACCTCTAAGACGCCCAAGATGGTCTCCAAGACGGCCCCGAAGCGACCCAAGAGGACCCCGAGTCGGTTCAGAGAGGCCCCCAAGACAGCTCCCGACGGCGTCAGACGGACCAGGAGCCCACCAAGACGGCCGAAGTTGGCTCGAAGCTGGCCCAAGACGGCCCAAGAGGCCTCCAAGAGGGCCAGAAAATGCCAAAAACACCGATGTTCCATGTTGACATTTGCTTCTGTTCGGCCTTCCGACGGCCCGAGACGGCCCAAGAGCCCCCAAAGATCGCACAAAGATCGCCCAAGATGCCTCCAAGATGGCGTCCGAACGGCCTCAGAGGCCCCCAAGACGGCCCAGAAGGCTTTCCAAACCGTTTCGGGGAACACATGGTCCGATAGCTTGGCAGGTCTGGCCTCAACGTTCGGCCACATAGGCGCTTCCAAAAAGCAGGGGGCGGCGGTGATTCGCCAGAGGCGTCTTCGATAACCGATGCCCTCCGTCTGTATACATGGGTTCTCGCCACATTTCCCATGCCGGCACGGCGAATACTGAGAATGTCACCCCAAGAGGCCCCGAAAAGACACCCAAGAGGCCCCCATGAAGCCCCAAATGAGCTCCAAAAAGCCCCCGAAAGGCCCTCAGGAGCAACACGCAGCAACCGCCAGTTCCCCAAGGGGTCGGCGGTGTGGCGGAAGCCCAAGAATCCACGTCCGGAGGTGACGTGCTGAGCGGCAGCGTTTTTCGGCGAACGCCTTGATGCAACGTATCCAAGGCAGGTCGCGCAGCGGAGCGGAAGCCCTAATGCAACGTATCCAATGTTTCCAATGATTGCATAATTGCCACATATTGTATTGTGTTACATTATTATGTCTCCCCCCTTAATCCCCCCCCAGGGCCGCCGCCGAGTCGCCGACCCCTTTCGTCCACTAATTCAACAACCTACAAAAACCTATGGACATCATTGATTTCGGCCTCTGGGCCCTCCTCGGAGCCCACAAGGGGCGTCAAGACGGCTCAAGATGGCTTCAAGGCGGCCGAAGAGAGTCTCAAAACGGCCTCAAGACGACCCAAGATGGCCCAAAGAGAACCCAACAACTCACAAGACGCCGCCAGAGGGTCCAAAGAGGACCCCCCAAGAGCGCCTCCAGAAGCCAAAATCATAGATTTTCCCATGGTTTGGGGAATATTTTCGCGTTCTCGCCTTTCTCGACGCTGACAAGCCAATGACGGCCCAATCACCCTCCAAAAGCACCCCAAGAAGCCCCAAGAAGCCCTCCAAAGGGCCCCAAGACGGCCCGAGAGGGCCCCAATACGGCCCAAAGCAACCCCCAAGACGGTCCAAGAGGCCCCTAGGACGGCGAAAAAACATCCCAAGAGTGCCCCAAGGCGGCCGTGGGAGGCCCCCAAGACGCTCTCCGAAGAGGCGAAACGGCGGAAGAGCGCCCAT
Source organism: Prorocentrum cordatum (assembly GCA_963575745.1). NCBI lineage: Eukaryota > Dinophyceae > Prorocentrales > Prorocentraceae > Prorocentrum > Prorocentrum cordatum. The sequence continues at coordinate 85,958 of CAUYUJ010016716.1, forward strand.
AGACGGGCCAGGACGCCCCCAAGAGGCCCCAATATGCCCCAAATAGGCCCCCAAGGGGCCTCAAAATGTCCCCAAGAGGGAGGCATGGCGGCCCAAACTGCCTCCAAAATTGCCACCGAGAGGATGACACATGCGACGGTCCACGTCCGGACTGCAGCGAAGCGTCTCGGCAGTCCGACAGGGCGGGTGTGTGACGCCAGGGCCCAGCCACGATACGTCAAGGAAGGCCGATTGCAAAACATCGCATTCTCATACGTTGAAAAGCAACCCACCTTAATCCCCCCCCAGGGCCGCCGCCGAGTCGTCGACCCGTTTCCACGCACTTTGTGAAAACCTGAAAAAAACGCATGGAAGTCATTGATTTGGGCCTCGGGACCCTCCTCGAAGCCCACAAGGGGCGTCAAGAAGGCGAATGATGGTTTCAAGGCGGCCCAGGAGAGCCCCAAAATTGCCCCAAGACGGCCCAACATGGCCCCGATAGGGCCCAAAAACCTACCAAGACGCCCCAAGAGGGCCCCAAGAGGATCCCCAATAGCGCCTCCAGAAGCCACAATCATAAATGTTCGTATGGTTGTGGGAAGATTTTAACGTTCTCGCCTTTTTCGACTCTGACACGCCAGTGACGGCCCAAGCAGCCTGCAGAATGGCCCCCAGAAAACCTAAGAAGCCCCGGAGAGGGCCCCAAGACGGCCCCAGAGGCCCCCAAGACGGCCCAAAGAGGCCCCCAAGACGGTCCAAGAGGCCCCTTCGACGGCCCAGAAGGACCCCAAGAGAGCCCCAAGGCGGCCGCGGGATCCCCCCAGGACGATCTTCCAAGGGGCGATACAACGCAAAAGCGCCCTGTCGCGTGGAAGTTGGTCACGGCGGCGCCCATGAGTAGAGCCGGCGCTGGGAGGGAAGATGGGGCCGCCGCTTCCCTCATCGCCCTCCTCATCCTCCTCATCGTCGTCATCCTCATTCCTATCCCCGTCTTTTCCCTCCTGTTCTTCCTCATCGTCCTCATCGCCCCCCCAAGCTGCGGGGACGTGGAACCTCGACGAGCGAGTCTCCACGCCCCCGCAGCTTGGCGGAAATCCTCGCTACGATGGCTGAAGGCAGCACGTTCACGGTGCATTCTAACTGCGTGAGCGGTTCTAAGACACCTCCAAAGAGGCCCCCACCCAAGACACCTCCAAGAGGCTACAAGGAAGCTCCCAAAAGGCCCCGCAACAACTGGACTGTACGTGGTCCGGACGTGCACACCCGCGAAGCGAGAGGAATCCACGTCCGGACGTGACGTGCTGAGCGGCAGCGTTTTTCGGCGAACGCCTAAATGCAACGTATCCAATGTATCCAAAGATTCCATAATTGCAACATATTGTATTGTGTTACATCATTATGTCTCCCCCCCTAACCCCCCCCTGGGAGCTGCGCCACACCGCCGGACCAAAATGATCCCCCCCTTCTGGGCCCTAAAAACCTACAAAAACCTATG
>CAUYUJ010016716.1:97431-104931 GCA_963575745.1 Prorocentrum cordatum
TCATCATAATCATCGTACCATCGGCAACATCGCCATCATCAGCATCATCAGCATCGTCGTCGTCAACACCATCAGCGTCAGTATCATCATCATCAGCATCAGCAGCAGCAGCGGCTTCCCCATTATCATAGTCTTCAGCATCAGCATCAGCTTCAGCATCATCATCTGCATCACCACCAGCATCATCGACAGCACCAGCATCACCAGTAGCATCAACACCGTCATCATCAGCATCACCATCACAATCATCATCAGTGTCGTCATCATCACCATCACCAAAAGCATCATCACCAACATCACCACCAGCATCATCATCAGCAGTCATCATCATCATCAGCATCACCAGCACCACCATCCTCATCTCATCGTCATCATCATCAGCATCAGCAGCAACATCCCCATCACCATTGCATCAGCAGCATCATCAGCCGCATCATCATCAGCATCAACATCACCATTATTAACACCATCACCAGAACCACAACCATCAGCGCCATCATCATTGGCAGCAGCAGCGTCGGTAGAGGCATCATCATCATCATCGTCGTCATCATCAGCATCATCATCATCGTCATCATCATCAGTATTATAAACAGCATCATCACCATCATCAGTATCAGCATCATCAACAGTTTCACAGGCATCATCACAATCATCATCATCATCATCATCATCATCATCATCATCAGTACCACCTTCATCATTATCATCATCATCATCATCATCATCATCATCATCGTCGTCGTCATCGTCATCGTCGTCATCATCACCGACGTCATCAACGCCACCGCGTCCATCATCATCAACGCCACCGCTTCCAGCATCACCATCATCATCACCATCATCATCATCGTCATCATCGTCATCATCATCGTCAGCATCAGCAGCAGCATCATTAGCATCATAAGAATCATCAGCATCAGCAGCAGTGTCATCATTATCATAAGCTTCAGCATCAGCAGCAGCTTAATGATCATCATCATCATCAGCAGCATCATAAGCGTCATTGTCATCATCATGGGTAGCATCATCACCATCATCAGTATCGTCATCGGCATCATCACTTATCATCATCATCATCGTCATCATCATCATCGTCATCATCGTCACCATCGTCATCATCATTGTCATGGTCATCATCATCATCATCAGCATCATCATAACACCATCATCTGCAGCATCATCAGCACCACCATTCTCATATCATCAAAATCATCATCACAGGCAGAAGCAGAAGCAGCATCAACATTCCCATCATCATTGCATCCGCAGCATCATCAGCCGCATCATCATCAGCAGCATCATCATCACCAACATTAACATCATCATCAAAACCACCACCAGCATCATCATCAGTAGCAGCATCGATAGTCGCATCATCATCATCATCACCAACATCATCAGCATCATCATCAGAATCAGTATCATCACCGTAATCGTCATCCTCAGCATCGTTATCATCAGCCTCGTCACCATCATGATCAGCAGCATCATCGTCATCGTCGTCATCATCAGCATCATCATAGTCATAACAAGCACTGTCCCCAACAGCATCGTCATCACCATCACCATCATCATCATCAGCAGCATTATCACCATAACCATCATCATCACAATCATCAGCATCATCATCATCATCATCATCATCATCATCATCATCATCATCATGATCATCATCATCATCATCATCATCATCATCATCATCATCATCATCATTGTCAGATTCAGCATCAGCATCAGCATCAGCATCAGCATCATCATCATCATCCTCATCCTCATCTTCATCCTCATCATCATGATCATGATCATGATTATCATCATCATCATCATCATCATCATCATCATCATCATCATCATCATCATCATCATCATCATCATCATCATCATCATCTCCCCCGACCTCCTCTACTGGATTTGGAGGGGGTGGGGGGCCGACGTGTCAGAGGGTAATGTTGGCCCAAGTTGGCGCCAACATGGCCTCAGGTAGCCCAAGGGGGCCCAGACCGCCCCAAGACGGTTCCAAATGTCTACGGAGTTTCCCAAGGAGGCCCCCGTGATGCCAAAATCCCTCCCAAACCAAACGAACACAAATGATGTGTCTCCTCCAGCATGTTCGCTTGCGATCGGCTTCGAAGGCCTGCAGATGGCTCCGACCAAGAGAAGCCCAAGAGGCTCCCAATACTGAAATACGCCCCAATAGAGCTCCAACAGATTGTTGGCATCCGACGGAGGGGCGAAATATGTAAACCCCCTCTTTGATTGGTTGCCTTCCCCATGAAGGCTCCAAGAAGGTCCCCTTGATTCCCTACTCAAGGGGGCCCCGAAAGCCCAGAGAGGGCCCCAAGAGAGGCCCCAAGAGAGGCCTCCAAAATGGCCCCAATAGGGCACCGAGACGGCCCCACCTGCCAAGAGGCGCCTATATCAAAAGATCCGCGAAAGCACTCCCTGGGCCTGCTCAGGCTGATCCCGACATTCGGCTTGACGTCTGCCCCCCTTCTTTTGCCCTCTGCGTGCTCCCACAATTTCCTGATCGGTACAACTCACCTAGTAATCGTTGCGTCATGGGCTGGTGGGGATACTTTTTCCTCGCGGGCGCATACGAAAGCGCAGGCGCCGAGTCGACAGGTCCGGGCCACGGGCCGATCTAATTAACACGCGCAAGCGAGGCGCCTGCGGCGTGAGGGGGGGAGCAACGCGCGGCTGGTGGGGATACGCGAAGCTTCAATGCTTTCGAGACAGCTCCAGTCGTGGCGACGAGGACCCTCCAGGAGGCGAAAGAATAGCAAGAAGCGTTCAAAACCCGAAAGGATGATGACTCTTCCCCTCGCGTCCGATCGTAACCTCCGACGTTAGGATTGTTTCCTGACATGGGCCCCGGGGGCAGTCCACGGAAGTTGGAGGCGGCTGGGGGGTTCTGACCTGGGTGAGCCACGAGAAAGTCGGTCAAGAGGGGGGAGGGATGAAGGAAAAGCCGCTCAAAGTCCGACAGTCCCGGGGCCCGAGAACGGCCCGCAGAGGACGAAAAAGGCAAAAAACAAAAACAAAAACAAAAAAAACAAAAAAAAAACTTCCCGTGACCAGAACCTCCCACCTCGCACCCCCTCCCTGCTCGCCAGAACCGACGGCGTGCCTCCGCGGGCCCACCGAGGGACAGGCGGGTGCGGCCCGCGCTGGGCGCAGTCCGCCAGGCGCTCGGGGACGCGCTGCCCCGGGTCAGCACAAGCCTGGGTCGGCCGGGACCCCGTCGCGAAGCCCGGCCAGCCGCTTCGTCGTAGCTCCCAAACACCCCGGGGCGGCCAGGAGGGGGGGCGTTCAAGAGGGGGGGGGTCCCAACTCACGGCCCGAGGCACGCGCACGGATGAGGGTTGGGGGGCCAGGGAACGCATTGAAAGAAGGAGAGGGGCCAGCCGTGGCTGCCAGAACGTGAAGTCCCGACGCACGTGGTAAGGCGAAGCCAGGACAAGTGCAAAATCGGACAGGGAAAAATCGGGAATCCGAGATCTGGCGGCTTTGGCATATGGATTGGGCGCCGCGGCGCCGCCCTTACCAGAGCGGTCCCGAACGCTCCGAGAGCGTATCGGAACGCTCTGGAACGATTTGTCCCTGTCCAAGCCAAGCCCGACGTGGGTTCCAAGACCGTCCACGGAGACAGCAAAACCGAACCGACAGCGAAAAACCGAAGACAGGGCGCAGCGACACGACCACGGCACGCTAGCCGAGCGAACCGACCGGAGCGACCGCAACCGACCGCGGCGCCACCGAACCGACCGAACCGCGAACGCCCCTGCGCCCGTGGGATTCCTCCCCCCCCCTGGGCGGAGAGGCCTTCGAGACCAGGAGCCCGACGTCGACGCCGGGCTGGTCGTGCGCAGCCCTCGGGCGGCCGTCGGGGAGGAGTCCCCCGGTCTCCGGCCCTCGCGCCTCGCGCCCCGCTGTCCGCGGTGCGCGGCTACCTTCGCGCCACGGCGCCCTCCCTGCCCTCGTCCTCGTCGTCCTCATCGTCCTCGCCGTCGTCCTCCTCCTCCTCCTCCCCCCCCTCCTCCTCCTCCTCCTCCTCCTCCTCCTCCTCCTCCTCCTCTCCCCCCTCCCCCTCCCACCCCTCCCCTCCCTCCCCTCCTCCCATCCTCCTCCCTCCTCATCCTCCCTTCCTCTCCTCCTCCTCCTCCTCCTCCTCCCTCCTCCTCCTCTCCTCCTCTTCCTCCTCCTCCTCCTCCTCTCCTCCTCCTCCTCCTCCTCCTCCTGCTTTTCCTCCCCCTCTGCCTCCTCCTCTGCTCCTGCTCCCTTCCTCTCCTCCCTCCTCCTCCTCTCCTCCTCCTCCTCCTCCTTCCGCCGCCGCCGCCGCCGCCGCCGCGCCGCAGCCCCCGCGCCCGCCGCCGCCGCCGCGCCGCCTGCCGCTCCGCCTCGCCTCGCCTCCGCCTCCGCCTCCGCCTCCGACTCATCTAATCCTCATCCTTCCTCCTCCTCCTCCTCCTCCTCCTCCTCCTCCGCCGCCTCCGCCTGCGCCTCCGCCTCCACCTCCGCCTCCTCCGCTCCTCCTCCTCCCCTCCTCCTCCTCCTCCTCTCACTGAAAGAGAAAGAGAAAGCGGACACGAAGCGAGCAAGGGAAGAACAAGCGGTCAAGAAGCGACGGGGCGAGGAAAAGCTCTAGCGTCCACAGGCAACGAGAAAAATATGGAAGCGCACCCATCCAGGGTTTTTTGTCGGCGCCCGGGTGGAAGGCCGAAAACCACCCAGGCGCCCGCGACAGGGCGCACTTCCAAAAGCGGCAATGGGTGGAGGTGAGGAGGGAGGAGGGAGCCAGGAGGGACCGGAAGGCGGAGGAGACGGGCGCGCGGCGGGGAGGCGTGAGCCACCAGACCCCCCCCCTAGGCGCACGCGCCACCCGCCGGAGGCACGGAGCGGGGAAGAAGAGGGGGGGGAGAGGGAGCTGAACAGAAAAACAGCAGCAAAAGCTATATAAACGGACACAGCGAGTGTGGAGGGGAAAGGGAGGAAGAAAGAGGGGCGGGAGGAGGAGGAGGAGGAGGAGGAAAAAAGCAAGCCGCCCGACCGGGCCCCTCTCTCTTCGCGGCGCTGCTGCGCCAGCTCGCCCGCCAGTTGTCCCGCAGGCGCCCCTGCGCCGAGCCGCGCGGAAGTCGCGCGCAGCGGCCTGCCGCCCAGCGCTCGGCGCGCGCGCGCGCTCCGGCAGCGCCGGCCTGCAGCTCCCGCGGCGCCTCTCCCTTGCTGCCCCCCGCCAGCGCCCTGCCTCCGCCGCCGCGCCCCTTCCGGCGCCCCTTCCTCGCCCTTCCAGCGCCCAGCTCCGCCTCCCCTCGCAAGTCAGTTCGCGCGCCCCTCAGCCAGCTCAGCTCGCGCGCGCGCGGCGGGCCGCCGGTTCGGCGCCGCCGGCGCCGCGGCGCGCTCGGCCGCGCGCGTCGAGGCAAGCGGAGCGGTAAGCTTCCGCGCTGCCGCGCTGCAGCGTCGCCGCTAGGCTCTGGCGCGCCGTCGCCAGCGCCGTGGCGTCGCCGCGCGCCCAGGTGCGCAGGAGCGCCTGCGCCTCGGGCCCCGCGCGGCCCAAGGCCTCGAGCGCGAAGGCAGTCAGCGCTTGGCCAGGGTAGCGCCGGTGTTTGCGCTCCTCCGCAGCAGCCGCGGCCGCGCCGTCCCGGACAGCGCGGCTCCTGCCCGCTGGCGTGTCTGCGCCAAGAGCGGCGTCCGTGACCACCACGTCGACGTAAGTCGCGCCGGCCGTGGGGTCAGTGGCTACATCGAGGCGGGCTGCCTCGACTGTGCCATCTGGGCGCGCCCTGTCCCAGGCGGGCACAAATTGCTCCGTGCTCACGCCTGTCGCGCCTCGGGCGCGCAGCCAGCCGGCGAGCCAGTCCGTGACCCCGTCGTGGCGCTTGGTCGTGCCGCCGCCGACGTGGCAGCCCAGGCAGTGCCCTGGTGTCGCGGCCAGGTCAGCCCCGCAGCGCGAGCCGTCCTCCCGGCGCCGGAGGCAGGTGGGGCTGGCAGCCGCAGGCAGGGGCAGCTGCAGGCGCAGCGCCAGGGCAGGGAGGAAGTGCGCGTCCGCCAGCACGTGGTCCTCCTCTGTCGGCGGCAGGAGCCAGCTTCCCGCGCCCTTCCCGCTGGCCGAGCGGAGCAGCGCTGCCTGTGTAGGCGGCAAGGCGCCCAGGAGCCGCTGCCGGCGCGCGTGCTGCTCTGGCGCTGCGAGGGCCCGCTGCGCCTTGGCCTTGGGCTCTGCGGCGGCGCAAACCCAGTCCGTGCCGCGCACCGAGAGCGCGCGGCCCGCGCTCTCGGCCGCCCCCCACGCCGTCGGGCAAGCCTGTTGGAAGGCCTCGAGGCTAGGTAGGCTGAGCTCGCGGCAGACGCCAGCCAAGCACGCCTGCCAGGCCCCCGCGAAGGCAGGCAGCCTGCGGTGCGCGAGGCCCTGGAGCCCTACCCCGCCGTCGGCCGTTGGCAGGAAGGCCAAGTCGCGCGCGAGAGCAGGCAGCGCCTGGTGCCCGGTGAGCGGCGTCAGGACCTAGCCTCGTCCAGCAAGTGCGCCCTCGCGTGGTGCAGGGCCGCGCCGTTGGCGAAAGTGCGGAGCAGCACGAGCTCGTCTTGGGCACGCAGACCGTGCGCTCTGAGCTGGCGGAGAGCGGCGAGGTAAGCGTCGAGGTGGTCCCGGGCCTTCTGCGGGGCGGTCGCCGGCGAGAAGCTCGCCCTCGCGGGGTCGGCGTCCTGGCCCTCCTCTGCCCCCGCGGCGTTGCGCACGTAGGGGAGGGTGCTTCCAACGCACGTCAGCTCGGGCACCTCCGCCCTGGCCAGTGGCCCTGGGAGGTCCAAGGCGCGCGGGTTCCAGACCTTCGTCTTCCGCGCGTTCAAGCGGAGGCCGCGCGCCGAGAAAAGCGCCGGCGCTGCGAGGAGCGCTGCTGCCAGTGCGCGCGGGCTGCCAACGACGTACACGTCGTCGAGGTAGGCCACCACCCTGGCCTCGGGGTCCACGTGGCGCGCCGCCGCCGCCAGGCTCTCGTAAAGCGTCGCCGTCGCCACGGCGAAGAACGCCGGGGAGAGGGGGCAACCCTGGTCAACCCCGCGCTCCGCTCTGACCGGCGCCGCTCGGGCACCTGGCAGGCGCGCCCCGTGCGTGGTGGCCCCGCCGTACCACGCCGTCGCCAGCTGGGCCAGCTCGGGCAGGCGGCCGGCGACCTCCCGTAGCAAGGTGTCCCGGCAGAGCTCGTTGAACGCGTTGGCTACGTCCAGGGAGAGCACTGCGGCGCCAGGTTCCTTTTCCAGCGTGGCCGCCACGACGCGGTGCATCAGTTCGATGCCGTTCTTGCGGCCCACGCCGAACTGGTGGTGCCCCACCGCTTCGGCGATGGCGTTCTTGTGCGCCGCCGTGGCCGCCTTGGCCGCCATCCTTCGCAACGTCTCGCCGCAGGCGAGCGGCCGGACGCCGCCTCCTGGCTTCAGCAGCGGCAGCAGTCGCCCAGCGAGGATGGCCCGCATGGCCTGCTCTGGCGCCCTGCCCTCGAGGATGAGGAC
>CAUYUJ010016716.1:107431-127431 GCA_963575745.1 Prorocentrum cordatum
CGCGTGCGTGCGTGCGTGCGTGGTGTGCGTGTGTGCGTGTGTGTGTGTGTGTGTGCGTGCGTGTGTGTGCGTGTCGTGTGTGTTGCGTCGTCGTCGTGCGTGCGTAGGCGTCGAGTTGTCGTGTGTGTGTGTGTCGCGTGTGTGTGCGTCGTGCAGTGACGCGTCGCGTGTGTCACGCGCCCTATCGTCGCCGCCCTGGCTCGCCGCTGCCCGGCATGCCGGGCCTCTGCTCAGCACCATGGCACCCCGCTGCGCCATGATCCAATGGCCCGTTCGTGCAGTCAACCCGCATATTAAGGATGGGCAACCTTCCCAAGGGTGTCCTGGCATCCTTGCCTCATCGGTCCATCCTTGGCCACTTTCGTTGGCCGCGCCCCGCTCAAAAAGCCTCGAAATGGGCGACCAAGGCCCTTGCATCCTTACCGCGCGTTTTTATGTTACGGGTCGTGTGTATCTTGAGATGTTGTTCTCTGCGTGTCTTTCTGCCGTCCATGACGACCGGGAGGACGAGGATAGCCCGGACTGCGATTTCTGCTGCTCGGAGTCCACGGCCACCTTCCTCGAGGCCGTCAGGAGCCCCAGAGTGGAGAGGGGTCTGCTCCCTTCGCTGCCTTGCGTTGCAAGCTGCCGCAGTGTACTCAAGGTGTTGAAGCGAGCATTGGGGCCCAAACGCGGAGAAGCCCAGGAGCATGGGGAGGTAGTTTTTCCGAGTCGCCCAGCGTCACGCGAGTTGATGATTATGGCATGGCCCAGGGTCACCTGCCAGTCAACAGCCAGGCGTGATCTGTTCGCGTTTGGTTTTGGCCAACGCAGCCTGCACGATCTGCAAAGACCGTTAGTCTGACGCGGATTTGGAAGCCACACGAGACTTAGCATCGCTCAGACACATGCAACCTTCTCGGTGGAGCCAGCGCGAGAAAACATGGACCACCTTGGATCATCGTGGACTTGAACAAAACACTCACGAAGCCAGACAATGCATGCGGAACGGACGTCCGAGCGATGGCCAGGAGAGTGGTTTCCCCCGCAGTTGGCCAGGGCCGCGCCGCTCCCGCGGGGGAGGCCAGCGGCGAGATGTCTGGTCTCTCCGAAGGCTCCGGGGCCCAGCGCTTTCCGCGGTGCCGCACCCCTGGCGCTGCGGGCGCTGGCTGCTCTGGTTCTTGCGGGGCGTCAGTGACGACGTGGGAGTGGGGCACCTGGCCAGGGCTGGGTGTATGTGTATATATATACATATATAGATATAGGTACAGGTATAGATAATACAGAGATCGGTTCCGAGGGGGTAGCGCTCAGAGGCGATGAATTGAAGCCGGAGGCTCCCGCCCGCAATTGTGCTGGCCGTTTCGCCGCTAGAGACATCTCTAGAATCCCAAGGATGTCGGACTCGCCCTTCACGCAGATTCCGACGTTAGGGCTCAACACAGCACGAAGAATCGTCAATCTGTTTAACATAACACCATCAAACACGATTGTTTTCGATGAGTTTGGACGCGTCATCTCTGGGTGTCGAAACTCCACCTGCATTCGACTGGGACCAGCAGCGACCTGGCGATTCTTATGATCCTCCTTCTCTCCTTTTTCCTCTGCTCCTTCATCTCCTGATTCCTCATGCTCTTCCTCGGATCCGGACTCCTCTTCGTGTCCACCTTCTGCGACGCTGACGTGTTGCTGTCCTTTGTGTATGAGCCTGCGCACGCACGTGCCACTTGTACACATATATGGTCCAGGGCGGGCCCCCCCCCCCAATGCTGATGCCATTGGGCCCCCCCCCCCGCGCGATGGTCCCCCCCGCCCCCCCCTGTGGGCGTGGCGTGGTGCTGCGCTGCGGTGCCCCCCCCCCCCCCCTGTGGATGTGGTGTGGTGCTGTGGTGGTTCAGAGGTGGGCGTGGCGTGGTGCTGCGCTGCGGTGCCCCCCTCCCCCCCCCTGTGGATGTGGTGTGGTGCTGTGGTGGTTCAGAGGTCGTCGTCGTCGTCGTCGTCGTCCTCGTCGTCCTCGTCGTCCTCGTCGTCCTCGTCGTCGTCGTCGTCGTCGTCGTCGTCATCGTCGTCATCGTCGTCGTCGCCGCCGCCGCCGCGGCGTCGTCGCCGCCGCAGCCGTCGTCGTCGTCGTCGTGGTCGTCGTCGTCGTCGTCGCCGTCGTCGTAGTCGTCGCCGTCGTCGTCGTCGCCGTCGTCGTCGTCGTCGTCGTCTCTGAGACCATACCATCTGGGGGGGGGGGGAGGCCGAGGAATCCTGGGACCATACCATCTGGGGGGGGGGGCCCGTGAACCCTCGACCCTGGATCATATATAAGTAGAGGTATTCATGTATATATGTATACCTATACGACCACCCTTCGGGTGATAAGGAGGTTGTGGGGGGGGGAGAGGGGGGGGGGACCAACATCTGACTCAATCGATCTCACGATCGGTCTTACTCAACGGGACACCACGGGACACCACGGGACAGAACGAGACAGTTGTCGATCTCACTATCGATCTAACTATCGATCTCGCTCAACGGGACACCACGGGACACCGGCGGGACACCGGCGGGACACCACGGGACACCGCGGGACATTTGTCGATCTCACAATCGATCTCATTATCGATCTTACTCCACGGGACACCACGGGACGCCGCAGGACACCTCTGGATCTCACTATCGGTCTCACTTTCAATCTCACCATCGATTTCATTCAACGGGACACCATAGGACACCACGGGACACCGCGGGACACCTCGGGGCACCACATCAATCGATCTCTATCGATCTCACTCTCGATCTCACTCAACGGGACACCGGCGGGACACCACGGGACACCTGTCGATCTCACTATCGATCTCAATATCGATTTCACAGTTTGGGACACCTCGGGGCGCCACATCGATCTCACTATCGATCTCACTATCGATCTCATTATTATCGATCTGACTCAACGGGACACCACGGGACACCTGTCGATCTCGCTATCGATGTCACTTTCTGGGACACCACGGGACACCTCGGGGCACCACATCGATCTCAGTATCGATCTCGGTATCGATCTCAGTATCGATCTCAATGTCGATCTCACCATCGATCTCACTCAACGGGACATCACGGGACACCGGCGGGACACCGCGCGCCACTGGCCGCCGGACGAGCAACATTTGGTCCGGCTGCGGCCCAGCCACAGGAGGATTTCGGGACACCAGCGGGACACTGGCGGGACACCGCGCGGCACCGGCCGCCGGATGAGCAACATTTGGTCCGGCCGCGGCCCAGTCACAGGAGGATTTCTTCTCGCCCGCCCACGCAGCTTCGCCTCGCCCGCACGCACGCACGGCACGCACGACACGAACCCGAAACCGAAATCGATTTCCTGGTAGGGGGGGGTCTCCGTTTCACGTCGGACTCACCCCCCAACCTCCGATATGTCCATATGGATACACATAGCTCCCCCCCTCTCGCTCTCTCTCTCCCTTCCCTTCTCTCGCCTGCCGCACCGGCGCTCCGAGGCTGGGAGGGAGCCCTCCAGAAGGTCCAGGCTCTCCACGGGCTTCGGGGCGGGAGGGGATGCGTGAGCGGAGCCAGCGGGGCGGCGGGGGGGGGGAGGGAGCGGGACGCCTGACCAGGCTGGTGCCTGCGCATCAAAAGTCGCCTCTGGCTGGGCAGCCTCGGCTCGCCTCGGCGGGCTGGCAGCCCGGGGCCCGTCGGCGGTCTGAACAGCCCGACCGCGGACCGCCCCGCCGGGCGCTGCCGGAGGTGGCGCTGGGCCTAGTCTTGGCATCGCTCGGTCGTGGGCATTTTTTCCGTCGGCGAGGACCATCGAGGAGCATCCTTGACCATTTGGCGAAAAAAACACGCACGAAACCAACAAAAAACACAGGGAATGGACGTCCGAGCGATGGCCAGTAGTGGGACCTGGAAGCGACGGGGCCGTTTTTCTTTTTTTTACCGGTGCCGTTTTCCCGGTTGCGTGGCGCGTGCCGTCGCCGTTGCTGCTGCCGGTTCCGTCGCCGTTTCTCTTCCCCGGTGCCGGCTCCTGCTCGGATTCCGGAGTCGTTTTTGTGCCGCTTTCTGGCTGCCGTGTTCTTGCCGTTTCCATGTTCAAGGCCCTGCCATTTCCAGGGCCCACTGAGGCGCTGGGTACTGAGATCGCCGTGGGCTGAGTGCTCAGGCCTGTTGACGTCAGCTGGGGCTGCCACGGGGGGCTGTCCGTGCGCGCGCCATCACAGGCCTTGCCAGGGAGGGGAGGTGTGCACGGGATTTCGTTGAGGGCCCCTTCGGGGTGATTGTCGTCCGTTTTCTGTTGCTGCGTCGTGGTGCCCCTTTGCATTCCAAGCTCAACTCCACAGGATCGCGTTCAATCGGGCCCTGGGTGGAGGCGAAGTCTTTTTGGTCAGTTCTGACAGTTTGATCTGGCGGGCCGCCCGCCACTGAGGCTGCCAACTTCTTCGGAGTTAGCGGTGACGGGAGGGACGCGCGTCTGTCCGGAGGGAAAGAAACACACACACACACAATTATTCGTCGATTCCCCGGAAAATATGGGAAAATATGGGAAGTGGGGCAGAAGGCAAAAACCCAGAAAATATAGAAAAATATGGGGAATCTTTGTATTTGTGTATCCTGGGGCCCCTTCAGTCCGCTGCGACGGGGCCTCTTGCCTCGTGTGCCCTCCACGCGCGGGGGCCTCGCGCCCTCGATGCGGGGGGCAGCTTTCCCTGTGCGTCGTGCCGCACGCTGGCCCGCAGCGTCTGCCAGATCCACCGAGAGCGCGCTGTCAGACAACGTTCAGGAGGGGAAAAAACACACAGACACAATTAATCGTCGATTCCAAGGAAAATATGGGAACATATGGGAAGTGGGGGGGAAGACAAAAACCAAGAAAATATGGGAAGATATGGGGAATCCTTTTATTTGTGTGTATTTGTGTGTCCCAGGGACCCTTTAAATGTGCTTGCTGGAGCCGCCGAGAATTGCTGATGGTTGCCCGGACGTGCTCGCGTCGTGGAAAAGAGCACGACGGGAGCCTGCTCACCGCTTTCGGCCTCCCGGGGGGGGGGGCCTCGCAACTAGGCCCTGGGACCGCGAACAGATACTCGGGATGAAGAGCCGGCCCTCGGAAAAGGGTCGGGACTTCCGGGGACTCCGTATTGAACGAGATCAAGACATCGGATGTTTGGTGTTACGTGTCCCTCTCCCATGTGTCCCTCTGCATCAGCTACTACCTCTGGACCAAGCATATGCAATGTTAGGCGCGGTCTCGATACCAGCGTCGTCATTCTCAGCTGCCAGGTAGAGGATTTGGTCGGCCTTGGGTTTCCGTATACGCTTGTGGGGAGGGTTGAGGGTGGTTCAAAGCAGGATTAGCCTTGACCCTGAGTCTTGATCACAAGTGTGGTCGTTGGAAAGGTGTGTGTACGTGTCTGTGCGTGCAGGCCACGTTGTTGTCTGGCTTGTTGGAGAACCAGCGGTTATCATTACATGTTATTTGTTTTCTCTCTCTCTCTCTCTCTGTCTCTCTTTATCTCTCTCTCTCTCTCTTTCTCCCTCTTCCGTTCTCCCTATCCCTGTCTTTGCATCCGTTTTTGTTTACTTGCTTCTCATTTCGTCCTAATGTATCTCTCCCCTCTTTATGCTATCGGTTATCCCCCCTGTCACGTCTTGGTAACCTTCACCTCCTTGTCGTGTCCGTTCCAGGCTTGTGTCCCAGGCTTGCGCCCTCCTGTCTTCGCAATGTGCCACCAAACGGCGAAGGAGCGCTGTCAAGGAGTACGGGAAGAATCACACCTTCGTCTACTTCAAGAACGTGCAGGATGACGCACATGATTGCGCAGAGTTTAACGTTGCGAAGGCTCGCTGCGACCTTTGATTAAGGCCGTCCATGAGCCTTCAACTCTGCCAGCAGCCACTTTCATGTCCCTGCGCCACTCCAGGTCCGCCATCTGCAATGTTGCTTTACCGCATGCTCCCCCCTTCTTCCCTCAAGATCCCAGACTCATCCTGCATACTCGATTGCTCATCCCCTTTTTTCACGCCCTGTCTGTCCTCATCGTTCGTCGGCGGCGAGCCCCAGGTGGAAGTGAGAAGGGACGGGCCTTCTCAGAAGGCTCGGAAGCCCCCCTGGCCTTCTTGAAAAGTTTTCTGAGCCTTACCCGAAGATACACCGAACACTTCTCAGAAGGCGCGAGGGCTTCTGAGAAGTCCCGCCGCCTTCTGAGAAGGCCTTCTCCGTCTCACTTCTCCCCCTCGCTCGCCGCCGAGTCAGTCCCCACAAGGCGGGTGCGCAGCAGACTGGATGGACAGCCTGCCCGGTCACGACAGTGATGCTTCTTTGCTCTTGCCAGGGTGCCGAAGATAGAGTTAAGCCGGGCGTGTCCTTCTACGGGAGGAATATTCAAAAATTGTTTAAAATAGTCTGGGGACGCTGTTTCCACTACTTTTGACCACGTTGGAACCTATTTTGACTATGTTTTAAGCTTTCGTCCATAATCCGCCTGTAGGAGGACATGCCCGACCTAAAAAGAGGGTGTGAACCTCGGAGGAGATACTGAAAACGAAGCCGCAAACTCGCGTTCTTTGACAACGCGTACCAGCTAGTTGGAACCATCCCCATGCAAGAACCAAACGCGCGGACTTGCAACGCCACCCTCCAAGAGAAGGCAAACGGCAGGTCATGACACGATGGTCGCCTCTGAGGCCTCGTGTCCTCGTCATCCTGCGCCTCCTCCCCGCGATCCATTTCAGCAGAATGAGCACGCCGGTAGGCCTGCGGTCCGACGAGTGGTCAGCACCACGGTCGGCTCGACTGCTCAGCAGGCTCAGGCGAGCTTGAAGTCGGGCCTGTCCCTCTACAAGAGGAAAATTCAAGATTTGGTAAGAAATAGCCTGGGGACGATTTTGCTAGCATTTTTTACTATGTTTGAGTACTGTTGACTATTTTTGATTTTTCGCCCACAATCCGCCTGTAGGGGGAGATGCCCGAACTAAGGCGAGCTGCGGCTGTGGCACCACGATCTCTGGAGCGCCAACGATCTCTGGAGCGCCAAGTGTTCCTTGCCGTCCGATGGTTGCCTTTCCAGGCGCTGCGGAGCTCTTCTGAGCAAGCGGTTTCGCTGTCTTCTCGGAAGGAGGGAGCGAGGGAGCGAGGGACACGGGGGGGAGGAACGAACATGCAGAATAGCAGCGGGTAGGGAGGGCACGCGGGAGGAAGTGAGGGAACAGATAGGGGAGAGAGGGCAGCAACCTCCAAGAATAGCAGGGATGCACAGCTGTTGGAGCGTTGTACAGGGAAGATCCGTGCAACGTTGCATGCAGGGAGGGTGGCTGATACACGCCTCTCTTTTCATCTTGAAGTCGCTTCACGGCTGGAGGTTCAGAACTTGGGCATGGTTGCCCTCTGCGTAGCCGCGGCGGCGACAATGGTTCAGGTGACCATTGCAAAGATGCCATTGGCAACGCTATCGATGACAGCAGCAACCGCCACGATGTGCCCTAAATCTAGAGCACCAGTGCCACACGCACAGTGGCAGCAGCCGCAGAGGTAGCGCGCAACCTTGTCCCCCCCGGGGCACGGAACGCGCCCGAGGTGGAGACGTCCAAGCTCGGTCTTGACGTTCGCTTCGTGGGCTTTGACCTCCGTGCCTCAGAGCTCAGCACGAAGGGGGCCGATGACGACATGTGGGGGCCTTAGTACGTCCGCTGCCGCGGTTTGATGACGGTGAGCCTCCATGGGGCCCAGCTCAATGTGATCGGCCTTGCAATCTTCAGGGGGCAGTTGGACTGCCTGTTGTCGCATGCACGTGTCTCCGTTTTGTCGTTCGCGCATGTGTTACTGGCCTTCAGCTCACCTCGCCACCGTGCCCGAGGCAGGGCAGCAGGGCCAGGATCGAAGGAACAGAGGCTACGTCTACAGAAGCCGTCGAGGGCCCGCGCGCATTCCCTGGAACGGCGCTGGGTTCCCTGGCCGCGCCTCCAGCGCCGCCCCTGGCGCACTCCGCGAGCCAGGGGAGGGAGGCCCAGCACGGATCCAAGAACTCCGCGCGTGCCTCCGAGAGTTCGTGCTTGCGTGATCTTGCTGTTTCCTCCAGACGGGCAGGACGGTGAAGACGGCCGCAAGGAACGGAGGGAATCACTGCGGGGGCGAGTCCAAAAGTGACGGACAGGTGCCCAGACAAACAAAAAGTGCACGACCACGACGACCACCACGACCACCACGACGAGCACGACGACAACCATGATGACCAAGAAGATCGTGAAGGCTGGGGCGGTATGCAGCCCTCCGCGAAATCACACGCAAGCTATACATGTTGGTCGGCGCGCGAAGCGCGGCCCACAGGGTCGGATGTGTGCGTTTGCAGTCGCCAATCTCGGCGCGAACATTGAATATTGTGGGTCCTGGGGCGCCGCCGCGTCGCGGGAAAAACTTTCGTCCGATCTCGAGGAGGGATGCAGTGTACCCTGGCGCTCGCGGCGGCGGTGCCCGCAGTGGCAGCGCCGCTTGTTGCGCCGAGAGGGCTGCCGGACTACCTCTTGGCGCTCTCTGCGGGGCGTCGGCGTGCACGCACGGGTGAGCGAAAGAGCACCCCGGTTGGCCGAGGGTCGTCTGCTGCCTGTCGTCCTGTCTCCCCTCCACCTCCTCCTTGCAGCGGAAGCCCATGCCAAGGAACACCCTGCTTGCCTCCAGGGTTTCGTGGATTTCGATGGTCTCGCTATGGGAAGCGTGACGCTTCCACACAACAAATCAATGGACGTCCCGGGGTCTCAGGCTTTTTTTTGTTTGTGGAAGGTTTCTTGTGGTCGAGCTCCTACAATATCTGTCGGGGCAAGCACCCAGGCGATCATGGGTCGTCGGCCACGGTCATCGAAGCCGATCTCTCCAGGGTGCGACGGAGCGTGGCGCTTGTTCCCGACCATCCTCCCTGTTCTCCCTGAAGGCAATATTGGGCAGCCTTGGCTTCCTTGAATGCCAGTTTTTTCCGGAATTTCCTAGGTATTTCTTGGTGGCCGGTGAGATTGGCCGAAGGCCAACGAGAACCTTACGGAAGGGTCAGAAAGTGTTCGAACGTTTGACAAGCCAAGCACCTTTGTGCAAACAAAAGAGAGCGGCAGGTCGAAGGCGCCTTCGGCGAACCAGCGCTGCCCATCGCCTTCTCGAAACGCCTATATGGCCAAATGTTGGTGCGACATTCTGCCAAGCTGATCGACTAGTGTTGGAAACTTGTGTTGGGGGAGCAAGACCAAGATCAGGAGCAAATAGAAGGAGCTAGGAGGAGAAGGAGGAGGAGGGCGAGAAAGAGGAGGCCTCTTGGGGCTCTCTTGGGGCCCCCTCTGGGGGTCTCTCGGTGTCCCCTTCGGCTGCCGTAAGCTAAAAAACAACGAGAACGCACACATCATTCAAAGCTTTGGGACATCAATAAGTTTTGCCTCTTGGGCTTCTTGGAGCCATCTTGGAGCCGTCTTGGGCGCTTCTTGATCCGTCTTGAGGCCATCTTCGACCGTCTTGGGTCGTCTTGGGACGATCTGGGGCCGTTTCGCACGCATCGTTGGGCCACCTTGGATTCTCTTGGGCCAATTGGCAATATTGGAGTCATATTGGGACCGTCTTGGAGACTATCCTGGGCCATCTCGGCAATCTTGGAGGCGACTGTTCCTGACTTCCTGGTTTGGGGGATCCTTCCGTGTGACTGGCGGGCTGAGCCGAGACCCCAGTGGGATCTTTTTCAAAGGGCTGGACCTATTTTGAAGCAAAAGGGGGTGGCGGAGGATAGGAAGGGCGCTTAGCGTGCGATCCGTCAGTCGTGAGAAATGAAAGCAGGGAGAGTTTGACGTGTATGGCATGCCTCGTCGCAGGGGGGGTGACGGGAAGCACGCTTGGCGTGCGATCCGTTCGTCGGAAGAAATGAAATTAGAGGTTTGAAGGGTTGGCATGCGTGGGGGGATTGATGACGGATAGCGCGCTTAGCGTGCGATCCGTCAGTTGGAAGACATAATTTAGGGAGAGTTTGAGGGAGTTGGCAGGCGCACGGGCAGGGATCTGGCAATTAGCCAGAATGGCGATTTGGTTGGGAACGAGATCAAACACCTGAGATGTCAAGGTCGCTTCTGGAAGGCTTCAAGACCAACAACATGGCTCCAACACGCGCCACTTCCGCCAAAAATGACGGTTCCACCAATGACAGCCCTACACACATGAGATGTTGCCGACACTGCTCTTGCCCAACATTGCGTTCTCGTTGGGAACATCTTCGTACGACTGAGATGTTGTCGATGTAGTCGTGCCCCAAATATAGTTGCTGACGTTATCGTGGTCTCGGTCTTGCCCGACATGGCGATTTCGCTAGGCACATCTTCAACAGGCAACATGTTGTCGACATCGTCTTGCTATCGCTCTTGGAAGGCCTCAAGACGATCGGACAGAGGCCAACAAGACGGACCAAGACGGCCCCAAGATGGCCCAAGATGGCCCCCAATTGGTACAAGTGGGCCCAAGACGGTCCGAACTTGTTTTCATATCGCCAGGGTCATCCTCAAATGTTGAGATGTCCCTGGCCTCGTCTTGGTATCGCTCTCAGGGATGGCTGACGACGGCCCAGCCCAACAATATTGCTCCCAAGGTCATCGGATGAAATTCTGCCCCCGCAGCGCCAACAGCTGTAAAACACATGGTTCTGGAAAGCGCGAGGTCCAGACGGGGAAGCACGAGGTTCTGGAGAGCGGGCGGTCAAAACGGGGAAGGAAAATACACTGCCTCTGTACACTCCCCGTGGTATCTCCCCCTCCCTCACTCTCTCTCCGGTGGAGCCCCAGGAACGTATGTTTCAAGGCGGTTGATGGGAGGCTCAAGCCAGGAACACGCGACGCTCGAACAGCAGGCGGTCCAATCAGGGAAAACACATGGTTCTGGAAAGCGTGCAGTCCCAACTTGGAAAATTCGACATTCTGACAGAGGACGGTCCAACAGGCAAAACGCATGGTATCTGGAACACAGGCGGTCTAAACGGGGAAAACGCAATGCTCGGGCAGCGGGCAGTCCAAGCGGGGACGACGCACGGTCTTCGATAGCAGGCGGTCCAATCGGAGAAACCCAACTGTTTCTGTACACTCCTCACGTGATACCTGAAGCCCAAAACAGTGATTGTTCAGGGCGGCCGATGGACGGTCCGAACGGGGACAATGCTGCATTCGGACAGCAGGCGGTCCAAACGAAGAGCACCCATGGTTCTCGGACAGCGGGCGGTCCAAGCGGTGAAAACACACGGTGTCTGCACGCTTTCTCTGCAACAGCTCTCAGCACAGAGGAACAACAGCTCAAGTTGAGAAAACGCGGCATGCGGACAGCGGCCAAACCGGACGGGGAACACGCGGGGTTCCGAACAGCGGGCGGTCCAGACGGGGAGGGCACGACCTTCGTGCAGCGGACTGTCCAGCCGGTCCAACCTCCAGATTGCCGAAAATGGCGATCACGCTGGGAACAGTCCTAAGCAAATGATGCATCTCCAGTATCGCATGTTAGAAAATATGATTTCCAACACCGTCTTGCAATTTCTCTTGAAGGGCCTCGCAACGGCTCAAGAATGCGACACGGTCGAGGGGCAGGGAGGACGTAAGAGGAGGAATAACGGACAAGCCAGCGGTCTCGCGCCATCACAAAGTAAGTTGCGTTTCCCGTCCCCGGGCCAAGCAGGTCTGGCAGCAACAAACGACGATTACACTGAGGCATCTTTAGAACATCAGATGCCTTGGAATCGTTCTTGGAAGGCCCCAAGAAGGCCCAACATAGTCCAACACTATAGCTTTAACACGCCTTCCTGTCGTCCAGAGTAGAGATGTTGCTAGGGACATCCTCACGCAAACGAGATGGAGTCGACGTCACCCTTGCCCAACATGACCACTTCGCTAAGGCCATCCGTACAACAATGAGATGTTGTCGACGTCGTCTTCGTCTCAGTCTTGCCAAAATTGCGATGTCGCTTAGGGGCATCTTCAAACAATGAAATATTCCCAGCATCGTCTTGCGATTGCTTTTTGAAGGCCTCAAGGCGGCCCAACATCGCCAAGCAATGCGGCCCAACAGGGCCTAAAGATGGCCCAAGATGGCTAAACGATGGTTTCTATCAGGGCACATGGCGGTCCAAGATGACTTTCAAGGTGGCTCCAGAAGGTCCAAGAGGAGCCCAGACGCTCCAAGAGCGCCCCATCACAGCCCAAGAGAGCTCCGAGACGACCCACGAGGCTCCAAAAAGTTCGAAGAGGGCTCTGCGAGGATCCCCGCGATGGCCGCAAGGGCCACACATCAGCGATCCGCCGTAGTCTACTTGAGTATTTTCTCATTTTCAAGTTTCAGACAGGCCAAGAGGGCTCAAGATGCCGCCGAGATCGTTCCACGACGGCCTAAGGGGCTCCCAAGAGGGCCTCAACACGGCCTGAGAGTCTCACGGATTCATATTGGAAAACGCGTGGTTTTGGAAAGCGGTCGGCCCAATCGGGAAAAACAACACATTCGGACAGCGGACGGTCCCAACGGGAAGCACGCCTGGCTCTGAAGAGCGGGTGGCCCAAGCGGTGAAAGCACACGGTGTTTGCAGACCTTTCCCGTGGACGTTCCGAGCAGAGATGACCCAGTTGAGAACAGATGGCGACATCCGGACCGCGGGCGACCCAAACGGGGAAACGCGCGTGGATCTGGAGATCGGGCGGTTCAAAGCGGGGAGATGCCGACATTCGGACAGCGGACGGACAGTCCAACCGGTCCGAGAGCGACCTCCAGATTGCAGAGCATGGCGATTCCGTGGGGGACACCCTTGACCACATCAGCAATTTCCTGCATCGCCTGCTCACACGGCGTGGTTCCGACCTCGTTTCGGAGTCTCGCTTGAAGGGCCTCACGACGGCTCAGGAGGGCCCGAAGAGAGCTCGAGAGTCTCCCAAGACGGCCCAGGAGGGCCGAAGGACTCCCCAAGGATGCCACAAGGGCGAGTGGAAGAGAACATACAAGAGGAGGAATAATGGACAAGCTGGCGATCTCGCGCCCTCACAAAGTGAGTTGCACGTTCGGTTCCCGTGCCAAGCGAGCAGGTCAAGTGGCCAGAATGACGCTGTCGTCGGTAATACGGCCCAGGAGGGCCCCAAGAAGGCACCCGATGGCTTCAAGATGGTCTCTAACAGGGCCCAGGGCGGTCCAGGATGACCTTCAAGACGGCTCCAGAGGGTCCAAGAGGCATCCAGACGGTCCAAGCGCGCCTCAAGACGGGCCCAAGTGAGCTTCAATCTGGACCACACGGCTCCAAGAGCTCCCAAGAGGGCTCCAAGAGGATCCCCGAACTGCCTTCAATGGGGCGCAACTCAGCGATCCCATTCAGGTTTTTTCGGCGCTCTCGCAGTTGCAAGCCTCCGACAGGACATGCCCAGAGGGCGCATGCTGCCGTCGAGATCGTCCCGAGACGGCCCAACAGGCTCCCGAGAGGCTCCCACGAGGGCCTCGAGACGGCCCGAGAGCCTCGCAGGTCCAAACGGGGCAAACGCAGGGTCCTGAAAAGCGGGCGGTCCAAACGGGGAGCACACGACATTCTGACAGCAGGTGGCCCCAACAGGTGAACACGAGTGGGCCTCGGACAGAGGGCGGGCCGAGCGGAGAAAGCACATGGTGTCTGCACTCCTGCCGCGTGGCAGCTCAGAGCCCAGCTGGACGGTCCAAGCGGGGATAACGCGACAGGCGGACAGCGGGGCGGTCCAAACGAGGAAAGCACGTGGTTCTGGAGAGCGGGCGGTCCAAACGGGACGATCGCGGCATTCGAACAGCTGACGGTCCAAGAGCGACCTCCAGATTGTAGGAGATGGCGATTCCGCGAGGGACGTCCTTAAACAAATCATCGATCTCTTACATCGCATGCTTTGAGGCAGGTGATTCTAACGTCGTCTCGGAATCTCGCTTGAAGGGCATCACGACGGCTCAAGAGGGCCCAAAGACATCCCGAGAGTTTCACAAGACGGCCCAGGAGGGCCCCCAGACTCCCCAAGGATGCGGCAAGGGCGACGGGAAGAGAGGACGTAAAGTGAAAACCCATGCCAAGAAACGCCCTGTTTGCCTCCAGGGTGCCATGGGTTTCTCGGGTTTCGATGGTTTTGCTATGCAGAGCGTGACGTTCCAAAATCAATGGACGTCCTGGGGTGTCAGGGTTGGGTTTTTTGTGGAGGGATTCTTGTGGTCGAGCTCCTATTGTAAGACTAAGACAAGCCAGCGATCTCAGGCCCTCGCGAAGTAGGTTGCACGTTCCGTCCCCGTGCTAAGCAGGTGACGGAAAGAGCGAGCGAAAGAAGTTGAGTTGGGGCGAAGCCGTCTAGGGAGGAGTGCAGAGGAAGGGCCAGGCGGGGTCGATTGGATGTAATGGCCAGTTTCCATTGTATTTTTTGGAGTGAAGCGGCTCCCAGGCGGCTCCCATGGCCTGTTGCTTTTATATTTTTCGGGTGAACCAGCCAGAGGGCCCCAGAACGGTTCAAGAGGGCGCCCCCAAAACGGCTTCAGAGGCCCCCAGACAGCCCCAAGAGAGCTTCAGATGGCCTCCAGACGGTCCAAAAGAGTCTCGAGACGGCTCCAGAGGCCCTCAAGAGGGCCCCCGAGAGGGCCTCAGGAGGCAAAACAAATTGATTCCCCCAGGTTTTTGTATGTTGTTCGGGTTCTCCCCTTTTCAGCCCCAGAAGGGCCCCAGACGGCCCAAGAGGCCCCCCAAATCGTCCCAAGACGGCCCCAGAGGCGCTCCAAAGGGGCCCAAAACGGTCCAAGAGAGCCCCCAGATTGGCCCAAGACGGCCTAAGAGGCCCTAAAGATCGTCCCAAGACGGCCCCTGACTGAGGCCCCCCTAAAGGGGCCGAAAACGGTTTAAGATGGCTCCCAGACGGCCCAAGAGAGCCCCAAGACGGCCCAAGAGGCCCCCAGACGGCCCCAAGAGAGCCCCAAGAGGGCCCCAACCGAGCGGGCCCGAAGAGGCGGTATGGGGTCTGGGCTGCTTGGGTGTAGGGACAGGGCTGGCCCAAAGACGGCCCAAGAGTCCCAAAACGGTCCGTAAGGCCCCCAATAGGTTCCCAAGAAACCCCAGAGACGCTGAGGAACACCATGGTTCCCCACAGCGAGCGGTGACGCCACAAGCTCTGAACACCAAGGCTCCCCAGAGAGCGGTGACGTAAACAACTCTCAACACCGAGGCTCCCAGGAGCGAGCGGCAACGTAAAAGTCTTTGAACACCCAGGCTCCCAAGAGCGAGGGATGACGTAACAAGCTCTCAACGCCAAGGCTCCCAAGAGCGAAGGGTGCCGTGAGCCCTCTCGGGAAAGTTCCTGCTCCGCTCTTTCCGTTCCCGTGCCGGCCCAGGTAACGGAAAGAGCGAGGTACGAGTGATGACGTTCTAGTGTAGGGCGAAGCCCTTGAGGGGGGAGTGCAGAGGGGGGGGGAGGCGCGGACGCAGGGTTGGTAATGGCCGTTTTCCGATTTTCCGTAAGGTTTTTGCATGTTTGTCCCCACATGTTTCGTGGGGTTCTGGTTTTCTTCCCTGCCGCGCCGCACCCGCGTCTCACACCTCCCCCCTCCCCAGCTCAACTCAGCACAGCATTCGTGGCAGGCGGGGAATTCCTTCGACGCCACAGGGGGTGCGCTGGGGGTGGGGGCCCTCTGCGCTGTAGGCTCCCAGGGCGTGGCAGGCGTGGCATTTCCTCGACGCCACAGGGGGTGCGCTGAGGGTGGGGGCCCTATGCGTTGTAGGCTCCCAGGGCGTGGCAGGCGTGGCATTTCCTCGACGCCACAGGGGGTGCGCTGGGGGTGGGACGGCTTTTCGGCGTTCACGGCGTTAAAGACGGTCCAAGAGGCCCCCCGAGACCGCCCCAATACTGCCCAAGAGGCCCCCAAGAGGCCCCCAAGAGGGCCCCAAGACGGCCCAAAAGGCGCCCAAGACGGCCCAAGAGGGCCCCAAGACGGTCCCACGAGGGGGACCACGAACCGAAAAGTTTAGCCTTTCGCCCCAAGAAGCTCCCAGGAGGCCCCAAGAGCCCCCCAAGAAGCCCCACGAGGCCCCCAAGAGGCCCCCAAAAGGAACCCCAAAGGGCCACAATAGGACCCCCCAGGAGGCCCAGAGACGCCGAATAAAGAGCGACTGGTAACGCAAAAAGCTCTGCACACCAAGGCTCCCAAGAGCGAACGGTGACGTAAACAAGCTGACAAGACCAAGGCTCCCAGCAGAGAGCGGTGACGTGACAAGCTCCTGACACCAAGGCCCAGCCAAGGCTCAGGAACGGGCGGCAACGCAACAATCTCTGAACACCAAGGCTCCCAAGAGCGAGGGGTGACGTTACAAGCTCGCAACGCCAAGGCTCCCAGCACGAACGGTGGTGTGAGTACTTTCGGTTTCTGTTTCTGAAGCGCCCGTTCTTTTTTCAGTCCCGGCCCAGGTAACGGAAAGAGCGAGGTACGAGTGATGACGTTCTGGTGTGGGCGAAGCCCTAAAGGAGGGGTTCCAGGTCCAGGGGAGGGGGGTAGGGCGGGGGAATGAGTGTTAATAGCCGGTTTCGGGTTTTCCCTCTGTTTTTTCGCATATTTTTCGGGTTCCCCCCCCAAGACGGCCCAAGAGCGCTCCAAGAGAGCCCAAGACCGCCCAAGACGGCCCAAGAGGTCCCCAAGAGGCGCCCAGGGGGCGTCCCAAGAGGGCCCCAAGAGGCCAACATCTTCGATTTCCCATCGGAAAACGATCATGTGTTGCATATACGGCTTGTCTGCTTTCACGGCGTGGGCGACGGCCCAAGAGGCCCGAAAGACCGCCCCACGACGGCCTAAGAGGCTCCCAGGAGGCTCCCAAAACGGCCCAAGAGGGCCCCAAAACGGCCCAAGAGGCGCCAAAGACGGTCCAAGAGGGCCCCAAGACGGCCCCAAGAGGGGGACCACGAACCGAAAAGTTTAGCTTTTCGCCCCAAGATGCTCCCAGGAGGCCCCCAGCAGAGCCCCCCAAGAAGCCCCAAGAGGCCCCAAAGAGGCGTCCCAAGAGGCCACCAAGAGACCAAAAACATGGATTTCCCATTGGAAAATGTACATTTTTAGTATACACGATTTTCCGGCGGTCGCTGCGTTGAAGACGCTCCAAGAGCCCCCCAAGACCGCCCCACGACGGCCCAAGAGGCTCCCAAGAGGTCCACCAAACGGCTCAAGAGGGCCCCAAGACGGCCCAAAAGGCGCCCAAGACGGCCCAAGAGGGCCCCAAGACGGTCCCACGAGGGGGACCACGAACCGAAAAGTTTAGCCTTTCGCCCCAAGAAGCTCCCAGGAGGCCCCAAGAGCCCCCCAAGAAGCCCCACGAGGCCCCCAAGAGGCCCCCAAAAGGAACCCCAAAGGGCCACAATAGGACCCCCAAGGAGGCCCAGAGACGCCGAATAAAGAGCGATTGGTAACGCAAAAAGCTCTTCACACCAAGGCTCCCAAGAGCGAACGGTGACGTAAACAAGCTGATAAGACCAAGGCTCCCAGCAGAGAGCGGTGACGTGACAAGTTCCTGACACCAAGGCCCAGCCAAGGCTCAGGAACGGGCGGCAACGCAACAATCTCTGAACA
The DNA here is from genome assembly GCA_963575745.1 of Prorocentrum cordatum. Classification (NCBI taxonomy): domain Eukaryota; class Dinophyceae; order Prorocentrales; family Prorocentraceae; genus Prorocentrum; species Prorocentrum cordatum. Next base: position 124,983 of record CAUYUJ010016716.1, read on the forward strand.
CCAAGGCTCCCAAGAGCGAGGGGTGACGTAACAAGCTCGCAACGCCAAGGCTCCCAGTACGAACGGTGGTGTGAGTACTTTCGGTTTCTGTTTCTGAAGCGCTCTGTTCGTTTCTGTGCCAGGCCCAGGCCTACTAGCCAACGGCCTCCCTCGCCACCGTGCCTGGGTCGCGCACGAGAGGCTTCTTGGATGCATCTTGGGACTGATTGGAGGCCTCTGACGAGGCCTCCTGGGCCATTCCTGTGGGCATCTGGGGGCCTGGCCCCCAAGCATCCGATGCTGTGTTGTTTTTAGGTACTGGGTCTCCAGCAGGCGGGCGTTTTATAATTCATTTTTTTGCCGATCGGCGCGGGCCCTCGCACTTCTCCCCCTCTCCCCCCCCATGGAGTAGATCTGGGTTGTTTTTTGGAGCCTGTTTCGAGCAGGTGGAGCCTCCCCCATAGGACGCAAGGTTGCGAACAGTCGCACTAAAGCAGAGGTCCAGAGCCAGACCCCCTCCCCCCTCTCCGCCCAGTGTCGAAACGCCGGCTGAGAAAACGCTCACTTAGCTTTTTTTGAAGTTCCTGGGTCTCCAGCAGTCCCGACCCCTGCCCCGGAGCCAGTTCTGCCTCCCGAGTCGTCTCTCGGCTGTCCCCACGGGGCCCGCCGAAGGCCACCAGAGGCTCCAGGAGGCCGAAGGCTAGAAAACCGAACACATTCGCCGTGATTTTGGGTGCTCACGTCATTGCGCTCTTCGTCTCGGCCAGAACCACTACGTGGAGGGCCTCTGCTCGAGACATAACATCATTCATACGATTGCGCAGCACACATGACATTACAGCAGCTCAGGAGGCTCATAGGGACAAGGGAGACATTGTTGAAGTGGAGCGTGCATTGCAACCGAAAAAAACACATTCGTCGTGATTTCTCGTTGCGACGCAGGCAAGCTTTATGATGTTTCATCTTACTCTAGCCCGAAGCACCAGAAAGAATTTCGGGTACCAAGAGAGTGCCGAAACTGGAGGGTTTTTACGTGTCGGGCTCCGGGAGGCGACATTCGTTCGACATTGTTTCGATACTTTTCTGGATGCTCGAAATCATTTCTAGGATTTGGCCTTTAAGTACGTGGGAGCAACATGAGGCAAGGTGCGCGTTCCAGAAAGGGCATCGCCTTCATGGATCCAAGGAGTTGGCACCTCATCCTCGGTGGAAGGCCGGCGGAAGCCGGCGGAGTTAAAACGATGGCTGTTCCGCAGGCGGAAGTTGGTGCAAGGCCAGCGGAAGCCGGCGGAAGTGAACGTTGTGCACCGAAGAGATGGCAAGGTTGTTTGGATATTTTGTGTTGGGCTATGTGTTGATGCTGAGCTCCATCGTCAATGCTTCGGCATCCTTGGACCTTGCTGTATCATTCCTCTCTGAAGCATTTGACACGCGTGCAGAGCTGCGCTGTCCATGCCTCGCTCTCCTGCAGCTTCGCTCGAGGCTTCCGGGAGCTCGAGAGATCCATCCAATGCCAAGGAGTGGTTTCCGGAACTCTTGCCATGTGGCTGCCTTGGAGAGCCCAGCGGCGGCGGCGGGTTGCCGATCGCGCCGCACCGAGGTGGGACTACCCGCTCCCAGGCCCGCCCCGACGCGGCCACCGCGCGCACCCCGCCGCTGACGCCGTCGTCGGCGCCATCGTGGCCGCCGTCGTGGTCTGCAGCTGGCGGCGGCATCGACCCGACGGCGTCGCTGCCGCCGCCGCCGCCGTCCCCGAGGGCTACCCTCTCCCCCGTGTCCGTGCACTCTTCCTCCTCATTCTTTGCCTCCTTCCCTGTCTCCTCCTCCCTACTCGAGTCGGGTGTGCCGCTGCCGTTGAGCTCCAGTGGCGGCGCGAATTGCATGGTGTCGAGGAGTAAAGAACCGATCCTAGTACATCGCGTTCGGCTTCTCACTACCATCAGCCCCCCAAGTTTAATTGGTCGCGATCCACGGAAGACGCGCAGAGTGCGAAGTGGACGCATGTTATGTTTTCCTTACTCCGCGCATTAGTACCACCCTCCATTCCCCGAACAGCCTGTGCGTACAGCTGGTCTGCAATCCGGGATGAGGCCAACGTCAGCTGCATGCCACGCGCCCGAGCCGCACTCGCGGCCGACTCCACCTCCGCAGCGGGAATGCGAGCCTCCTGCACGCACCAGACGTCCGCGCCCGCGGCAAGCAGGCAGCGCCGGCTCGCGCTCCAGCAGGTGGCAGTCGCCACGAGCACCGTGGCGGACGCCGGGCGGTCTCGACCGCGGCGGCCCTCCGTGTCCCAGCGGGCCAGGGAGCTGCGCCTCGCCGACCCGCACGCCCCTCCACGGACCCAGCCGCCAGAGGACCCCGGAGGGCTGCAGCAGCGGCCGGAATCGGGGGCACGTTTCCGCCTCCGGCCCTCCCCGGGAGCCAGGGGGGAGTTTTTTTGGCTGCGGCTGGGGCTGCGCAGAGAGCC
>CAUYUJ010016716.1:132431-144931 GCA_963575745.1 Prorocentrum cordatum
GAAGGGGAGAGGAGGAGGAGGAGGAGAGGATGAGAAGGAGAGGAGAAGGATGAAGATAAGTATGAGGAGGAGGAGGAAGGGGAAGGGGCGGAGCTGGAAGCCTCTCGTTGGCATCTTGTGTTGCTCTTGGGGCCAAACAGGGTCGTCGTCAAGATGCTTCTTTGGGAGGCCTCTTGGGGTCTTTTGAAGCCATTCGGGGGCGCCTGGGAGGCATTCTTGAACTTCTGGGGCCTCTTTTGGGCCTCCTGGGGGCCTCTTGGGGGCCTCTTGGGGGCCTCTTGGCGGCATCTTGGGGCCTCTTGGGGGCCTCTCGGGGCCTCCTGGGGCCCTCTTGGGGCGGAAGGCTTGAGTTTCGGTTCGTGGTCCCCCTCTTGGGCCCCTCTTGGGGCCGTTTTGGGGGCCGTCTTGGGCCGTCTTGGGCGCCTCGTGGGCCGTCTCGGGGCCCTCTTGGAAGCCTCTTGGCCCAACAGGTTCACGGCGGAGTCTTATTACCCACTAGTGACATTGGGGGCCACAGAGATTTGGGGGCACCTCAGATAGCTCCATGCCCGACGACAAACGTGACACTAGATTTGATCGCACGGTTTCTTGCCGTTTGTGTCTGTTCTACATATAGCTATATCGATGATCCTCGCCTTCCTTGGGTTTTTGTTGTTGCCACCCACTCCGTCTGCCCCCCCCCTGCTCTCCATCGCCTCCTCTTCTCCATCCTCAGGCTCATCCGCCACAGTTGCCTGCTTCCCACTCTTATTAGTTACAGCAGCTTCCCTTACGTATTCTGATTGCCCTTAACACGGTGAAGTCTTCTGGGGAATTCCAGGTCCGTCATGGCACGCGTCCGCAAATAGAGAACACATCGACTCAACTGAAAAAAAACGATGGGAGGGGCAGGGTGTCAGATATGGCGCGAGTGCACCTAGCTTGATCGCCTGTTCTCCGTCATCTCTGTCCAAGGAGTGCTTCGGAAGGCGTCCGTTCCGCGGGCGCGCTGAGGCCTGCGGTCCCAGGGGCCGCCCTGTCTGATGTTCGGACTTGGTGGCGGCCGGGAGGAAGTTGTGCAGACAAGGGCGCAGGGAAGCAGGGTCGGAGGGCACCAACTATACACCATACACCAACACCGGTCTTGGCCAGGCCAATCCTGGGCCCAGGATCGGTGCATATGCCTTCGGCAGGAGCGCGTATACACCGATCCTGGGCCCAGGGTGGTCCTGGCCAGGATCTGTGTTGGTGTGTAGTTGGTGCCCTCCTACAGGGGGGCGCATAGAGAAGCGAGTGGAGGATGGGAACACTGGGACTCGAGGAGTGCTGCCCGCAACCGCCAGGATATACATGGCGTCGTTCTGTGGGCCGAAGGACGGCTCCGCGATCTGGGACCAGGCCTTGCGGATCGGCCCATGCATGCGGGGCCCTGGCGAAGAAGGCAGGGGAGGTGGAGGGGAGGGGGCGGGAGGAGGAGGAGGATGAGGAGGAGGAGGAGGAGGAGGAGGAGGAGGAGGACGAGAAGGATAAGCATGAGGGGAGGAGGAGGAGGCGGAGGAGGAGGAGGAGGAGAAGGAGGAGGAGGAGGAGGGGGAGGAGGGAGGAAGAGGAGACGAGGAGGAGGAGGAGGAGGAGGAGGAGGAGGAGGAGGAGGGGGTGAAGGGAGCGGGGTGGGAGCAGGAGAAGAATGAGGAGAACCGATCCCAGCCCAGCTCAGTGGAGGGCATCCGGCTACGCGTCCCTCCCGAAGCGAGACGCTGACCGACAGCCGTCCGGACGGGTGGATCACCTCCGAGCGCGCTCACGCAGAGAGGGCTGCGCCCGACCCGACGCCTCTCTCCCTGCAGGCGCGCCGCACGGGGTTGCCGCGGCTGGCCGCCCACCCGCGGCCGGGTCCGGCTCGTGGTGCGCTCTGCCCTTCAGGGCCAGGGCCGGAATCTCCACCGTGCCGCCCCACGAGGTGCACTGTGCGGGGCACATGGCTCCTCCTCCTCCTCCTCCTCCTCCTCCTCCCTCCTCCTCCTCGTCCTCCTCCTCCTCCTCCTTCACCACCTCCTTTCCTCCTCTCCTCCTCCTCCTCCTCCTCCTCCTCCTCCTCCTCCTCCTCTCTCCTCCTCCTCCTCCTTCCTCCCCCCCCTCCCTCCCTCCCTCCCTCCCTCCCTCCCTCCCTCCCTCCCCTCATCCTCCTCCCTCCCTCACCACCTCCTCCCGCGCCACTCTGCTCTCAGAGAACCCGAGGACGCGTCGGAAGCAGCTCACGGCCATACTTAGAGAGGATCGGCCGTGGGCTTCCGCCCCACCAGAGATAAGGGTAGACCGTGGGGTTGCCCTGGTATCTGGTCCCCTGGCGGGTTTTCCTGGCCCGGATCTTCTGGAGCGACTTTTATTGAGGCCCTGCGCTCTGCTTGGGCCTGGTGTCTGGCCTTCTGGTCCCTCAGGCCTTCCTCCTTTTGTCCTGAGGTGTGCACGTCCGTCGGACGTTCGCTTGGTCTGCTCGCTCGGGACCCAGGTGGGGGTCGCTGGGCGAGTCGTTGGGAGAAGATGCGCGCCCTCTGAGCGCCCATCAACTGCGGTTCACCCATCGACACAGCGAGAGCCTGTTCAACTGCGGACGACAAGATGAGACCAAAGGGCTCTCAAGCTGTGATTGCGCATTTTTCCTGCCTGGCTCCAGGACGTGACGTGCGACTTCTAGATTCGGGCCTCGGTGGCCACGGTTCGCAACACACTCATGCAATGATGCATTCATGCACAACTGCACACCTGCAGCAATTCGTGTACATCCGTTTCAACCACAAGCTGCAATCGCAACAATGCTCGGCTCAAGCGTGTTTTATCACGCTGCAGCTGTTTGTATCGCACTTGAGCAGCTCAAGTTGAGCTCAGCATCGTTGCGTCTGCAGCTAGCGATTGCACATGATTTGCACGAGTTACTGTAGGTGCGCATGTACGGTGGAGGCTTTTTTAAAGGAATGCTCCCAGGAGGCGCCAGACCCTAGGGGATTCCTTATCCAATGAGGGTGGCGGTGATATCTATGACCGATCCTCGATTGGAGTTCCACTGGCTTCAAGACCCTGGATTCCTCATCCAAGGGTTCCTTATCCAATGCCCACTCCGTACGCATGAGTGCAAAATGTCGTGAATGCGTTGCGAGCCGTAGCCGCCGACGCTCGAACCTAGAAATCGCAAGCCACGTCCTAAGAAGGACGAGGAGGAGGAGGAGGAGGCGGAGGAGGAGGAGGAGGCGGAGGAGGAGGAGTGGGAGGAGGAGGAGGGAGGCGGAGGCGCTGGCGGAGGCGGAGGAGGAGGAGGAGGAGGAGGAGGAGGAGGAGGAGGAGAGGAAGAGAGGAGAGGAGAAGGGCGAGGAGGAGGAGGAGGAGGAGGAGGAGGAGGAAGAGGGCGAGGAGGCGGAGGAGTCACAGCTTGAGAGCTCTCGGGTATCCTCGGGCGGGTCGCTGGGCCAGCCTCGGTCCCGAGGGGTCTGCGCTGGGGGGGGGGGGGGGGGCTCACAGGGCCCGCGCCTGCGCGGGCTCGCTGTCTGCCCCCGGCGCCCCGTGGGTTTCGCACCGGCCCCGGGGTGCGCGCCCGACCACGAAGAAGGAGAGAAAAGTGGGAGGAGGAGGCCAGAGAAGAAGAAAAAGAAGAAGAAGAAGAATACGTGACAACATCATACAAATGCTAATACTAGCAATAATAGTTTCAAGGCTTATTGCTATCAGAAGAATACTAAGAATGAGTACACTAATAAGACGAGCAAGTATAGTATGAAGGGGTCTCCCCCGATCCTTGGCCCCGCGAGTGCCCTTGTCAGAACCGGTGTTGCTGCTTGTCTTCGTTCTCCTATTGCGAAGGCCTTACGGCCGGTGCCGCCGACCCTGCAGACGGAGACGACGAGCAGGACAAGGACGTTGAGGAGCAGGAGGCGGAGGACGTCAGGGAGCAGGAGGCGGGAGGAGGAGGAGGAGGAGGAGGAGGAGGAGGAGGAGGGCGAGGAGGAGGAGGAGGAGGAGGAGGGGAACAGGAGGAGGAGGAGGAGGAGGAGGAGGAGGTGGAGAAGGGGGAAATGAATAGGAGCAGGACGAGGCGAGCAGGGCCGCATGGTACAGGAGTGGTCCTGGGGTCCTGGGGCCTGCGGTCTGGGAGTCCTGGACTTTGGGGGGGCTGGTTCCTGGTGCTGGGTCCTGGGAAGTGGTCCTCGGGGCTGGGTCCTGGAGGGTCCCCGGGACCTCGAAATTCTGAGTCCTGGGGTGACCCGTGGCCGAGCGTCCAGGAGGCCGGTTCGGTTGAGGAGGGGGACGGAGGAAAGAGGAGAGATGAGGATGGAGAGAGGAGGTGGGAGGGAGGAGAGGGCGTGGTAAGATGCTTCGGCTCTTGGTCCGTCTGAGGCTTTCTGTGGGCCCCGGGACCCTCAGGGGGGGAGTCGTATCTGACGCGGGACCCTCCAGGGCACCTCCCCCCAGAACCCCCCCCGGGACCCCCACCCTCCCCGTCAAGGAAGGGATCAACGGGAAGGGGCTTCCCTTCGATTCAATGACAACGTTGTTCTTGAGGAGGAGGTCCTGGAAAAGCGGGGGGGGGAGCGGCGACGGGCCCAGGGAAGAGGGGGGAAGGGGAGGAGGGGAGACGGGCCCAGGGAAAGGGGGAGCGCAGGGACAGGAGACGACTGGCCCAGGGAAAGGGTGGGCGCAGGGACAGGAGACGACGGAGACGACGAACGAACGATGGGAACGGACAAGCCCCTCTCACACTCCGACACAGGGTCGGCGGATTCTCCGCCACCTCTTGTTCTTCCATCTCCTCCAGTCCCTGCTTTTCCTCCTCCTCCTCCTCCTGCTCCCTCCTGCTCCTGCTCGTCTTGTCCCCGTTCCGATGCCATTCGATCGATACTGGGTATATGGAAGGGGTCTGGGGACGCACGGGGCGCCACTCAGAGTTCACTGAATTCGAACAGCGCCCCTGAGCAATTCGCCCCTTACCCAGTGAGTGCCTGGGCAACAGTGGCGTATAAGTCAATGGCTTCACATTCCAGCCAGGCACGGCCCCACCCCCCAAGGAGGTCGTGTTACGAGGCCCGTGCCGGTGGCCGCTTGATGGCCCCAGTGCCGTCGCGAGCACGGCAGCCTTCGACAGCGTCGGTCTCATGTAGGCGCCGTGTAACCTGGATGCCTTGGCCTTGATGGCTTGGAAAAGTTAGCATCTGGCTTTCATGCCTAATGCTAGGATGCCATCGCTGCCGATGGATATGCATGGGCATTCCGCCCTCGCAAATGAGGGTTTTGCTTGGCACGCAAGAAATTGACCCGTTCCACTGGCCATATGGCGATCATTCGATGTTGCGGGCGAGGCAGCCTTCGACACTGGCGGCCACAAGTTGGCGTCGTGTTGGTTTGGATGCCCATCCCTGTCGATGGACAGGCAGTGGCATCCCGCTTTCGCAACAAGAGCATTGCCAGGCATCCGAAAGCCATGGCTCTCGCAATGATCGCGAAAACGCCGTATTGCCACAGCGAACACTGCAGCCTCTGACACTGAAGGCGTCATCTAGGCGACGTTCTGGCATGCATGCCCACCCTTGTCGATGGACAGGTGTTGGCATCCACGCGCAGTGCTTAACGTTCGGATGTTCATCCCTGTCGATGGACAGCCATGGTCACCCCGACCCCGCAATAAGGGCGTTGCTTGGCATACGAGCACGGGGGCCCGCTTAGATGGCCGCGGTTCGGCCAAATTGCCGTTGCGGGCGCAGCAGCTTCCTACATTGACTATGTCCACAAGGCGACGCGTTCGCTTGGTTGCACAACCCTGTAGATGTACAGACAGTGGCACCCGCTTCTTGTATCGAAAGCTCGTACTCCATCCCTAATAATGGACAGGCATGGGCAGCCTGCCCTCGCATGCGGGTTTTGCTAGGCACCCAAGAACTTCCCGCCCCCCTGCGCACGCTGGGCGCGCGAGCGCTGTTTAACACAATGCCTGCGTAAGCATGTGTATACGCGTAATTATATGATTCACACGCCGTTGGTGCGGCTTGATGCGAGACCTCCAGCGTGAACACTGGAGAGAGCAGCAGGCCCGCGAGTGAAAGGGGAGGCCGGTGCGAAAGGCATACCCCCGAACGAATGGTAGAGGAACCCTGGCGGTGAGAAGCTGGCGCAAGGGCGAGGCAACAGTGCACTCACCATCTGTCCTTCGCCGAGAGCATTATAGGGTTGTCGTCCCGCTGGGCGCGGAACGAAGGTAGTCGCGCTTATTGTTCTTACTTGTTTGGACCATTTTGATATATCCGTCGCTCGGCTTCGCCGCGCGCCGCCAGGGATATTCACGCCGCGCACGCTTAGCACGGCGCGCTTCCTCTGGGGCCAAGATGCCCTGTCAGAAATTGTCACGGGTGACCCCTTGCTACTTGGGCTGTGCCGGCTTATCTTCGGCGGCTCTCGGCGCGGTAAAGACGCTGCCTCGTCATAGTCGGTGGGGGACCCCCGGCGATGCGACTAGAGTCGCCGCCGGAAGCAAGGCCGCGGCTGCGGTAGCGTTTCAGCAGGTCGGTCGAAAGTACCTGCCTGGCGAGGCGCATACAAATGGGAGCTCGTCGGCGCGAATTTCCCAACGACGCGCCCAGAGCCGCAGCCGAAAGCGCGGCCGGCCATGGCTCGGCCGAAAGCACAGCCTGGGACGCCTAGTCGGGCCCGTGCTCCAGCCGTTTTCCGCCGAGAGCTTTCCAGAGGACGGGCTGGCACTCCGCTTCTGGAGCTTCCTTCGGCAGGCAGCGTCGGGACGAAATGCGTCCTGGATCCTGGCTGTGCTGTCTAGTCCTCCCGAAATGTCTGTCCCAGGAGCTGAGTTCAAAAGTTCTGCCCCCGGCGGGGTGGGCCCACATTTTGTTAAAACCTCGGCGGGGTGCGACAGCGAGCAAGAGCGCATGTAGGCCGCAAGTAAGTTGCATATACTCGTAATCCATGCCAGGAATATTCATACCGCGCACGCTTAGCACGAGGCCCAAGAAGTCCCCAAATGGTGCTTACAGGGAACCCAAAAGGAAACCCAGGAGTGTCCCACGGCGGGTTTCCTCGGTTGGGCCGTACGAGAGCGCATGGAGGCAGCAAGTGAGCAACCCAAGAGTCCAAGAAAGTGGGCCCAGAGAGCCCCCGAGAGGGGCCTGGGAAGCCCCCAAGGGGGCCCAAGAGGACCCAAGCCGGGGTGGCTACCGCCGCCTGGGCGAACAAATCTTGGCCCCCCCCCACACCCCCAGGCGCGAAATACCCCCATTCCTCCATCTGGCCTGCCCAGGTGGCCCCGAGTCGGTCACGCAGCCGCTGCAGGCGCGGCACCCCATCTGGCCTGCCTGCGTGGCCGGCCCCAGAAGGGGGGGAACGTCGGCCACGGTCGTTCCAGGCGCGGCAACACGGGCCACCGTACCCTACTGGATTGTGACACCAGGGAGCTGGGCCCTCCAACGGGGCTCAGGCGCCCCAAAGCCACATCACCTCAAGTCTTGCTCCTCTTATGCTCGTGCCTTGGCTCCTTCCTCACCTTCCTCCCCATGCTCCCCCTCCTGTTCCTTCTCGCTTTCTTTTTCCCTCCCCCATCCCTCCCTCCCCCCTCCACTGCCACCACATGTCTCGGGCCGGACGAAAGGGGGGGATTGGGAAACGGGGAGTTACGAACTCTGCTGCGTGCAGCTGGTGTCGGCCCCGCCGCCGGGCCCATTCCTCGATACATGGGCGCCTCCCTGCGCCGGGAGGCGCCGGGAAAATCAGCCACGTGAGCTGATTCTCAACCCCCCCCCCTTTGCTACCCCCCTCTTTCGCCCGGCCTGGTCCTGTTCCTTCTCGCTCTCTCCTTCCCTCCCCGTCCCCCCCTCCCCCCCCCACTGCCACCGCATGTCTCGCCTGCTCTGCCAGCCCCCCAGGAGAGTGAGCACGATGGGGACGCCACGGGGGGGAGGCCAGAGGAGAGGGGAGGGGAGGGAGGGCCAGCAGCCCAGTCTCCTCCTCGTCCTCCTGCTTCTCGGCCACGCGCAGGAGGGAGCAGGTTCGGGGGGGAGGCTTCGGAGAAGGAGGGCTGCTTCTGAGATTCGGGTCGGGCGGGGGTTTACGAAATCTGCTGCATGTAGCTGGTTTCGGCCCCGCCGCCGGGCCCATTCCTCGACACATGGGCGCGTCCGGCGCCGGGAGGCGCCGGGAAAATCAGCTACGTGAGCTGATTCTCCCCCCCCCCCCCCCTTTGCTACCCCCCCTTTCGCCCGACCCGAGAGATGGCGCGGGCCTATCTAAGGCCTGCGCCTTTTCAGGAGCAGCCTCCTTCTAAGAAGCCTCCTGCCCTCCCCCATACCTCTCTCCACGCGGTTGCCGAGCTCCGGGGCGAGCTCTCTCCCTCCAGTCAGGTCCAGAATCTGAGCGGCGCCAAGGGCTTCAAGATCACAGACGATGCGTTCTGCGGGGGGGAGGACCAGAAGGCCTACGACGACGCCGGGGGCCCGGGCTCACTTCCTGCGAGAGCCTCGAGGAGTCTCGGCGTCAAGAGAGGCCGTGCCTTCACACGCGTACGGGCCACCACCAGTGAGGTGCATCCAACACGCTGGAATAATTGGGTGTCTGTGTGTCTGTGTGTTTGTGTGTCCCTCTGGTTAATTCAAGCTTCGCGCGGCCCGCTTATCTTCGACCGGAAGAGGTGCGCTCTCGACCCGCGAATCAAAAAAAGTGTGTGGTGTGTGTCTGTGTGTCTGTCTGTGTCTGTGTCTGTGTGTGTGACGGCGGTTCGATCGGCTCGACTGCGTCGCGCGCAATCAGTTTGTTCTTCGGTCGGTTCGGCTCGGTCGGTTGTCTTTGTCGTTGCTCTGCCGCGGCGACCTTTTCGGCTGCTTGCCGTCCTCTCGGTTTTGAGTTCGCCGTCGGTTCGGTCGGCTTTCGGATGTGCTGTCGCCATGCCCAGCCTTGGAGCAGAAGGGCTCGCTCTTGTTTCCAGTCGGGGCTCGGGGCTCCTTCGGGTGATTCCCTGGGCCGTCCCCTTCGGGTGCTCCTCGTAGGTTCAGGCACAGTTGGGGGCAAAGGAGTGCTTCGGTACACTGGGTTTAAGTCGGGCCCGGCCCTCTACAGGGGGGAATATTCAAACATTGCCAATCAAAATAGTATGGGGACGTTTTCTTATAGTATGTCTTGCATGTTCTTTTAAAAAAAAAAAATCTCTCGTCCAGAATCCGCCTGCAGGGGGACATGCCCGACCTCAGACCGGGTCGCCGAAGGGGGCGCGAAGCTCATCGCGCGTCGCGGCTTGGTCCAGAGCGGCCGCTCTCCTCTGAAGGGGGGCGGCGCGAGGGTGACAGGGCGCGAGGGTGATCGGGGAGGCCGATGCGCGACGTTGTAAGTCAGGCGTGTCGCTCCAAAGGGGGGAATATTCAAAAAGAGTCGAATCAGGTTCTGGGGACGATGTTTGGACCATGTTTGACTATGTTTGGGCATCTGTTTGGCTATTTTTCATTTTTCTCACAAAATCCGTCTGTAGGGGGACATGCCCGACCTAAGCAAAGTGAGGTGGCCTAGGGTACGAGTCTGCGGGCGTTGGCCGACGCATCGGACGACCTCCACCGTGCTGGGGATGCTCTGGTCGGCGCTCGAGGGGAAGTGGCCAATGTAGGCCAGGCCAGGTCTGAGGGGGCCCGAGGTGTCCCGTCGTCGTTGTCCGTGGTTGTTCCGCTCTTGCCTCGTGGTTGTCCCATGGTTGTCCCACGGTCGTCACGCAGTTGTCGTGTGGTTGTCTTGGGATGTCATGGTTGTTTCGTGGCTGTCGCGTGGGTGAGCTGCGGACGCCTCGTATGTAGACAGGGGAGACCGGTACATGAGCATGAACATCGATCGATAAACTGAGACCGTGAGAGCGACGTATCCATGTAGTGAGTAAGGTGCATCGATTGGCAGTGAGCTCGGTTGATCACTTGTGACATGGCCAATGGCGCGATCGACAGATCTGTTGAGGGCGACAGCGGCACTCGCAGATGGATCGTGCAAGCGTTGGACCGAAGCTCCGGCCTCGGCGGCAGGAGGAGCTCCGGTGCCGCCGAGGAGGGAGGGGGGGCGTGGCTTCTTTCCTGGCGGCGGGGGCGGTTCCCGCACCGGGCAGGAGGAGGGCGGGGCCGTTCCAGTCGTTGGGTGACGCAGGAGCGTAAGCGGAGGAGGGAGGGTTCGGAAGGACGAGGACGGGGAAGGGCGGAGGAGGAGGAGGAGGAGGAGGAGGAGGGGGAGGAGGAGGACAGGGGGGAGGAAGGCCAATGGGAATGACGAGGGAGGAGAGGGAGGAAAAGGAGGGCGGGTGGTCAGGACCTAGGGGAGGGGGGAGCTTGAAGGAGGAGGAGGAGGAGGATGAGGAGGAGGGAGGAGGAGGAGGAGGAGGAGAGGAGGAGGAGGAGAGGAGAGGAGGAGGGTGAAGGAAAACTAGAATATGCAGAGCAAGAGGAGGAGGAGGAGGAGGAGGAGGGAGGAGGAGGAGGAGGAGGAGGAGGCCGAGGTCCTCATGGATAGCGTCTTCGGCATCGTGCCGAAGGGGAGCGAGCACTACAGCCACAGGCCACCGGACGAGGTCGTCGTCGCGTCGGAGCTGGGCGCGGGGGCTCGTCCACCACAGCAGTCCGGCACGGCTACAGTGTACGGTAGAGGGAAACAATTAGTGAACACTCACCCTCCCCCCACGCGCGGGGGAGACTGCGGTCGAACTTCGTCTCATCAGACCTACCGCCAACTTTGAACATTGGGGGGAGGGGGAGGCGTTGACGGATGAACGTGGCATGTGTTCGCTAATTTGTTCCGAGGCCTGTATCATGATCATGAGGTGGCGACACGGCAGGACGAGGAGAGGGAGGAGGACCAGTGCAAGCCCAAGACGCATCAGCGATGTTGCAAGTAGCCTTCCTTGCAAGCTCCCTCTTCGCCAGTCCTGACAGGAACTTCTTTTCACTGCGGGAATGGCCCCTTTGGAAGACAACCGTTGAAAAGTCTTGAGAATAACCAAACGCCATTTTTGGGATTGCAGCGCCACGAATCAACATGACTGTTGCGTCTTGACAGTCCTAAATCATGCCAGAATGCTGAAGCCAGAGCCAGATGTTGAAAAGGAACCGCTCCCTACCAGTTCAACTTTGCAGAATTTAGCGCCGAATGTGCGCGCCGCCAAGGCGAGAGCCGCATTTTGAATCGGAGCCGCCCTCCATCCATGAAGCGGTTGCAACATTCGAGCTTCTGGAGCAGACATGGTGAGAAAGACTCAGGCGGAAGGCAAGGCTGGGGGTGCGACAGGGAGGATTCACTGATCAGGAAATGGGATGGAGGAGGGGGAGGAGGAGGAGGAGGAGGAGGAGGAGGAGGAGGAGGAGGAGGAGGAGGAGGAGGAGGAGGTGGAGCTGCGGGCCACAGTCCCTTGAAGAGAACCAAAGGTCCTAAGCGTCAGCGTCGTCAGCAGGAGGAGCAGCAGCAGGGAGGATGCGCGGGAGCAGGTAGAGGGGGAGGCGGAGGAGGAGGAGGAGGAGGAGGAGGAGGAGGAGGAGGATAGGGGAGGAGGAGGAGGAAATGGAGGGAAAGGAGGAACATCAGCAGCAGCAGCAGCAGGAGCCGCGACGCAGTAGAGAACGCCCCCAGCCCGCGCAGACCCCCTGGCGACCGAGGTTGGGCTGCAGGGCACCGCGAAACGGCTGCCCGCAGGGGGCCGGGCGCAGAGCGCTGGGGTTGGTGGGCCCGCTCTCGTGCGAGCAGAGCGCCCGCGGCACAGACCCCGCGGCGGCAGCTGGAGATGGAGCGGGGGGGTGTGGGGAGGAGGGGAGGGCGCTCATGCGTAACCCAGAATGACCCACACACACCACCACACACACACACACCACACACACACACACACACCACACACACACACACCACACGCACGCACGCACGCACGCACTCACGCACGCACCTCAGCGGCCGCCCACTGGTGGGGATATGTTTTGAGTCAGCGGCCGCGGGCGAGCGCGCCGGCGGCGAGTCGGGTCAAAGCGGGCTACACACAAACACACACCCGACCACGGGGTTGAGGCAGGCTTGCCGAATGGGTGCCGCGACTGGGGGTGAGGTTTTGGGGAGCGGCCCACGCTCGAGCGCCAGTCGCGAAGGCCGCCGAAATCTCACCCCCAGACCTGGTCCTGGCACCCCGCCTGTCAGGGATTCCCGCAGGTGCCGCCGTCGGGGGTGGGGGGTGTCATTTTGGGTCATCACTCATCCCAGACATGCTCGCGTCGTAGCAAAATCGCCACGACAGGTGTTCGACAGTGTTCGTCCTCTCGGGGCCATTGCCGGGCTCCAGGATAATCAAAAGACGGCTCGGCGAGAAAAAAGCCAGTCCAAGGAGATGGAGGAGAGGGGGTGGAAGCAAGCGGAGGGGAAGGGGGAGCCTTATGATAATGACAAGGAGAAGGAGGAGGAGGAGGAGGCGGAGGCGGAGGCGGAGGAGGAGGAGGCTATGCTGATAGCGAGGCCGAATCCGCCATCTGTCACGCGCGGTGTTG
>CAUYUJ010016716.1:147431-179931 GCA_963575745.1 Prorocentrum cordatum
GATATTCTCCACGCCGACGTCGCCATTGCGTCGCCGACCTCGGCGATGCATCGACGATGCGTCGCCGATGCGTTGGCGATGCGGCGGGATCCTCCAACCCCGTCTGCTCGGGCCTCATCTGGGAGTCCTCTAGAGATCAAGGGTGGGGAACAGGTATTCGTGGCCGACGCTCGCCTTGGCCAGAGAAGCTCCTTCGTGCCTTGTGCAGCACTCTTCCAGTCTTAAGTCGGGCCTGTCCCTCTACAGGAGGAATCTTCAAAAGTAGTCCAAACGTGATATCGGACAGAATTTTTCTATTACTTTTGACTAGTTTTGAATATTTCTGGTGCGTGTGTTATTTGTCATCAAAAATCCGCCTCTAGGGGACATGCCCGACCTAATTCCAGTAGTACGATGACTGTATCTTGTCAAGGGTCGCGGTGAGACCTCTGGGTGGTCTGCGTGGGAACGGCCTCGCTATCATCAGGCATCCCGAGGGGGCAGCAAGAGGCGGAGAAAGAGGAAACCGCACAGCGGGATTTTCATCATGAGGGGGATCCTGTGTGGGCGCGCGACCCACTTGTGATCTTGGTGTTGGGAGCTGCGAAGCATATGTTCAGAGGTTTTGGCTAGCCTCCACAAGCCACCGTGAGAGCCAACAGGTTCAGAGACAGCAGCGCGGCGGGCGCAAGAGCGTGAGTGAGTTACATCGTCGGTGGAGCGAAGCTCCGAAGCAGATCAGTGAGCTGCCCGGGATCGCGCTGGGAGAAGAGCTCACTCTGCATGCGCAGGCTTGTAGTGCAGGTGGCAGAACTCACGCGCACATACGCACGCACACGCACACGCACACGCACACGCACACGCACACGTCGCACGTACAAGCACCCACGCACACACGCACACGTCAACACACTCCTACACACAAGGAGCAACAAACATCATTGTAATCGCGATCGGTCTTCATTGCCCGCGTGCCGTTCAGCACTGGCACATGCCCACAACCCTCGAATCCCATCCCCGTCGCTTATGAACGCATCTCCCTTGTTTTTGTTGTTCATGCCAGCTCCTGGCGAAAGCCCGACATAAGCGACGTTAGAAGACGGGGCCGACGACGCCGGCATTGGCGCGCAAGCTGGCCGCCCCAGGTCGCGCGGTGAGCGCTTCCGTTTCCACTGTGGCGTGCTGCGCTGGCGGCCGGCCCGTGTAGGCCACCGCGCATGGTCGCCATTCGCTCCGCGCAAGACCCTTTCCTTCCTTTTCATCACCCGCACGAGGCGTTCCAAAAAAGGGGCCTTGCCCTCGAGGATCGAAGGAGCTGCCATCTCTTCCTCGGCAGAAGGGCGGCGGACGGGCAGCGGAGGGTCGGCGGAAGCAGAACAACGAGGCCGCCTCCGCCGTCGGAGGCGGAGGCGGAAGGCGGGCGGAAGGCGGCGGAAGCAAAAAGAGCTGCCCTGCAAGAGACGACAACCTGTCTGGGTTCAGGGTCTCCAGAGTCCGCCACATTCGGTGGCCACGTGTGAACCCTACCTCCGCCCCCCACGATTTCGAAAGGCGGGGTGGGAGCTCACTTCGATTGGGAGCTCCCGAGCGGAGTGAACCCACACACCCCCTTCGAAATAGTGGGGGGCGGGGGGTTAGGGTTCACACGTGGCCGCCTACACACAGTAAGACGGGCGGGCCGGGCAGGCGGACCTGCTGTGGGGAAACCAAAAGATACCGATGCCGCTGCTCCCCGGATCTCTTCCAACGTGCGCTCGGACCAGGACCTCGAGGCGACGCCAGCGGTGCCGACGAGGGCCTCCCAGGAGGCCCCAACAGCGGGAGAACGGGCAGAAAGGGTGGAGGAGCGTGGGTGCCTTGTCCCTCTCTGACGCCGGGCCTCCGGGGGCGCCGCGGCCATGCCTTGGCCGTGCGCCCTGCCCCGCGCCGCGCCGCGGTGGGCGCCGCTGCGGCGGGCGGCGGCCGCCGCCGGGGCCCTCCGCCCTCTCGCGGCGGGCGCCGGCGCCGCGGGCGCCCGCGCGAGCGGCGGGGCGGCGGCGCCCGGCGGCGGCTACGTCTCGGTGCAGCGCCGCGCCGTGCCGCAGGAGCCTCGGGGCTCGAGCGGCCGCCTCGGAGGGGGGCTCGTTGCTCGATGCCGCCGGGTCGATGCGATGTGGCTTCTCGAGGGGTTGTCGATGCCGGTGCCGATTCGATGTGGGATTTTCCGGTTGGGGGCTCCGATGCTTCAGAGGAGGCCTGCCGAGCTTGCCGAGTTCCGCCGAGTCGGCCTTTCCCGATGCGGCTGCCGAGTTTCCGCCGATCCGATTAAGCCGGGCCTGTCCCTCTACGGGAGGAATACTTCAAAATAGTACAATAGTCTGGGGAAGATGTTCTACTATTGTTGGCTATTTTTGAATTTGTTTTGACTATTTTTAACGTTCGCCCAGAATCCGCCTGTAGGAGGACATGCCCGACCGAACGATACGAGTAATTTCGATCGCCGATCCGCCTTGTCGATTCGATTCTGGGCTCTCCTGCCCCACTGCCTCGGTCGGCGGCGCTCGGGGTGCTGCAGTCGACCCTGACAGCAATGAGGAGCGACTTCCCAAGGGTGCCCCCTTGCATCAAGTCGGGCGTGTCCCTCTACAGGAGAAATATACAAACATAGTAAAACAAGTAGTCTAGGGATGCTGGTTTGATTATTTTTGAATCTGTCTGAATATTGTTGGACTATTTTTGACTTTTCTCCCAAAACCCGCCTGTAGGGGGACATGCCCGACCTAACCTTTGCATCCGTGCCTCTTCGGTCATCTCTACGGTCCATCCTCAGCCACTTCCGATGGCCAGCCCCGCTCAAAGAGCCTCGGCATCGGCGCCCATGACCCTTACATCCTTGCGGTGAACCCGTACTATACGGGTTGACTGTATCGGAGATTGGTAGCCCGTGGCAGATCGGGCGACGAGGGTCGGGGCTCAGGAGGCGGCGGTCGATGCAACTTGGGGTCAGCCAGAGCGCCAGATCTTGTTGGATCCTGCAAAGTCTTACTGACAAGGGTCTGCACTGACCCAGGTCAGTAGATCCCCGAGACACCACCACCACCACCACCACCACCACCACCACCACCACCACCACCACCACCACCACCACGGGCGGGGCCACCTCCAGCGAGGGAGTCTAGGATGCCTCCTCCTCCTCCTCCTCCTCCTCCTCCTCCTCCTCCTCCTCCTCCACCCTCCTCCTCCTCTTCCTCCTCCTCCTCCTCCTCCTCCTCCTCCTCCTCCTCCTCCTCCTCCTCCTTCTCCCCCCCTCGGTCGGCGGCGCTCCCGCGTCACTGGGGACGGGCACCCGCTCCCAGGCGACGCGATGGATCTACGCTCGTCCGCTGCCGCTGGGCAGGCCCAACCTGGGCCCGGGTCCGGCGTGCACGCCTCCCTGGCTCGGCAAGGAACTTGGCACCGCTCGGGCGTGTGCATTTTTCCTTCGGCGAGGACCATCGAGGAGCATCCTTGAGCACTTGGCGGAAAAGCCACGCACGACACCGACAACAAAAAACACAGGAAATGGACGTCCGAGCGATGGCCAGGGAAGGGATCTACTCCCGAGCATCGGATCGAGAAGCCTCCTCCCGAGAAGTCAGGGCTCGTTTCGATTCCTCCGATGTGATTCGATTCGACTCGGCTTCGATGGCTTCCGAGTCCGATTCGGTTCGATTTCGGATTCCGATTGGGGCTCCGAGTTCTCAATGGTGGCCTGCTAGCCCGCCGATTTCTGCCGATACGATTCTTCCCGAGTTGGCTGCCGATTTCCGCCGATCCGACTGAGTTCGATCGCCGATTCGACTCATCGATTCGATTCCTGGCTCTCCTGGGAAAGCTGGGCCAGCGTTTCTTGGCCAACTTGCTGGAAAGCTGGCCAAGTTTCTTAAGCACACTCGCCCTTGCAGCATTCACCAAAGAAAAGCTGGCCCAGGTTTACGTTAAGAAGCTTCGGGAGCCTGGCCCAGGCATCTTCGATCATCATGTTCTGAACCATCTTTCCGGGTGTAGACCGCTCCTCGCGCACCTTCGGCGCTCTCGTGGCCACACCGGGGCTCAGGCCCCTGCTTGGCATTCATTCCTCGTGGCAGCAGCTTGGCAACGCGGAAAAGATGGGGCTTGGACCCCGAGATCCGACGCCGCGGAAAAGATGCGGCGTCGCGACATCTCATGGCCAGTCCTGCAGACCCCATTTCTCTGGCGGCGTGCCTCGAGCCGGCTCTCTGTCTGTGAGAGGCCCAGGGCCCGAGGTTTGGGCGAAGATGCCCGGCGCGACGAGACTTCTTTTTTTTCGTCAGCGGCGAGGCGGCGAGCTCCGCTCCCGCGAGGAGCTGGACAGGGCACCAGCAGGCGAATTGGCCGGCGGGCTAAGAAAGGGGAGGGGGGGGGGGCCCGAGAGGAGGGGAGGGGGGGGGGGGGCGGGCTAAGAGGGGAGGGGGGGGGGCCGGCCGAGAGGAAGAGGGGACGCTCAGACGTCGACGAGGTCGACGAACCGGCGCGACAGGCAGCGCCGCGGGTCTCTCCCGGTGCCTCGCCAGCGCCCGGAGAGGGGGGCCGCCCGCGGCGAGAGCAGAGCTGCGGGGGGGGGCACTCGCGGGTGCAGCTGCACGGCGAGCGCGCCCGTCAAGGGGGGGGGATGTTGAAGGGGCCCAGGGATGCACAGATAAATGCACACAAATCCCGGGATTCCCCCCAAGTTTTCCTATATGTTCTGGGTTCTTGTCTCCCCCCCCCACTTCCCATATTTTCATATATTTTCCTAGATTCTCCTGGGAGTCGACGATTAATTGTGTCTGTGTGCTCCTGTCCCTCCTGAAGTGCACCCATTCGAAATCAGAAGGAAAATCTTCAACTTTCGTTCCAGGCCTCCTCGATGGGGGTCGGAGTAGATGGGGTCGGAGGATCGCGCCGCATTGCCGATGCATCGACGATGCTGCTCGGTGTGGAGTCCGTGCTTCCCCACGCCGACTTCGCCGATGCATCGCCGACGCATCGCCAATGCATCGTCGATGCATTGACGATGCGGTTCGATCCTTCGACCCCATCTACTCGGACCCCATCTAGGAGGCCTCTTTTCATGGACTCCACATGTCGCTGAAGAAACTCAAGAACCTTGGCTGGAACCTGGGCGCTTTCTTGGAGTTGCTTTCCTTGTCGAATTATCGTACAGCTGGACCTGGACTACTCGTTCAGAAAACGCTGTTGGAGTGAGGGCCGCTTTCTTCGGGCAAGGTGTTCCACACTCTCAGCAAGGGTGTACAACCCTCCTCGAAGTCAAACGCAAGTTCTTAATGTTGGTCGACGCGCGAAACGCGGCCCAGGGGGTCCGATGTTTGTGCAAGTCGCCAATTTCGGCGCGAGCATTGACATTTTGGGGTCCTCGGTCGCCGCCACGTCGCGGGGAAAACTGTCGCTTGATTTCGAGGCTGGATGTAGGGAATGGCGGCGTTACGTACGACATCTGCTGCGTGCAGCTGTTTCGGCCTCGCTGGCCGACGGTCTACATACGACATCAGCTGCTACATACGACAGCTGTTGCCTGCAGCTGGTTTCGGTCCTGCATGCACATTGGCGCCTCTGGCGCCTGAGGGCGCTCGGGACACCAGCTGCGAGAGTTGATTCGCGAATCGTAAGTCGGGCATGTCCCTTTACAGAAGGAGTGTTCAAGAATGGTGAAGAAATACACCGGCGACGACTTGTCATGTTCTTTTGAATCTGCTTGATTTTTAACAGTTACTTGTCTTCCAAAATCCGCGGGTAGGAGGACATGCCCGACCTGCCCCCCTCTCCCTCAGTGGAGAAGTTGGCGAGTCTCATCATCAGCGCATCGGCTGTTTTTTTTGTTTGGGGCAACGGATTTGACTGTGCTGCCACTGCCGCCATCCGCCCCGCTGGGGGCCAGGCCGGGGCTCAAGCTGTGCTGCGGCGATCGTGCACCCATCTTCTTGACCGACACTCGGAGACCTCGAGAGTCCTCCTCCTCCCCGTCCTCCCCGTTCACCTCCTCCTCCTCCTCCTCCTCCTCCTCCTCCTCCTCCTCCTCCTCCCCCTCAGGTTGGACTCCGAGTGTCTCCGAGTGTCGGTCAAGAAAGTCAAGATTCTGGACTGGAGCCTGGGCTTTCTCTTGGAGCTTCTTCTCCTCGTGGAATGTTCGTATATCTGGATCTGGATTACTGTCTAAGAAGGCGCTTGGCGTGAAGTCTATGTTCGAAGCCTAAGGGCGTTCCTAACTGGCTCGAAGCCGGGGGGTGTTATGCCACTGCCGCCCACCGCCCCCCTGAGGGCCCGGCCGGGGCTCGAGCTCTGCTGCGGCGACCGTGAACACAAGCTCAGCCAGCACCCCACCTCCCCCCTCGAAGTCAAACGCAAGTTCTTAATGTTGGTCGACGCGCGAAACGCGGCCCAGGGGGCACCGATGTTTGTGCTTGCAGTCGCCAATTTCGGCGCGAGCATTGACATTTTGAGGTCCTGGAGCGCCGCCACGTCGCGGGAAAACTTTCGCTTGATTTCGAGGGTGGATGTAGGGAATGGCGGGGTTACGTACGACATCTGCTGCGTGCAGCTGGTTTCGGCTTCGCCGGCGGGCGCCGTTCCTGCATGCACATTGGCGCCTCCGGCGCCTGAGGGCGTTCCGGACGCCAGCTGCCAGAGCTGATTCGCTAGCCGCTAATTTCAAGTCGGGCATGTCCCTCTTCAGGAGGAATACTCCAGAATGGTGCCCCCTCTGCAGGAGGAGAGCGCAGGAATACCCTACAGGAAGAATATTCAATAGTCTGGTGACGATTATCCGTGCTCCTCTGACTGTGTCTTATTGTTCTGATGTTCCAACCTGCTTTAGCCTTGACCGCCAGAAATAATTCCGGGCACCGAGGAAGTACTGGAACTTGAGGGCTTTCAAGTGTCGGGCCCTTGGGGGCGATTCTTGTTCGACACCGTTTCGATGCTTTTCTGGGTGCTCGTAAATATTTCGCGGATGTGGTCCTTAAGTACGCTGGGAGCAGCATACGTTCATCATCTTTGGCTATGTCTTATTTTTCGATGGGGGTCTTCAGGACCTGCCGGCGGGCGACGCCGCCGCGCCGCCGCGGGCGCGCTCCGCGCGCCCGCGCGTGAAGAGCGTCGCCGAGCTGCACGCGGAGCACTGCAGACCTCGGGGCAGCGTAGGGCTCGAGCACGGGGCCCCAAGATTCAGCAACGCGCAGAGGGGGGGTAGGGGGAGGGGGGAAGGCTTCTTAGAAGCACCCCTGCTTCTTAGAAGACGCGGGCCTTCTCTATAGACGTAAGGCCGAGACCTTCTAAGAAGCATTGTGCTTCTAAGAAGCCTTCCCCCCTCCCCCCACCCCCTTTTGCGCGCCGCCAAAAGATGTACACCACCACCACCAGCACTCGGAGAAGAAAGAAGGGATCGATGCCGCGACCCTTCGCCCGTGTTCCCTTTTTGTGGGCCTCCTCGTCGTCACCGCCGGATTTTCCTCGAAATTCTAATCAAAACGCGCCCCCGGGAGAGGTCAGTGGAGTAGCGGTAACTATTGGTACCTTTTGGTTTCCCAACCTCTTCCCTCACCCCCTCCCTCTCCCAGGAAGGAGGAAAGAAGGAGGAGGGCGGAGAAGGGAACGGGAATGGAGGTGGTGGTGGTGGCGTATATTCTTGGGGCCCGCATCGAGTGCGCCGGAGCTCGGGTCTGCCTGCGCTTTTTGACCAGCGCATGTCCTGGATTTCGGAGCTCAAGAGACGGGGGTCCATGCAAACGGGGGTCAGTCGGGGGTGCATTGACTCAGGCTTGGGCGCAGGATCCTGCAGGATCCCGCAGGACCTTGCAGGATCCTGCAAAGCCCGACTGGCCCGCGTCTGGACTGACTCGGGCCAGTGCGTCCCGGCGCGTTTTGTGACGAGGGCGTCCCGGAGTGTTTGCCGGCCCCGCTCCCGCGGGATGTCTGCAGCGCCTGCAGCTAGAGCTCGCGCCCACTTCCGAAGTGGGCCTCGTCCTTCTCATGGTGGCGCCGCCAGGCCAACCCGAGTCTCCCGAGCCTTAGTGGGCCCTGGAAACGACAGGGCCGTTTTTGTCACCGGTTCCGTTTTGCTGTTTTTTTGTTGGTTCCGACGCCGTTTTTTTACCGGTTCCGTCGCCGTTCTCATTCTTTTTACCGGTTCCGTCGCCGTTCTTTTACCATTTCCGTCGCCGTTATTTTGAAGTTTCCATTTTCAAGGGACATTTGTTCGGAAACGGTGAAAAAACGGCCCTGCCGTTTCCGGGGCCCACTAAGTCCCGAGCCCGAGTCTTACGCCTCCCCGGTGCATGGAGCTCGCGCTGGCACCGCCGCGCGGGGGCCCCGCCGCCGCCGCCGTGGTCTGGAGCTCGCCCGCCGCGGGGGCAAGAGCGGGCGCATTCTCGTTCCGATCCTGTCGGCTTCACCTGCACGGCATTCCCCCCCCCTTTTCCGCCGCCCTTCAGCGCTGGGCAGAAAGCGCGCGCAGGTGGGTTCCAGCGTGCGTGAGGTGCAGAGTTCCTTCCAGGCCTCGCCGCGCTCCCGGAAGGTGAAAAAGAGGGGGGGGGTGACTTTTGGGCCTGACTTTCAGGGACCTCCCCCCCCCTCCACGCAAGTAAGCTTGCCAGAATTTGAGCGAAAAACTGGCACAAGGAAAGACACGCGGCACAGAGGGGGGCTGGGCTCAGGACGAGCTCGTCGGATGTCTCAGACGTCTCCGTGGGTCCTCGGCGGCTTGCCGGCCTCGGGATGCTTTTTCCAGCAGTTGCGGCTCAGCGTTCGGGGGGGGGGGGGGGGGCGAAATCCTTTCGGAGGGGGCTGGGACGAGGATAAAACCGTTCCAGATCGTTCCGTTTCGGAGGGGGCTAGGACAAGGATCAAACCGTTGGGGGGGGGGGGGGGGGGGCGAATGGCATCCTTTCGGATGGGGGCTGAGACGAGGATAAAACCGTTCCAGATCGTTCCGGAACGCTCTCAGAGCGTTCAGCGTTCGGGGGGGCCGAATGGCATCCTTTCGGAGGGGGCTAGGACGAGGATAAAACCGTTCCAGATCGTTCCGGAACGCTCTCAGAGCGCTCCTCAGCGCTTTGAGAAGGCCGCGGCGACTGAGACACCCTCCAGAGCCGCCGGCTCTCAGAGATTCTCGATTGATCCTCCGCCGATGTGATCCTCGTCCTGGCTCCGTCTCCGAAGGGCCAGAGAGCAAAGTCGACCCACAGGGCAGCTACTCTCCAACCATCCTCGAAATCAAACGCAAGTTGTCCGTGTTGGTCGACGCGCTGAAAGCGGGCCACGAGGTCCGATGTCTGTGCTTGCAGTCGCCACTTTCGGCGCGAACGTTGACATCTTGGGGTCCTGGCGCGCCGCCACGTCGTGGGAAAAACTCGCGTTTGATCTCGAGGGGGGATGCACTGCTTGGGGGGTGATCGCCCAGGGGCCCGGACTCTTCCCGTCGTGAGTTCTTCGCGGTGCCTTCTCGGGGGCGGCCAAGAGGGGGCTGATGATTCGGGGGGGTGGATCTCATGGCGGGGGCAATGCTATCTCCCCCGATGTCATGGCCCCTCTGCTCATTTCATTTACTTCCCCGGCCCCCCCCTTGGGCCCCTGGGCCGCGCACGTGCCGCCGGCCATGATTTTTGCGCCCCCCCTCCTGGACGCCCCCCTCTTGGCCGCCCCCGGCGCTCGGGGGGCGCCGGCTGCCCCGCCCCACCGAGGTTGGCCGGGGCCCATTCCTGGGGGGGCGGGGGCCGCCAGAGGGCGGCGGACGTGTGCTTCGCTGGCCGAGGCAGGAGGGCGTGACGGCGCTCCGAGCCTGGGCTTACGTCGGGCCTGTCCCTCTGCAAGTAAGATTCAACACAAAGAAACATAAAATAGTATGGGGGCGAGGTCTGAGTATGTGTGTTGGCTACTGTGCAGCGTTTCTTTTGTAAATGTTCATGATTGCTTCACCCAAAATCCCCCTGTAGGAGGACCTGCCCGACCTAAGCCTGGGTTTCTGGTGCGGGCAAGATTTGTATCCCTATCTATAGTGCGTCGCAGACTTTCTTGTGGAAGTGGCGCCACAAGGCCGAGGCGCGCTGGATATGGATAAAAACCGAGCCTCTATACTGCGGTGGGCATGGACAGAAGTATTGCCTGCACATGGGATGCCCCGCCAGGATCGGTGAGGTGGATGGTGACATCCCCCGATGCCCGAGTTTGGAGGGCACAGTCGACCTGCTCCTAGAAGACCCAGATATTTTGCCCAGGCCACCTATCGATCTCACGTTCTAGCCCAAAGCGTCCGTGGATACATTGGGTGCCCTTGCGTCTACAGACGCATTCGGGGTGGATACGTCTATAGACAACGCGGCCGTTGCGCTCGTCGCATTGCAAGGCCAGAGAAAGGGTCAATCCGTCTACGGTATGTTCCTGTTCTAGATCAGGTCCCACGTGCTGCTACAAGCCTGAGTGCCTGGAAGCCCCCTCCCCCAGACATCCTCCGATATTAGTTTTGTCCATGCCCTTCCCCGGGGATAGCTTCCGTCCAGGGTCCATTCTTGATGGCCCTGGGGCCCGATGTAGCGGGCCCACGACGCTGAACTTAGGGAAAAAGTCCCCCTGCCTGGATTGCACAACTCACATCCTCAGCGATTTGGCTTCTCGGGGGCGGAAAAGAAGGGGGTGATGACTAGGGGGGGTGGATATCATGGCGGTGGCCATGATATTTCCCCAGATTTTGTGGCGCCTCTTCTTATTTCATTACGTCCCTGGCCTCCCCCGCTGGACCGCGCACATGCCGCCGGTCATGATTTGCACCCCCCCCTCTTGGACACCCCCCTCTTGGCCGCTCCCGAGCTTCGGGGGCCCCCTGAAGGAAGTGGGCGGGGCGCCGCGCGTGCAAGCTGGCCGGGGAGATGCGCCCGCCGGACCTCGCGCTCTGCGGCGAGGCGCTGGCCAGGGCGAGGCAGCGCGGCGTGCGCCGACCGTACACCCGCAGCGCTCCTCCCGGCCGGGCCCAGCCCGGGGCCCCCGGATATTTCGGCATGCAACCAGAGATCCGGGTCTGTCGGGGGGCGGCAAAGAGGGGTGATGACCAGGGGGGGGGATATCGTGGCGGGGGCCATGGTATTTCCCCAGATCTCATGGCGCCTCCTCTTATTTCGTTACGTCCCTGGCCCCCCCGCTGGGCCGCGCACATGCCGCCGGTCATGATTTGCACCCCCCCTCTTTGACACCCCCCTCTTGGCCGCTCCCGAGCGTGGCACTTCTCTTCACGCCCAGTTTTCCCGGGCCCCGGGGCCATCTCACCACCCACCAAGCGACCCCAACCCAACCCGAAGGCCTCAATTTTCCTTCCATTTCCAGTGGGGGGTGGGGGGGGGGTCGGGGAACATTGAAAAACCACATGGAACCCGTACCCCCCCCACCCGAATTTCGGGTCCAATTCGGGTCTTCGGGTGGGGTTGGAGTGGTCTGGTAGGTAGCACCGTCACAGTCCCGGACCATCACAGATCCAGTCGGCTCCGAATAGATGCCGCCAGAAGATGGGATCCAGGTTCAGGGCTCCAGCCTCAAGTCGGGCGTGTCCCTCTGTAGGAGGAGTTTTCAAAAATAGTGCACAAGATAGTCTGGGGACGCCTTTTCGAGCATCTGTTCGACAATGTTTGCTCATGTTTGGTCTATTTCCCCACATCCAAAGTGGGGTTCTTGTTTTCTCTGGACACCCCGCGCAGGAACAGGAACACACACACACACACCCACTCACACTCACTCACACTCTCTCATCATCAACCTCATCAGCATCATCGATGATGCTCTCTCACATGCTTAGTCACTCACATACTCATCATCATCATCACTCGCACTCTCTCACACGCTCACGACATCATCATCATCATCATCATCATCATCATCATCATCATCATCATCATCATCGGCATCGGCATCATCCTCATTCAAACATCATCATCGCCACCACCACTCACAATCAATCATCATCCTCTTCACCACTCATCTTCACCACCACTCATCATCCTCATCCTCATCATCGTTGAGTAAATTGTGAGGAAGTCTCAGGCGGGAGCCCCCTCCCTATGGGGCCCGCAGATCATGTTGGTAATCCGAGCGGGTCATCGGAACCTGTAACTGTCGTCACTTTTGGGCTCCCCAGGCCTGAAAATGGAGGAAGTCTCAGGCGGGAGCCTCGTCTGTGAGTGAATTGGGAGGAAGTCTCAGGCGGGAGCTCCCTCCCTATGGGGCCCGCAGATCATGTTGGTAATCCGAGCGGGTCATCGGAACCCTGTAACTGTCGTCACTTTTGGGCTCCTCAAGCCTGAATATGGAGGAAGTCTCAGGCGGGAGCCTCGTCTGTGAGTGAATTCTGAGGAAGTCTCAGGCGGGAGCCCCCTCCCTATGGGGCCCGCAGATCATGTTGGTAATCCGAGCGGGTCATCGGAACCCTGTAACTGTCGTCACTTTTGGGCTCGTCAAGCCTGAATTGGAGGAAGTCTCAGGCGGGAGCCTCGTCTGTGAGTGAATTGTGAGGAAGTCTCAGGCGGGAGCCCCCTCCCTATGGGGCCCGCAGATCATGTTGGTAATCCGAGCGGGTCATCGGAACCCTGTAACTGTCGTCACTTTTGGGCTCCTCAAGCCTGAATATGGAGGAAGTCTCAGGCGGGAGCCTCGTCTGTGAGTGAACTGCGAGGAAGTCTCAGGCGGGAGCCCCCTCCCTATGGGGCCCGCAGATCATGTTGGTAATCCGAGCGGGTCATCCAAAACCTGTAACTGTCGTCAATTTTGGGTTCTCGCGCTGCCAGAACGCAGCTCCCAGGCCACATTTTGGAAGCAACAAGGAAGTTTTTGGGCTCCTCAGGTCGCCGAGGTGCTGCGACAGGGCGCCGAAGGCGCCGACGACGACGGCCAGGCCGAGGCGCGGGCGCGGAGCTTGCTGATGTTCAGGCCCAGCGAAAGGGAGTTCACATGGCAGAGCTCGGGGGCGCACAGCGTGCGCCGCTCGGGGTTCACCCTGACGCACGCGTCCTACCTGACCTCCACGCTGTCGCAGGGCCAGACGCTGCGCAAGGGCGTCACCATCGACTGCGCGAGAGACGAGGACGCTGGCCGCACGGGCATGTCGGACGAGCAGTGGTGGCTGCACCTCTACGTCATGTTCTCCCGCGCCACGTGCATGCGGAACATGCTGATCCTGCGGCCGCCGCCGCGAGAGTTCCTGGAGTGCGGGCCGCCGGCGTCCCTGCGGAAGGCGCTCCTGGAGTTCGACAAGAGAGCGGTTTTGTCCAGGGCGGAGGCGAAGCAGCTCGCGGCAGAGCTGGGCTTCGTGCTGCCTTCCGCCTGAGCGCGGCTGCGCCTCGCTCGAAGCCCGCGGGGTTGTCCCAACGGCTTGGTCTTGCGCGCCAACGGCTCGCGGGGTTGTCCCGACAGCCTGGCCCGCGGGGTTGTCCCAACGGCTGCGCGACGTGACCAGTAGAGAACGCGCCTGTGCTGGCCGTGGCGGCGACGGCGCCGAGGAACATCGACATGCGCGCTCATGCAACAGGAAGGGGAGGAGGTGGCGGGGCGCGGAACAAACAGGGGGGCGAGGATGGGGACAACGTAAGGAGTGGAAGGGGGGCCCGCGCCAAGGCGAGAGGAAATATACGCAGAAGAGACAGCCAGGACGCCTCACCAACCACGAGGACGACGGTGATGGCTTTGTCCAGATTCGCCCAGAGGATTCTTATGCGGGGTTCTTCCGTCGGAGTAATTTTAATTTTTCGTCCCAAATCCGCCTGTAGGGGGACATGCCCGACCTAATTTTGGGGTTCCAGCCGTGATTGTTCGCGATGCTGCATTTGTTCGCCACGTCGGATCTCGGGGTGCGCCCTCCCGGCCCGGCGTTGGGCGGCACGCGCGCACCTCTCGTCTTATTGGACGCCCAGGCCTTCTACGGCAGGCTCGCGCCGTGTCCACCGGCGGCGACCCCGCCGCGGGCGTTCTCAAGGTTGAGTTCGAGGCCTCCCGGGCGGGGTCCGAGTACTCCAGATTTCGTAATACAGGGAGGGGGGTCTCATTTCGGGGGGGGTCTCTTCCAGGCTATCTTGGAGGGCCTGGGGGGGTCCGGGGACGATGTTTCGGAGGGTTCTCCCACGGGGGAGGTCTGAAATGGCTTGTCTTGGAGGGTCCAGACCCCCTCCCTTTTATTACGAAATCTGGGGTAAGTAGATGGTCGGGAGTGGACCGAACTCCCAACAGTGACACGTCGACTAGTGAATTGTCCGTTTTCGGTTCTCGAGAGGGCGCCGTGGCCGTTACTTTCCAGGCCTGCGCCCGCCAGGTTTGGGCCTCAGGTCGTTTTCACTAAGCCACGTTTTATTAAAAGGGGGTCTGTCCATCCCCGAGATGGGGTCGGAGGATCGTGCCGCATCGCCGATGCGCCGCCGATGCGGCTCGATGCGGAGCCCGAGTTTTCCAACGCCGACGTCGCCGATGCAGCGCCGCTGGCGCCGATGCATTGGCGATGCGGCGCGATCCTCCGACCCCATCTGCTTGGACCCCATCCAAGAGGCCTCTACGAACGCCGCCAGTGGCCCAGAGTCGGCCTACATGGAACGATCGGGCGATCGGAAAGCCACCGACCGTTCCAGGTTGAACGATCCACGCGGTGTCGGAAACCAACGCCGGGGTCGTCACGGCACGAACCTGCCGTATAGCCCAGCCAGGGCCGGTGTGGGTGTACAGTTGGCGCCCTTCCGAAGGCAACGCGACGTGCGCTGCCTGTTCGTGCTGGCGGAGGCCCCGTGCGCGCCGCGTCCCCAGATTCTAGGCGTAAGTCGGGCACGTCCCCCTACAGGAGGACTACTCAAGAACAGTAAGAAGAAGGTCGGGTAACGATGTTTCGTGCTTGTTTGACTACTTGTGATGATTTGTTGACCATGCTTTATTTTTCTGCCAAGCTCTGCCTGCAGGAGGACCTGCCCGACCTAGTTCTGGGCCTCCCAGACGGGGTCCGAGCAGATGGGTCGGAGGATCGCGCCGCATCGCGTCGCCGATGCTTTGTCGATGTCGCTTGATGTGGAGCCCGGTGTCCTCAACGCCGACGTCGCCGATGCATCTCCTGGACGCCCAGGCTTATACGGTAGGTTCGCGTCGTGTCGGCCAGCGGCGACCCCGCCGCGGGCGTTCAAGGTTGAGCTACAGGCCTCCTGGATGGGGTCCGAGTAAGTGGCGTCGGAGGGTCGCGCCGCATCGCGTCGCCGATGCCTCGTCGATGTCGCTTGATGTGGAGCCCGATGTTTCCCCAGAGGTCCCCCGGCGGACGAGGGCCCGCCGGCGCGGCCCAAGGGCGGCGGCAGGAAGACAGGGCGAAGCCCCCAGCAGAGCAGAGGGCCAGGCAGAAAGCGCCGGGAGGCCCCCCGACAACAGCAAAAACGGCGAAACCGCCCCACGCCTTCGCCCAGAAGGCATGGGGAATGGGGCGGGGGAGCCCGAGAGAGCTCTGGGAAAAACATCCTTCACGAACGTGAGCGTTTTGGGATTCGTTCTTTTGCCGATCGGCGCGGGCCCTTGCACCCCCCCCTCCCCCACACATGGAGTAGATCTTGGCTGTTTGGGGGCGCCTGTCTCGAGCGGGTGGAGTCTCCCCCCGTAGGACGCACTGCTGCAAACAGTCGCACTAAGCAGAGGTCCCGAGCCAGACACCCCTCCCCCCCCTTCCCTCCCAATGTCGAAACGCCGAATACAGAAACGCTCTCAACGCAAAGCCCCCTTAGAAGAGTCGATCCTCCACGCCGACGTCGCCGATGCATCGGCGGCGCGATGCGGCGCCATCCTCCGACCCCATCTCCACTCGGACAGAGTGCGGGGGGCCTCCACAGATCCCCCCCTCGCGCCACGACAGGCGTCAGGACGGATGGATTCTCGTCGTCTTCGGTTTCGGGGGTGAAGTCGGGCCTGCCCCTCTACAGGAGGAGTATTCAAAGAGAGTCAAACAATAGTCTGGAGACAATGTTCCATATATATATATACATATGTAGATGAATATATATATATATATATATATATATATATACATATATATATATATATCGAGAGAGAGAGAGAGAAAACAAAAAACACATGTCTTGCGATATATACACATATACATATATATATATATGTTTACACACATGACTATTGTTGAATATGTTTATGCGTTTTTTGTGTATCCGCCTGTAGGGGGGACATGCCCGACCTAATTCTGGGGCTCCAAACATTCTCGCGTCGCGACGGCAGGTGTTTGGCCGTTGTTGGCCTCCGGGGGCCCTCGCCGAGCCCTGGGGCCGTCGAAAAACGACCCAGGATAAAGAAGACTGGCCTTGGGGAAATGGTCGGGGATTCGGAGCCCCCGTATGGAAGAGAATTGGACATCGGATGTCTGGGGTCGTTTTCTGTTTCTGGGGTCCTTGCCGGGCCCTTGTGCCGTCGAACGAGGCGGCTCAGGATGAGAAGTCGGCTCTCGGGAAAGGAGGAGTCGAGGCCCTTGTGGAAGCCATGTTTTGAAGCAAAGGAACATCGAGGTTCGAGGTTGCGGCAGCGCGCGGCGGGAGCGTCGCGAAACAAACGCGGCAGGCGCTCTTGTTGGGCCGCCTCGGCCTGCGTGGGCAATGTGTCCCCCCCCGGCCCGGGCCACAGTTTACATCATGAGATTGCTTGTCGTAGGTCGGTTCGTGGGTTGCACCCAGCTTTGCTGGCGACTCTCTTGATTGGCAAGGCAGTTGAGATTGCGATGTGGAGACGGAGTTCGTCTGTTGTGCGGAAGGCAAAATCGTCGACGACGACGACAGGGTCGACAGGGTCGACGAGGAGGAGGAGGAGAAGGAGGAGGAGAAGGAGGAGGAGGAGGAGCAGGAGGAGGAGGAGGAGGAGGTTGGGAGAAAAGATGATCGAGGAGAGGGAGGAGGTGGAGGAGGAGGAGCAGGAGGAGGATGAACAGCAGCAGGGAGGAGGAGGAGGAGAAGGAGGAGGAGGAGGAGGAGGAGGAGCAGGAGGAGGAGGAGGAGGAGGAGGAAACAGGAGGAGGAAACAGGAGGAGGAGGAGAAAGATGATGATGGTGATGATGATGATGATGATGATGACGATGAGGAGGAGGAGGAGGAGGGAGCAGGAGGAGGAGGAGGGGGAGAAAAGATGATCGAGGAGAGGGAGGAGGTGGAGAGGAGGAGGAGGAGCAGGAGGAGGATGAACAGCAGCAGGAGGAGGAGGAGAGGAGCAGGAGGAGGAGGAGAAGGAGGAGGAGGAGCAGGAGGAGGAGGAAACAGGAGGAGGAGGAGGAAACAGGAGGAGGAGGAGAAAGATGATGATGATGATGATGATGATGATGATGATGATGATGATGATGAGGAGGAGGAGGAGGAGGAGGAGGAGGAGGAGGAGGAGGAGGAGGAGGAGGAGTCACGGGCGATCGCCCTGCCGCGGCCGCGGGGGCCGCGGCCCGGCTGCCCCCGAAGAGGCGGCGATAGCGAGGTGCGACGGCTTCGGCCCCGCGGACGTGGGGCGGCTGCTCGCGGCCTACGCCGAGCTCGGCGTGCGCAACGAGCCGCTGTTCGAGGCCCCGAGCGTCGGAGGGGGGCAACAGTACGGCCCGTCTTTGGCTGCCTCGATACGCCCGTTTCGATGCGCAACGCTTGAGGCCTCCCAGATGGGTTCCCGAGTAGATGGGGTCGGACGATCGCGCCACGTCGCCGACGCATCGCTGATGCGTCTCGATGTGGAGCCCGACTTTCCCCACGCCGACGGCGCCGATGCATCGCCGACGTCGCCGATGCATCGCCGATGCATCGCCGATGCATTGGCGATGGCGCGCGATCTATCGACCCCATCGATTCGGACCCCATCTAGGAGGCCTCTAAACATGCGCCGTGCTCAAATCGTCCGTGTCAAAGCGAGCCGCGTTGGCCCCAGACTTGCGCGCTTTCAGTCTGCGTGCTGAGCTCCGCATCACTGCGCTGCGTGCTGCGTGCTGCGCATCGGGGCGGCCAAGAACAAGGGTCCACCCTGCTCCTCCTACAACCCTCGTCAAAAATAAACTGAGGGATTCTGTGTTCGGTGATTGTATGGTCAGCGCTACTCCAATGCTGACGCTAGATATCTGACGTGGACGCAAGGGCTTCAAAAATCCGACGACCCCTCCGCAGCATTGAAGAACGCAGTTTCTATCAAGTGCCCGAGAAGATCGATCGTCGTGATTTCCAACTGCGTTTCTGTTTATTTATGACGAGGCTTGTAGAACCTCGAAACACATGGGAGAAGTCAAGACGGCGGGTGTTCGTCGTGTTCGGCCTCCGGGTGCCTTCGTCGGGCCCCCCGGGACCCTCCACAGAACAACTTGGGGCGAAAAGCCTGTCCCGGGGGAATGGTCCACAGCTCCGGCGGGGACCCCGTATTGAAAACGAGCAAGGCATCGGAGGTCTGGGTCCTTCTCCTCTTCCTCCAGAAGGGGAGGAGGACAATCAGAAGAGGAGGAGGAGGAGGAGGAGGGCGGAGGAAGGAGGGGGGCCTGCAATCATGTTTCGGCTTTCGCCGTTGGTCCACAGATCCCTCGTAGTCGTCTTCCTCCTCTTCCTCTCCCTCGTCGTCGTCTTCCTCGTCATCGCCTTTCTCCTCTGTGGGGAGGGTGCAGTGAGCTGCTGCATCAGCACAGACCGTCGGAGTGTCGTGCGGATTTCCGGGGTCGGCGCTGGACCCCCCCCCGCCCCCCAAGCGCGCGGGGTGAAAACGTATCAGGGTTAAGTCGGGCATGTCCCTCTCCAGGAGGAATATCCCACAAGAGCAAAACAATAGTCTGGGGACGATACATTGATTCTTGTTTGATGATTTTGGAATCATCTTCATTATTCTTTCATCAAAAATCGGCCTGTAGGAGGACACGCCCGAGCTAACACCAGGGCGTCGGCGCCGAAGAAGGGCCGCCAGGGAGCGCTGGCCCAAGAGATCCGGGCGGACCTCCGAGCATTTACATTTACGCCGCTTGTCTTGAGTCGGGCATGCCCCCCTACAGGAGGAATATTCAATAATAGTTTTAAAACAATATTGTAGGGACGTTGTTTCGAATCTGTTCGGCAATTATTTTCGTTTTAGTTGTATGTATTTTTCGATTTGTTGCCCGAAGTCCGCCTGTAGGAGGACATGCCCGACCTAAAGCTTGTCGTTCTTCTATCCGCCCCCCTCCTCCTCAATGTCCTCCTCCCACCTCTCCCTCCTCCTCCCGAAGAACCAAAAACACGGCACAAGCATAATTTGTTGGCGCTCCGCGCGGACTTCCAACTGTTTATGTGCATACAGTTTGTTGCTCCTCTATCCTCAACGTCCTCCTCCCACCTCTCCCTCCCCCCGCACCCCTGGATCCCCGACGTTGCAAGCGCCCCCGCTGACCTCTGAGGAACACCGTGGTTCTCCCAGAACAGAGTTCGCACTTGGGGGAATTATTTGCTCGGTGTTCTCATCAAGTCGTTGGACCGATCTTCCGAGGTTGTGCCATGTGCCCGCCCGTGGGCGCACCGATCGCTTGCGCCACGTGTATATTGCATCTCGTGGGCTGCACACCGTAGCGTGCACCCATATAGCTTGCAGCACATAGGCTCACACCACAGGCTTATACCACATGGCTTGCACGACGTAGACTGCAGAATATAGCCTGCACCGCACATCCTGCACCAGATCACTGGCACAACACAGCTAGCGCCACAAGAAACGCAACATATCATGCACCACGTAGCTTGCACCACGCATCTTGCACCACGTAGGTTCTCAATTTTTTGACAGGTATTCGGATCTACCCCCCCCCCGGCCCCCCCCCCTGAGCTTGACGGCACGCCTACGCGATTCTGCTTTATCGTCCACCATTTGTATGAATTCGTACCATTCCAGGCAGTCCACTATCGATCCCCCCCTCATCCCCTGCAGCAGGTACTTTGCGCGCGCACTCGCGCAATATAAATCATCAGTTTACAAGAACACATTACAGAAATCATCTGTTTTAAAGAGCCATGACGAGATCCGTCAACAACTTTTTGGGTTTCGCGAATATTTCAACATCCAGTGTCCCGAAAACAGATTGAAAACCAATCGCTGCGCAACCGCACTTTTCCTCAATCAGCGCTTGCACTGAAGAGGTCCTAGCGGAGATTCCCCAATCAGCGCTTGCACTAAAGATGTTTTGGCGGACATGAAATGTTTGGCGAAAGTGCCGGGCCGATTTTGGTGGGCGGCCGGGTTCCGGGGTTCCCGGTTCTGGGTCCCTGGCTTCCCCGTTCTGGGCGGAGGTTCCTGGGTTCCCGGGTTTTTGGTCGATTTTGATATCGATCGGTTCCAGTATCGATCTCATTACCCACCTCTTCATCGATCTCATGATCTATCCCAAAATCGGTCTTAGTATCGATCTCACAATCGATCTCAATGTAGATAGCACGAGCGATCTCACGATCGACCTTAATTACAATTGTCCTCACTATCGATTCCACTATCGATCTCACAATCGTCCTCAATATCCATATCACGAATTTCCAAACCATCCGCTGATTGGGGTTTTTCTCTGGTGTAATTGAAGGATTTGGCGAAAATGCCAGGCCGATGTTCGGTGGGTGGCCCGGTTCCCGGGTTCCCGGTTCGTTGTCGATCTTTTTATCGATCGGTCTCACCATCGATCCCATCACCCATCTCTCTATCGATCCCCATAGCGATCTCACAATCGATCTCATTATAGATCGCACGAGCGATCTCACGATGGATATCACTTTCGATCTCATTGAGTCGACTTCACTATCAGTCTCACGATCGACCTTACAATCGCCCTCACTATCGATTCAACGATCGATCTCACAATCGTCCTCAATATCCATATCACTAATGTTCAAGCCATCCGCTGATTGGGGTGTTCCCCTGGTGTGATTTAACAAAATGCCTGCGCTCGCGCTCTTGTGGCTTCTCAAACAAGCCACAGGCTGTTCAACATGACCATCAAATGCTGCCAAACGTGCCTCTCGCGCGCGAGTGTCGAACTCGTTCGAACACCCTTGCGCGCGTGCTGTCGCAAGAACCCATGGTAAACATGGGACGAAGTGCGCACGCGCGCGTCGCCGCGCACGCATGCCGAAATCATGGTTTCGTTGAGATTTCAGAGCCGAGTGCCCCGGAACATATCATTCAAAAACACCCGGTTTCGCAGCATTAGTTGTCAGAACAGCCTGCACGCGCGTTTCTGCGAATTCTGGCCAAACCGCACATGCTTCAACATTCTCAACACATGCGACCAAAGAGGTTTCTCGCGCCGCAAGTCGAAATCATTCGAACGCCTTGCGCGCGTACTGGAGGGGGCACGACACCTGTCAAATAATATCCTGCGGTCCGCTCGCGCGCGTCGGCCGCGCGCGCATGTCGAACTCCTTCCGAAATTTTGATCACAAACGCGGGGACACCATCATAGTCATCGGCGTGAGCAGCATCGGTGCTGTCATTGGCCTTGCCGTCGTCGTCGTCATCATCGTCACCATCATCGCTATTATCATCATCGTCTCTATCGTTGCCGACGTCGCCATTATACCGTGCCCGCCCAAGTCACCGACTTGCACGGAAATGCCCGCTGGGACGTGCCCAGCGGTCAGCGCCACCGCGGCCGCGTCGGTCGCGCCAAACTAGCTGGCCGTTCTGCGCGCGAGCATGCGCGGGCTAGCGCGGCCGCAGAGATGCACCAGCCAACACCATGCACTCATCGCAATCGCCGCCGCATGGGTTTTGCAAATCCCCTTGTTCCGGATGGGTGGGTTGGATGATTGCGCGAGCAGTGGAGTTGACAATTCCAAGCTTTCCAACATGCATTGCACCACGCAGCCTGCACTGCATGCCTTGCGCCACACAGCTTGCAAGCCACATGGTTGCACCCCGTGGCTTACACATCCACATCGGAATACAGCCGGGGCCCTGAAGAAGGAACCCTTTTGGTTGGGGAGGGGCTCCGCGTTCCTTAAGTGTTTCACAGCTTGCCTCAGGTTTTCATAGGTTTTCGATATGAAATCGAAGTTTATCTTATGGAAAAAAAGAGGCCTCGTTCCTTATTTAGGGTTCCTTAGGTCAACGCCCCGACTGTAAGTGTTTGCTTCGGGGCCACGTGAGCTCACATTGCTGCTCGTGGCTCGCCCTGTGCGACGCAGTTCCGGCCGAGTGCCGCGCCGCGCCGCGCCGTGCCCGCTGCGCGCCCGCAGTGCAGAGCGCGACGCGCTGGCCGTGCCGGGCCGTGCCCGGAGCCCGGCGTGCGAGCAGGAACGTGCACGTGCACGTGCACGTGCACGTGCACGGAGGAGGAGTAGAAGGAGGAGGAGGAGGAGGGGGAGGAGGAGGAGGAGGAGGAGGAGGAGGAGGAGGAGGAGGAGGAGGAGGAGGAGGAGGAGGAGGAGGGCCGTGCCGCGCCTAAGTAAAATTCAGGGCGCCGAGGGGGCCCCGGAGCTGGCAGCTCACCAGGAGAACCTGCTCTGGGGCGCGTTCGGGCCGGCGCGTCGAGGCGGATCCGGCCCTGGCGACGAGGAGCTGCCCTGGGGCCCAGGGCAGCTCCTCGTCGCCACGGCCGGATCCGCCTCGACGTGCCGGCCCAGGGCCTGGGCCGGCCCAGGCCTGACGCCCTCAGGCACGGGGCAGGAGGGACGGGAAGGAGATCGACGGCGGAGGAGGAGGAGGAGGAGGAGGAGGAGGAGGAGGAGGAGGAGGAGGAGGGGGAGGTGGAGGCTGAGGAGTCGGAGGGGGAGGAGCAGGGGGAGGAGGGGAATGGAGAAGACACGGGCAGAGGCGCAGACACGGGGAGAACGGCTGCCCACAACGGCCTAGGAGCCTGGCAGCAAGCCCCCCCCCCCCCCCGCGGCGACGCGGCCGCGAGGCCCTGGGCGCGAGGCTCGAGGGGCTGCTCGCCAGCGGCGGGCCACGGGGCGCCGAGGCCGCCGCGGCCGCGGCGGACGCGCACGAGAGGCCCGGCCTCTCTGCCTCTCTGCGTTGCCGCGGGGCCCCAGGGTCCGAGTCTGGGCCTCCTGTGACCGAGCGCGGTCCGCCACTCGCAGAGTGCCCACTCGCAAACGCCCGAACAAAAACACATGTCTGATTCTACATCGTTTCTGCCAGATCCCCCCTGGCGGATCCAGGCCATTTGCGAGTAGTCACGTCGCGAGTAGTGGAACGCGCTCGTCTGGAGTAGATTTAAGTCGGGCGTGTCCCTCGGCGGGGAGAAAATTCAGAAACGGTTCAAAAATCGTAGGGGGACGATTTTCTGTTATTTTTGGCAATTTGGGAACATGTTTTGACTATTGTTTTAATTTTCCCTCCAAAATCCGCCTAGATGGGGTCGGAGGATCGCGCCGCATCGCCGATGCAGCGCCGATGCGGCCCGATGTGGGGCTCGATTTGCTTCACGCCGACGTCGCCGGTGCATCGCCGACGTCGACGATGCATCGCCAGTGCATCACCGATGCATCGTCGATGCATCGCCGATGTATCGGCGATGTGGCGCTATCCTTCGAACCCATCCATTCCGACCCCATCTAGGAGGCCTCTACAGAGACGGGGCCCAATGCGAACG
This sequence comes from Prorocentrum cordatum, assembly GCA_963575745.1. Taxonomy (NCBI): domain Eukaryota; class Dinophyceae; order Prorocentrales; family Prorocentraceae; genus Prorocentrum; species Prorocentrum cordatum. The sequence continues at coordinate 170,987 of CAUYUJ010016716.1, forward strand.
GGGGCCGATGCGAACGGGGGTCCGTCAGAGCGCGGGATCTTGCAGGATCCTGCAGGGCCAGGGGTCGGCGGCGAGCGAGGGGGGGAAGTGAGAAGGAGAAGGCCTTCTCAGAAGGCGGCGGGGCTTCTCAGAAGGCCTCGGGCCTTTGGGAGGTTCTCTGTGTCTTCGGGTAAGGCTTAGAACACTTCTCAGAAGGCCAGGGGACTTCCGAGCCTTCTGAGATGGCCCGCCCTTTCTCACTTCCCCCGGGCGCGCCGCCTAAGGGGTGCACCGACCCGGGCTAGGACAGGATCCTACAGGATCTAGGACAGGATCCTGCAGGATCCTGCAGGCTCCTGCACGATCCTGCAAGGCCTGAGTTACCCAGGTGTAGACTGACCCGGGTCAGTAGATCCCCGATCGCTTCCCAGAGCCAGGGGAGGGCCGATTGTCGAGGATCAGGGAGTGGCATAAACATCCACTCATGGCGCTCCTCGCGGATTTCTTGGATTCGCTGGGCCCCCCCTGGCGGCGGCTCCGGCGCCGCCCCTGGCGCGTTCCGCGCGCCAGGGAGGGGGGTTCAGCACAGATCCCAGAGATCCGCTCGAACCGTCAAACGTCAGTATTTATGCAGTTGTTTGCTACGATCGACACGCTGGTAGTTGGCTCCTCGTCGTCGCGACTGGACGCAGCACTGCAAGTCGATTCGTTTGGGCCCAGGGAGGGGTCCAAGAAACGATGTTCATGCCCCCGTGTCTTACGCCGCCTTGCTCCGACACATGTCTTCGACGTGCTTTTTTCTTGGACGTGTCAGAGGAGGAGAAACATGGACCACCGCCACCGAAAACCCATTATTCAGTAGGGGCCGCTCCCTGGGCGGCGGTACCGAGCGCCGCATTGGCACAGGAGGACGCTCAGGCGTGCCACCGCCCAGGGGTCAGTTCCCCTGTTGGGTTGTCAGTGGCGGTGCTCCCTATTTCTCTTCTGCACGTGGAATTTGAGCATGAATTCCCAAGTCCGTTTTTGGACTCGGGAGCCATGGTTTGGATGCCACGCGGGCGTGGTGCAAGCGCACCTCTTCGTCATGCGCTACAGCAGCAACAGCAGCAGCAGCAGCAGGAACTAGAGGGGGGGACGAGGAGGACAAGGAAGAGGAGGAAGAGGAGGAGGAGGAGGAGGAGGAGGAGGAGGAGGAGGAGGGGGGAGGAGGTCACGAGCACGACTCCACTAGTCGGTTCACCTTCGGCAGAGGGGACTCATGGGTCGGGCAGCCACGACGTCGTCAGAATTCCCAGCCCCTCCTCGCCGCTGTAAGCTTCCCATCGTCGGGCTCTCTGCCCCCTTCAGAGACCATCACGCGCGTGCAGCAAGCACGTCACCGTGCAGGGAGGAGCGGGCGCCTCCGCTCTGCTGCTCCCTCCTTCGCAAACCAAAAGTCGCGACGGAAAGCGCTCCGTTGTCTGTGGCCTCCGGGGGCCTGTCCCTGGCTTCGGGACCGTTGACGCACGACTCGTGCCGTCTTCGGGTTCATGGGTGCCCTCGCGGGGCCTCGCGAGAAGGTCAAATCATGGCCCCGGGGTGAAGCATGGGCCCCTGGGGAAACAGGTCGGGACTTACTGGGGGCCCCGTGTTGACACACAAGGTATCGGACGCTGGGATTTGCCCCTCAGATCGGCAAGTCGTCCACACACACCTGGGGGCCGGAAAGGAGTGTGGTATCCGAGGGTGTGGTGCCAATGCTGAAAGTGGCGATGTTATTCACGATAGCCGCACGCGCGTTGCATCCCACCATCAGCAGCGTTGGCTTTGCGGCGACCGCCTCAAACAACGTCAGAATTCCTGATTCCAGCTTCCCCGAGAGACCGCAGTCCTACGTGAACAGCAGCAGAAGCACCTGTTCCAGGGCGCTCGATCACCAAGCACGCAATGTCGGAAATTCCGAGTCGCGAAAAGCCTGATTCCGGCATTTCCGTATTTGCCAAAAACGTAATTCTGGAAAGCTTGGAATGTAGAAAGAGTGTTGTTTCAATATCGAGCATACTTCCGCCAATTCCGAGACGACGTTCCGTACATTCGGGGATCACAGCAATGAATTCCGGAAGTGCGGGCATATTTGGACTCGCGTGCTTCGCGATAGGGCACCATACAATGGGCGTTTGTGTCGCCGTTCAGGTTGGGTGGCGGTCGTTGCGGAAGTTGGAATGATATGTTCTGACTTTGTGCGAGGCGGTCGACGCAAAACCAACGTTGTTGAAATCGGGATGCAACGCACTTGTGGCCACCGTAGATGAAATCGCCATCTTCAGCATTTGCACCACACTCTATTATACCACACCCATCTCCGACCTCCAGAACACTGGGACGTTACGCCGTCGTTTGGAAACATGTGTTTAGGGGCCACTTCAGGAAGGGCGATCATCACACCCATCCTGGTTTCAGGGGCCAGCCACCCTCAAGCATGAGCAGCCCGCCAGCATCACACTCCCTCCTGTCGCCTCACTCATTATCCTCCTCCTCCCCGCACTCCTTCTCCCCCTCCTCCCAAAGGGGGCTTTAGGTATACACTTTCGGAGGTCTGCGCGCATTTCTGGGGTCAGCGATGGTCCCCCCGCGCGCCAGATGAGTGGGGGGGGGAGCGCCGACTCAAGAAATCCGCGCGGACCTTCGCAAGGATGTTTGTGCAACTCGTTGTTGTTCTATCGCCATCGCGACTACATCATCAGCCTTTTCCTTCCCTCCTGTTCCATCCTCCTCCTGGATGCTCCTTGGAGGTTCCCGGAGGCTCCGGGTGGTGTTGGGGCGAAGTTCTTGGAGATTCCTGGGGGGGCTCGGGATGGAGCCTCGTCGAGGTCCTCCCGCGGGTGCCCGAGTCTTTCGGAACGGCCGCCTGGGATTCGGAGTTATTGCCCAAAAGCCGACCGCAGGGAGGAAAGTCTTCCCTTGGGTCGTCGTCGTCGTCCTCCTCCTCCTCCTCCTCCTCATCCTCCTCATCCGCCTCCATTTTCTCGGTTTGGGGCTCCCCTGTCGTCGCGACAGCTGCCTGGACGCAGCTCGAAAGACTAGCCAGGTTGGGCTCTTCCTCCTCCTCCGCCTCCTCCTTCTCCTCGTCGTCATCATCATCATCAGGAGCAGCCGCATCATCATCATCATCATCATCATCATCATCATCATCATCATCAGCATCATCATCATCATCATCATCATTATCATCATCATCATTATCATCATCATCATTATCATCATCATCAGCATCATCACCACCATCGTCATCATCTACATCAGCAGCAGCATATTCATCATCATAATCATCCTCATCATCACCATCGTCATCATCATCAGCACAACTACCATCATGATAATCATCGTCCTCCTCATCATCATGATGCCTATCATCAGCAGCAGCATCACCATCATCATCCTCATCCTCGTCATCATCATCATCATCATCATCAGCATCATCATCATCAGCATCATCATTATCATCATTATCAGCAGCAGCAGCAGCATAAACCTCCTCCTCCTTCTCCTCCTCCTCATCATCATCATCATCATCAGGATTGCCATCCATTTTCCCGTTCCTGGGCCTTCGGCCCCCCCCGCCTTCGCCACGGGTGGATACAGATCGAGAGATTAACCAGCATGGGCTTTCCGTGCTAGGAGTCTTCGGGTCCCGTTCTGAGCGCGCAGTGCTTTGCCGTGGTTCGGCGAGGGGAGGCGGCCCTCTGAGAAGGCAGCGGGCCTTCTGAGAAAGGGCCTCCTCCTCCTCCTCCACCTCCTCCGCCTCCGGCTCTCCCTCCCCCTCCTCCTCCTCATCCTCCTCCTCCTCCTCCGCCTCCTCTTTCTCCTTCTCCTCCCACTTCTCCTCCGCCCCCTCCCCCATCCCCCTCCTCCTCCTCCCTCCTCCTCTTCCTCCTCCTCCTCCTCCCCCTCCTCCTCCTCCTCCCTCCTCCTCCTCCTCCTCCTCCTCCTCTCATCCTCATCATCATCATCATCCTCATCCTCATCCTCTCCTCATCCTCCTCCTCATCCCTCTCAACATCCTTTTTCCGTCGTCGTCCCTTCCTCCCTTCTCTCTCCTCCTCCCTCCTCCTCCTCCTCCTCCTCCTCCCTCCTTCTCCTCCTCCCCCTCGTTCTCCTCCTCCCTCCTCGCCTCCGCCTTCTCCTCCTCCCCTCCTCCTCCCCTCCTCCGCCTCCTCCTCTCCCTCCTCCTCCTCCTCCTCCCCTCCTCCTCTTCTCCTCCACCTCCTCCTTCTCCCACTCCTCCTCCTCCCCCTTCCCCCATCCTCTCCTCCTTCCCCTCCTCCGCCTCCTCTTTCTCCGTCCTTCTAAGCTGTCTCGGATGGTCGCCGCCTGTTCGGCCTGGCCTGAAAGCGTGAGGGTTCCGAGCTGTTCTCGACCTCCCTTCCCAGCACCATCTCCCCCCAACTTGTTTACAGTGGAAACCCATGCCAAGAAACACACTGCTTTCCTCCAGGGTGCCCTGGGTTTCTTGGGTTTCGATGGTCTTGCTACGGAAGGCGTGACGTTCCCACAACAAATCAATGGACGTCCTGGGGTCTCAGGGATGGGTTTCTTGGGGAAGGCTTTTTGTGGTCGAGCTCCTCATGTGTGGCCCCGAGGGCCTGATCAATAAAAAAACTCAACGGAGGATGCCGGCTGGCCACCTCGCCGATCTGGCAGGGGCCTGCGCGCACGCCCCCCCTGGCCCGGTGGGGCGGTCAGTTGGCGCCCCCGCGGCGAGCGTGAGCCCCCAGGGTTCATTTCGATCCCATGGATCCGGATTTGATGCCGAGTCCGGCTGGCTGGATCTGGTTCGATTTCCCGCCGATCCGATCTGGGCCGACCGCCTTTACACATGGCGTTGCTGTGAATCCTGGTGCAGCCGATGGATTCGATGTCGATTCCGTGCCCATGCGGTCCTATTCGACGCGCAATCCGGTTCGATCCGTTTTCCCGATTCGGTGATGACTGATCTTGTCCCGCAGAGGTTGAGGCCGAGGGCAGCGAAACGCTGGCATTGGAAGAGCAGCAAAGCACCAGAGGTTTGGGAGCGGGCGGAGGGGGGCAGTAAACGTAGGAGCTTGATGATTGCAGGAACGTGGCTCTGAAGGGGCCCTAGCCCTAGATGGCCCCTCATCTGTCACCGCGGGCCCAAAAGGTGCACGAAAGGAATACGTACCTTGACCCTACGTTTACGGTCAGGAGCGCTTGCTTAACCCCGTGCCCTGGGTAATAAAGACCCCTCCCTCAATATCTGAGATTTGCGTATCACGGGCCAAGAGGGAGTGGGTTGGGGGAAATGGGCGGCGAGGCGGAACTTCATTATCGCCCTGGAAAGTACGAATCGAATTTGCGATCTTCTTTTGTGATGTAGCAGCAGTATCGCGAACGTGAGGCAGGGACATGGGACTCTGACCATTTCAGCTCCCCTCCCTCCTCACGCACCCTCCCTCCCTCCCTTCTCGTCTCTCCCCCCGTATTATGACGCCTACCGCTACGATTCGTATCAGTAACACTATCACTATTACAAGTACACAAGTACTAGACGATTACTGATACTACGACGACTGCAACTACTACCAGTACTACTACTACTACGACTACGACTACTACTACTACTACTACTACTACTACTACTACTACTACTACTACTACTACTACTACTACTACTACTACTACTACTACTACTACTACTACTACTACTACTACTACTACTACTACTACTACTACTACTACTACGACTACTACTACTACTACTACTACTACTACTACTACTACTACTACTACTACTACTACTACTACTACTACTACGACTACGACTACTACTACTACTACTACTACGACGGCGACTACTACGATTACTACTACTACTACTACTACTACTACTACTACTACTACTAATAGTAATAATAATACGCCTAAAACTGCAACTACTACGGCTACTAGTAGTAGTACTACAACTACTACTCCTACTACTACGTCGACGACGACTACTGCGACTACTACCGCTACTACTACGACCGCTACTGCTACTACGATTATTCTTATTACTGGTATCACAACAACTACCACCTACCACGACTAGTATTATTATTAGTATTATCATCATTCGTTTTCCAACAACTACTACGACTACGAGTACGACTATCATTATTAATATGAGTTATCTTTCCATTATGTATACCGTTATTCGTACCCTGTAACGCCCCTCACGGGGTAGAAACCAAGCGTCGTGTTGTCTCCTCCTCCACTCGTGTTCTTGCGCCAGACGCCCACCCCTGAGGCTCTCGGAAGTTTCCACATGGCTCGTAGGTGGTCAGAAAAATGCCCCGAACATCGAAGACTAAGTTATTCGAGGTTTCGTCTTCGACTCCGTCCCCAGAGCCCCGACGTGGTGTCTGTTCATCGGGTCGGCGCCCTTGTTGTCGTGAAATTCTCCTCGGAGGGCCTCTTTGTGACGCTCCCGAGAGGGGAGGAGGGAGGAGGGAGAGGGAAGGAGGAGGGAGGAGGGAGGAGGACGGATGGGGAGGAGGCGGATCTCGCGCACGGCGCTATCGGAGCCATCGAGGCTACGGATGAGGTAGGAGGAGGAGGAAGAGGAGGAGGCGGAGGAAGAGGAGAAAGAGGAGGAGAAGGAGGAGGAAGAGGGGGAGGAAGGATTTGAAGCAGGACGGATGAGGAGAAGGATGACGACGACGAGCAGGAAGAGGAGAGGGAATGACGCCCGCCCTGGAGCCTCTTGGTGTCGCCGTGGCTCTCCTAGAGCGTGCTGGGGGTCCTGTGGCCTGTTTGGGGTCTTCGGGGCCTCTTGGGGCCTCTTGGAGCCTCCTGGGCCCTCTGGAGCTCCCTGAGTGTAATTCAAAGTGGGTCCTTGGGGGGGCTCTTGAAATCTCGTGGGCTCTCCCTGGGCCGCCATGGGCCCTCCTGGAGCCTCCGTGGGCCCTCTAAGAACTCTCTCGCGGGGGCGGAATGATGAAAACAATTTCACGCATGGGGGCCTTTCCGTTGAGAAGGGGGGCGCCGTGCAGAGTGGGTCCTCCTGGGGCCCTCCGGAGGTCTCCTAGGCACTCCCGAGGCCGCCATGGGCCCTCCTGGAGCCTCTGGGGGCCTCTAAGAAGCCTCTCGCGGGGGCTGAAAAATGACGACAGTTTCACGGATGGGAGCCTTTCCGTTGAGAAGGGGAGCGCGGTGAAAGGTAATAAAGTGACGACAGTGTCGCATTTGAGGCCCACAATCGTCTTTGGGCACCTCGGGCGCGAATCCCGCTCCCGCATAGTACGGCGCGATTTCCCCTCCCCCCGCTGTCCCGCCGGACCCCGGGAGGGTGATTTTTGTGGTTTTCGCTTGTAAGAAACACTTCCCCCCCCCTCTCGACGGTGACGGAGGGCAGGCGGCGGGGGTGGGCGGGTTGGCGGGGTGGCGGGTTGGCTGGGGTTGCGGGGTGGCTGGTTGGGCTGGTTGAGCCGGTTGAGTTGTTTGGGTGGCTGGTTGGTTGGGTTGGCTGGTTGGGCTGGCTAGGGCATTGGTTTCGACTACCACGCGTACTGCTACTATTACTTCTGCTGTCACTTCTACTACCACTACCGCTACTACTACTTCTACTGCTACGACTGATAATTATCCCAGTGCGACCCTACCTAGGAGTTGGAGCCCCTAGGAAAGCAGCATTAGTAGTAACAGTAAAGCTAAGCTAAAGCTAAGCTAAAGCTAAGCTGAAGCTAAGCTAAAGCTAAGCTAAGGCTAAGCTAACACTAAGCTAAAGCTAAGCTGAAGCTAAGCTGAAGCTAAGCTAAAGCTAAGCTAAAGCTAAGCTAAGGCTAAGCTAACACTAAGCTACAGCTAAGCTGAAGCTAAGCGAAAGCTAAGCTAAAGCTAAGCTAAAGCTAAGCTGAAGCTAAGCGAACGCTAAGCTAAAGCTAAGCTAAGGCTAAGCTAAAGCTAAGCTAAAGCTAAGCCAAATCTAAGCTGAAGCTAAGCTAAAGCTAAGCTAAAGCTAAGCTAAAGCTAAGCTAAAGCTAAACTAAAGCTAAGCTAAAACTAAGCTAAAGCTAAGCTAAACTAGAGCTAAGCTGAAGCTAAGCTGAAGCTAAGCTAAAGCTAATATAAAGCTAAGCTAAAGCTAAGCTAACACTAAGCTAAAGCTAAGCTAACACTAAGCTGACGCTAAGCTAAAGCTAAGCTAAAACTAAGATATGGCTAAGCTAACACTAAGCTGACGCTAAGCTAAAGCTAAGCTGAAGCTAAGCTAGAGCTAAGCTAAAGCTAAGCTAAAGCTAAGCTGAAGCTAAGCTAAAGCTAAGCTAAGGCTAAGCTAACACTAAGCTAAAGCTAAGCTGAAGCTAAGCTGAAGCTAAGCTGAAGCTAAGCTAAGGCTAAGCTAACACTAAGCTAACACTAAGCTAAGCTAAGCTAAAGCTAAGCTGACACTAAGCTAAAGCTAAGCTAAAGCTAAGCTAAAGCTAAGCTAAAGCTAAAGCTAAAGCTAAGCTAAAGCTAAAGCTAAGGCTAAAGCTCCCAGGGGACTGGGGGAACCGCGGGGCGGGGACTGGGGGAACCGCCCGGGGCGGTTTCCATTGCCCGGCCCTTTAAGCTAAGAGAGTAAGAACCCTTCTAGGCAGAGCCTAGGTAGGGAATATTACTTATACTACTACGTGTGTTACTATTACTTTTACTTCTACGCCTACTATGATAATTACTACTACGATGACTACTACTACTACTGCTATTACTACTACTACTACTACTACTACTTCCATTACGACTACTACTACGACTACGATTATTATTATTCTTGTTCTCACTATTACTCTTGTTTTGTTCTAGCATTTTTTTGTCTGACGACAAGAACGATTACCTCTACCACCACGACGACGACGACGCCTACTATTATTACGACTACTACTACGAGTACTACTACCAGTCATATTGTTAGAAGTAGTAGTAGTAGTAGTAGTAGTAGTAGTAGT
>CAUYUJ010016716.1:184931-232431 GCA_963575745.1 Prorocentrum cordatum
GCCTCATTTTGGATGTGCGGAAATCGTCCGCCATCATTTGTTTACGACGCGAGGGGGTTTGGATAACGAGCGCTTGGCCGCCGAAGCTGGGCCCTCGCGGGCCTCCTCTCCGCTCCGTTCGGCAGCAAATCATGAGAGCCTCTTGTACTTTCGACACCCCGTCTTTAAAGTGCACTTGCAACGGTCAGCATCGATGAGGCAGCGCCGATTTCGCATCGACTGGCGTCGATGTGGCGCCGATGTGCGTGGACCAGCGTCGATTAGCGCAGACTCGCAAGAGCTTCCAATATTCGGCGGCGAGCGACGGGTGGCAAGTGAGAAGGGGAAGGGCTTCTCAGAAGGCGGCGGGGCTTCTCGGAAGCCTTCCGACCTTCTGAAAAGTCTGCTGTGTCTTCGCGGAAAGGTTCAGGACACTTCGCAGAAGGCCGAGGGACTTCCGAGCCTTCTGAGAAGGCCCGCCCCTCCTCACTTCCCGCCTGGGCTCGCCGCCACATTCGCATGCAACCCCTGGGAGATGAAATTCTTATTTTTATTTTTCCCTGATCCGAAATCCGCCCTATTCCTGCTTAGTCCCGCCTGATCCTGTCTAATCCCGCTTAGTCCGGCTGAACTCCCGCTGAATCCGCTGCATAGTCTGGCGTAGCAGTTCCCCGATGGGGCCCAATCCTCCCTGGTCCTCCCGACGAAGACCTCCCAGCTGCTGCCTCGTGAGCCAACATATGGCACGGGAGGCCTCCGCGGATTGCCCCTGAGAGCTCCGCTGCGCCGCCCCCGCCCCGCCCCCTGACCGCCGCCGAGGCTGGACCTGGCGGGCCTCCCCGCGCTCCCGGCGCTCATCGGGCGGGCCTGGGCCCGCCCCGGGGCGGTGGGGCGGCGAGGAGGCCGACGCCTAGTATATGTTTTTTAATTCGTTAGCGAAAAAAAAAGTGTGCTGTTGTTGGCGCTTGAATTTTTACTATTATTTTCTTTACTTTACAATATCATAATCTCGTCTTTCGAAGTAAAACTAGAAACAATACGTGTCTAATGTATTTCCAACACGAATTCTGTCAATTGAGTTTTTTTCTGGAAAATTAACAGAATGGGGACGGCCAAGAACGTGTTCTTTGAGGTCTGGGCGATGGCGGCCGTGATCGGCCCTCTCTCTCCTCACTCCTCCCTCGCCCCCCGGATCACGCCACGCTACGCTGCCTACGTTCGCAGAGGGTGTCTCGAGGATCCTTCGAGGAGTTCCTGAGATTTTTCCGGCGGCCCCCCGCCGTGGTGTGATCGGGGGTGACGAAAGTCCCCCCCCCGATCACGCCCCCGTTTTCGCGAATCATGGAAATGATGTTTCTGCGGGGGGCGGCCAAGAGGGGAGTGATGATTATGGGGGTGGACCTCATGGCTGGGGCTATGATGCCCCCCCCGCTCACGCCCGTTTTCGCGAATCATGGAAATGATGTTTCTGCGGGGGCGGCCAAGAGGGGAGTGATGATTATGGGGGTGGACCTCATGGCTGGGGCTATGATGCCCCCCCCGATCACGCCCGTTTTCGCGAATCATGGAAATGATGTTTCTGCGGGGGCGGCCAAGAGGGGAGTGATGATTATGGGGGTGGACCTCATGGCTGGGGCTATGATGCCCCCCAAGGTCTCATGGCACCTCGCCTTTGTTCAATACGTCCCCGGGCACCCCCCTGGACCGCGCACATGCCGCCGGTCATTGTTCTCGCCCCCCCTCTTAGACGCCCCCCTCTTGGCCGCCCCCGAGTTCTGGGCGCAACAGGGAACCACAACCACAACCAATGGGGAGTTTTTCAGGCGGGCCCCTCGGGGGAGAAGCCACCAGCCTCGAAGTGAACACTTTCGCTGTGGTCGTGGTCGACTTGGCCGTGCCCTGCGGTTGTTGGCTTGCGCCAGACATCCCCCAGGGTGTGTCCTCGACGTGGTTGTGGTCGTTAGTTGCCCCTGCACGCACGGCCTGGGTGGGTCATAGAGCGGGAGTTTGGTGTCCTGTCACAATTGCGCCCTGGCTCTCTTCAGGGGGTGGCGGTAGAATCCTCTGCCACCGTAAGGGGGGGGCTCTGCCCACGTATGGGGGGAGGCTCTGCCAACGTAGGGGGGTGGCCCTGCCGACGTAGGGGGCGGGGCTCTGCCAACGTAGGGAGGGTCTCTGTTAACGTACTGGGGTGGACGCGTTGCGCGACATGCGCGATCCGAGACTCACCCGGGAAATTTGCGAAGAAACGCGTGTTTGTATCAGTTTTCGATGTGCAATAACAGCAGTCGGCGTGCGAAATTCTGTAAGCGTCAACTTGCGGCAACCTACACCCGTCAAATCTGGCACCCCATCGTGGGCCAGTTGCCCCACCATGGTTCCCCGCGGGGAGAGCACGGATGAGGTGGAGGAGGAGGAGGAGGAGGAGGAGGAGGAGGAGGAGGAGGAGGACGAGGAGGACGAGGAGGACGAGGAGGAGGAGGAGGAGGAGGAACAGGACGAGGAGGACGAGGAGAACGAGGAGGACGCGGGCGTGGGCTGAGGGAAGACGACGTCGACGACGACGTTGACGACGACGTTGACGACGACGTTCGGCGACGACGACGCCGGCGACGACGACGAATACGACGACGACGACGACGACGACGACGACGACGACGACGACGACGACGACGACGACGGCCGAGATGGTGGCAGGGCCGTGCGCGGACGTGTGCATGCCGCGGTCGGGACGTTGGCAGATGCGGTGGCAGGACGTTGGCAGGACATTGGCAGAACGTTGGTAGATACGGTGGCAGAGACGGTGGCAGATACAGTGTCAGGACGTTGGCAGGACGTTGGCAGGACGTTGGCAGATACGTTGGCAGGACGTTGGCAGAGACGCGCGGGGGGTGGGTTGCTGGACCCCACAACTCCCGACAGGAACGGCGTTCTGACGGGAGTTGTTGGGTCCATCGACCCACGCGTTTCTTTCTTCCCAGGGTCCGCTCGGAGCGATTTTCCTTCCAGCCCCACCTTTGCCCCAACCCCACCTGCGTGGCCCCCCGAATGTGCTCAGCCTGGGGCCCCTCGCCATCTTCATCGGCGGGGGCGAACTGCTCACCCACGCCGCTCCTGGCCAGGCCGACCCTTGGGCCCGGCATCGGTGCATGTGCCCCCCCCTGCCTCGGCCAAGGGGGCGTACACACCGATCCTGGGCCCAGGGTGGATGGGCCTGGCCAGGATCGGTGCATGTGGATGGTCGGCGCCTTCCGACCGAAGTGCCTCAAGACGTCGCCGGGTGCGTCGGCCCCCGGCCAACCTGCCGCCGCGCCGCGGCGGCCCCCGGCCCGCCGCGCAGACGCGCCGCGCTCGCCCGCGCCAGCGGCAGGGCCGGCGGCGCCGCCTCACGCGGCGGCGGGCGGCAGTGCCGGGGCTGAGCGGGGCGCGGCCGCGGACGCGCGGAAAAAGGGGCATGGGCCACTCTTGCGGCAGAAGGCCCTTGGTCTAGGCCTCCTAGGTGGGGTCGGAGTAGATGGGGTCGAAGGACTGCGCCGTGTCGCCGATGCATCGGCGATGCGGCTCGATGTGGAGCCCGTGGTTCCCCACGCCGACGTCGCCGATGCATCGCTGACGTCGTCGATGCATCGCTGGCGCATCGCCGATGCATCGCCGATGCATCGCCGATGTATCGGCGATCCGGCGAGATCCTCCGACCTCATCTCTTCCGACCCCGACCCCGTCCAGGAAGCCTCTACTTGGCAGTCGTGTACTGTTACGAGGTGGGGGGCCACGATTGGGGGCCACGATGGGATGGGCCACCGATTTCGGAGGCTCCATCTCCCTCCACGGGCGTTAGAGGCATGATGCCTCCTGTCGGGGGGGTTGGACCGAGGGCCGAGCGGTTAAACAAGGGTATATGTCTAGTGGCTCGCGCCCTAAGTGTTCCCAGCCGGATTCTGCGCGCCATATGACCTTTTGTCGCGATGACCCAGAGGCGCGCGTGGCCCGCGAAAGGACAGGCGCGTTTAACAGTTCCCTTCAGGAGGCGAGGGGGGGCGACGAGGAGTTTCTCGCAGGTTTAAAGCGGGAGCACCCGATCGCATCGCGGCTTTGGCCCTCGGACCAGCACGAGCCAAGTTTGCTTGAGAGGCATCCTCTAGCCATGCCTTCTGGAGTTTCCCAGAAGCCCTCTAGAATCCCTGTAGAGCCAAATTCTAGAGGCCCCTCCAGAGTACCCATCATGCTCTCTAGGGCTCTCACAACGGACGACCACAAAGACATCCTCAGCCGCATGTTTTTCACTCGCCTCTTTATCCGCAGTGTCCAGACGAGTCAACAAACTCTTCTGCCTGTCCCAGCACGTCGTGCATTCCTCCTCCGACGAACGCGAACTCCACCTGGCTGCTCCGTGGCGCACCGCGAACATCCGCATTCACGGAACGATGTCTTGGAAGATTTTCAGTACCGCGGACGCACTTTCGCCCCAGTACTTCATCGTCGACCCGCTCGAGCGCGCACAATCGGCTGCTGCCCTGGAGCTCTGCCCAGTCGCTGTCAGGCCTTTTGAACGTTTCTTTTTTGGCCAACAACGCCAACATGACATTACTCGTGCGGCTCTCCACTGTAAGGCGCGCTGCCCCACCGGGCGCTGCGCCTAGGCAGTTCGGCCGGCTCAGCAGCGAGCGAGCACTCGCACGAAGTCAGGGTTCGTAGATGTGGTCCTGTGGGCTGCCGTCCGAAGGGCCCCTTTTGCGCCCTTACAGGCGTCCTTGACCGTCTCCTGAGAGGCCCTCAGGACCACATCCTTCAGGACAGCATCTGCCAAGCCCCGCCCACCACATTTCTTCGACCTTTGGCGACCGAAATTGCCATACCTCGGTAGGGGTACCGACACCAGCGCGCGCGGCACTATGCACGCGCACGCACACACACACACACCCTTTCGCGCACACACGCACACACATATTCACACACGCTCTCGCGCACATACACACACACACACACGCACGCGCACGAGCGCACCCGCACCCGCGATAGGTTGGAGACCTCTCGCTGCCGACCGCCGCTGTGGATGTCGATGCCGAATCGCTCCGAGCGCACCGGCGCCGCTTGCACCCCTTGCTCGGAGCCACATAATCACTCATCATCCCCACACATCCGAGTCGTGATTTTTTCAAAACGGGGCCCCCAGAGGTCCAACCAACTTCCCACGGGCCGGCTGTTCGTTTCAAGCCGATGTTTGACGGTCCCGAGGCCCGTTGAGGGCCTCCGGAAGCCGAAAGCGTGGAACATAACATCCGCATTGAGAAGGTCACGAAGTCGGAGTTCTAGGTCGTCGCTCATAACCGCCCCTCCTGCCATCGTCCGCGTCGCCCTCCCTGCTGCCCCCCGCCGCCCATATCCTTCTCATGCGCTCCCCTATCCCGCCTGCTGTGTCGAGCCGCTTCCAGAGGCTCCCAGCATCGCTCAACACTCTTCCTTCCCGTCCCTCCCTCTCCCTCTTCTCCCCCTCCTTTAACCTTCCCCGCGCGTCGTGGATTCTTTCCGCGCCAGGCCAACCCAATGGATCAAGGATTCAACGACACAACGGAATACACCTATACATGTATACTGTACACATATTTCGATCGATCTATCTTTATATACATATATATGTGTATAAGAGTTTGAACTCGTACATATAACCCGTACATCAAGATGTTTAGGGAATGAGAAACGCGCAGTGCCGCAAGCAAGCGATGGGAAGAAGTGCATGGCCACCAGCGTGGCGGGTGCAACAGGAGGTGCGCCGCTTGGCCTCCGCCGGTGCAGGAGCGCCACGCGATGTTCCGCCTGTCGTCCAGATGGGGAGCCCAGCCTCCTCCTCCTCCTCTTCCTCCTCCTACTCCTCCTCTTTCTCCTCCTCTCCCTCCTCCTCTTCCTTTTACGTCCGGCACTTGCGTGCGACCATCCGTTGTGTTGCTGCGCATGCGTGCGCGGAGTGTGCAACAGATTGTGCTCGCCTGCCCAGTCACCGCGTGCTTCTAAGGTTTTTTATTGATCGACCATGATTATCGTCTCGTTCCCTGTTCTCGGCCGTCCGTCCTCTCTTCGCCGTCCATCCTCCTCCTCCTCCTCCTCCTCCTCCTCCTCCTCCTCCTCCTCCTCCTCCTCCTCTTCCTTCTCCTCCTCCTCATCCTTCGTGATTGCCTCTCCCTTGTTTGTCCCCCTCCTGCTTCCCCCCTCTCCATTGGAAGGAGTGCATATGAGCGCAGCGTGACAACGATGGCAGCAACAGCGGTGCCACACTGGAGGGGCGAGGGACGGAAAGAGGAGGCAACCTCAAGGATAAACACTGACCGACATCGGAGGCCCGTAGGCTGGGAAGATGGGAGGCTGCCTGCGCCATTCAGCAACTAGCCGCTTGCGCTCGGCGGCGGGCTCGGTCGAGAGCTCTGATGACCCCCTCGACTGAGGCGGTCAACTATAGGCACATCGCATCGCGTACTCGGGCCTGAGCCGCGAGACCCTCAGCAGCGACCCGCAGCTGTCGGGGAGTACGTTCGGGCGAATCCTCGAGGGCCCTCGTGCTGCTGATTGCACAACCTGTGCAAGAATCGAGGACCAGACAGCTGCCTAGATATCAGATCTCGGAGGTCCGTGCGGCTCTCTTGCATCGGCGTTTGTCCCCCACCAGCGGCGCCTCCCGCGCCACCCCGGCCAAGATGGCATTGCACGGCACAGCACGTCGCACCCCCGAGCGCGACGCCGAGACACCCAAAAGAGAGCCCCCGAGCTGAATCGGGAAAGGTGCTCACATCAGGACCCCGAAGGTCAACGCGCTGTTGCCTGTTCGCCCTGTTATGCTCGAGAGGTCGAGCTCTGCACGCTGGATCGGCCCCCGCTGAATCGGAAGCCGATTCCTGCAACAGCAAGCTGGCCAGAGATGCCCGTTACGCGGCATCCCGCCAGCCGCTGACCTTCTCGTTCGAGGCGACCAGAGCGATCCGCGGAGCGTGAGACACCTGCCCAGAGGCCCCGCGAGACCCGGGGCAGTGACCGACGAGGTGCGGGAGCGAGCCCCTCGAGGCCCCACCACTTCGATCGAGGTCAAGATCATGGGGTCACAAGAGAACCACCGCAGTGAGAGTCGCCCGCCAGCACACCCACCACCATCGCACAGAGTCCCAGCAGGTCTGGCTGCATGCCGCCACCTGAGCGACGAAAGAGAACGGGTCCGACTGCGCGGCCATTCGCGCGCAGGCTGCCCGCGCACGTAAGCGGCCTCGCTTCCAATGCAGCGTGCCGCGCTGGCGGCCCGTGTGAGCCACCGCTTAAGGTCGCTGTGTCATCGTGTTTGGGAGGGCGTGCCCTGGCTTTAAGTCCGGCCTGTCTCTTCACAGGAACAATATTCAAAATAGTCAAACACATCTGCGCCGATTTGTGATTGTTTTTGGAAAATACTTGAATATTTGTTGGACTGCTTCTCAGTTTCCTCCATAATCCGCCTGTAGGAGGACATGCCCGACCATACCTAATTATGTCGTCGTGCCTGGGAGGGCGTGCCCTGGGTGGAGGGAGTGGCTGCTGGCGAGGGGGCCGGCGACGCTCCTCCTGGCCGAGGTGCGCTTCCCCCTGGGGCAGCGCTGCCGACCTCGAGCGCCCGGCGGCGCCCCGGCTCGCGCAGCTGTCGAGGGCCCCGGACGGGCCCGGGCCCCCTGCCGGGCGCCCGCGCGTCGCGCCCGTGGTCCGCTGGCCGAGGGGCGCGAGAGCCTGCCCTGCTCGTCGCCCCCCCCCTGCCGGCAGAGCAGCCGGCCCCCGGTGGCGAGCCGGCGCGGCGTGCGGGAGGTGCGCGCCGGGAGGCCGCGGGCTGCTCCTCGGAGGCAGAGCGGTCTGAGCCTCGAAGGGTCTGAGCTCGGTCTGCTTCTCGAGCTATGGTTGAAAGTTGCGCTCTTTCTTTCCAGCCGTGCTTTTTGTCCTTCGAGATGAAAATGCATAGATTCAGAAATGTCGAGCCTTACAGCGAGCTGAGACTTAACGGCGGCGCGCTCGAGAAGGCGAGCTCCACGGTTCGTGTCGTTTCGTGCAGGCGTGGCGGCGACTCGCCGCGGGCGTCCGAGGTCGCACGTGCCGCCAGTGGCCCAGGATCTGTCAGCATGGATTCATCGGGGGCCATCAGAAGGCGCCGATTCTCCACGGCTGAGCGCTCCTCCTCCTCCTCCTCCTCCTCCTCCTCCTCCTCCTCCATCCTCCTCCTCCTCTATCCTCCTCCTCCTCCTCCTCCTCCTCCTCCTCCTCCTCCTCCTCCTCCTCATCCGCCAGTGGCCCAGGGTCGGCCAGCGCAGCGATCCGTGCGGTGCCGGGAGCCGCCGCCGAAGTCGCGCCGACGCGAGCTTGCCACGCGCCGTGCGGTCGCGAGTGCGGGGCTCCGGACGAGGCCCTCCTCCTCCTCCTCCTCCTCCTCCTCCTCCTCCTCCTCCTCCTCCTCCTCAGGCGAAGCGGGCCGGCCGCAGCTGCGTGCAGGAGCCGCTCGCCGCCGACGGCTGGGCAGCCCGCACGTCGAGCCGGGCGGAGCGAAGCGAAATTTCGGGGCCCTCGAGGCCCTGCGCAGGGACCCGCGGTGGTGGTGTGGGGAAGGCGCACGGGCGGGCACCTCGAGGCCCTGTCTCTCGAAGACGAGAAATCACGGCACAAACATGAGTTTGTGGCGCTTATTCTTCTTCGTCTTCTTCTTCTTCTACTCGAGGCCCTTTCTCCTCGATCGAAGTCAAAGCCAGAAACATCCCAAAGAGGACGCGATGGGAAGGCCGCCCACCAGCCCACCCACCACCCTCAAGCAGCATCCTGGAGGTGCCTCGGATTCCTGAGCGGAGGAAGGCGGAGGCTGCCTGCAATATCTACCGCCGACTGCCAAACATACCGTTGGCCGTCGGCGAGTTGGCCCGGCGTGAGAGGCGTTTCTCAAGCGTGCCGGCGCCGAGGCCATGGACAGCCGCCGCCGCCGCCGCCGCCGAACGAGCTCGCTGCTCGGTCTCTGGAGCAGTCCTGCCCTGTGACTGGCGCGAGGAAGGCGCTTGCGGGTCGATCGGGGCCGGCAAGACTGCGCAGCGTCGTCCCCCGATCGGCTCTTCCCACAGTGCTCCCGCGGGCCGCGCTCCGCGGCGCGCTGCCCAAGCGTCCGGATCTCTCTGGCGCAGCGCTGCTGGAGCGTGTCTCCCGTCTCGCTGGCCTTCCTCGCGAGCGTGCGCAGCACCTTCGCCGTCGTCTCGCGAGCTCGCCTCGGCGGGTGCCGCTCTTCGGGTTGCCGGAGGGTGGCGCCGTGGAGCCGCACCTCGAGAGCGGCGCGGGGTTCAGGCTGAAGGGCCTCCCCCTTCCTTCTCGTCTTCTCGTCTTCAGTCGGGCATGTCCCTCTACAGTAGGCATATTCAAAAATAGTCTAAAAGTAGTCTGGGGACGATGTTCGACTTTTCTTGGATACTTGTTTGACTTTTTTTGTATCTTTCGTCCCACATCCGCCTGTAGGAGGACATGCCCGACCGAGTTCTCTTCCTCGACCGCCAGCCTTCGTTCCCGAGCACGTGCGGGGGCTGCGCCTCAGTGGCGCACTCCCCGGCGGGGCGTGCGCGGGTGGCCGTCGGCCCCGTCCCCGCTCTGCGAGAAGCCGCGGGTCCGATGCGCGGAGCCTCCTCCCGGCCTCGTTCTGAGGCTGCGCCCCCCTCTTCTCCCCCCCATCTCTGCCTAATTCAAGTTTCGCGCGGCCCGCTGAGCTTCGACCGGAAGAGGTGCGCTCTCGACCCGCGGATCAAAAAAGTCTGATGCGCGGAGGTCGGCCCCGAGCTGCCTGGCCGTGCTGGGAGCGGGCAGCGCCGCGGGAAGGCTCAGCTCCTCGTCTGAGCCGGCGGCCAGGCCCGATCGAAGTCCTCGCCGCTCGTGCGGCGGGGGCTTTCCCGGCTTGAAGTCCCTCTACAGGAGGAATGCTCGATAACAGTCAACAGGTAGTCATGTGGACGATTTTGACAACGTTTGACGATTTTTGAATAGATTGTGGGTACTTTTTGAATAGATTGTGGGTACTTTCAATTTTGCCTCAAGATCCGCCTCTAGGAGGACATGCCCGACCTAACCCAGCTCGGAGGCGCCCAATTCTGGGCCCTGTGAGAACGGAACCTTCCTCCCATTTGGAGGCTCTCAGCACTGGGCCCTGGAAGGCTCCCAGGACCCAGAACTGGTTGGAGTGCCCCACTCCGACGCCAACGCTGGCGAAGTCCGGCGTGACGCGGGATTCTGCGACCTCGTCGGGCGCCATGTTCTCCGCCGTGGTGTCCGGGCGACGGGATCGAAGAAGAGAAACGCCATAAACATAAATTGCCGGCGCTCCGCGCGGACTTCTTGGATTCGCGCTGGGCCCCCCCCTGGCGGCGCCTCCGGCCCGCGCTTCTTGAAGACCTCTGGTCGTGGCTCGTCTCGGCCGGGTCCCCCCATGCGCCTGCTCTCGGGAGCTTGCCTCGGGCTCGCCGGGCGCTGCCTGGCGCGTGCAGAGGCGCCATCGCCTCATGTGATGGACCGATTTTCCACCACCACTACCATTGGTAGGACGGGGGAGAAGGGAGGATGGGGAGGCCCTCCTCCTCCTGCTCCTCCTCCTCCTGCTCCTGCTTCCTCCTCCTCCTCCTCCTCCTCCTCCTCCTCCTCCTCCTCCACCTCCTCCTCCTCCTCCTCCTCCTCCTCCCTCTCCGACCTATGGTAGTGATGGTGGAACATCGGCTCATCGTAATGATTTTCCCAGCCACGGTCAAGTCGGGCATGTCCATTTACAGGAGGAAGACTCAAGAATAGTAATAACATCTGGTGACGTTTTTCCGTATGTGTCATGCTTGTTGATCCAGAGGAGGAGAATTTTCCCATACCTTTACCCTTTGCGTGCTTTCCCTTTGGGGGGCCTCCTGGGCGGCCCTCGTCACAACCGCTGGATTCGCCTTGAGCTCCTGGTCAGAACGCACCCCAGGAAAGGTCTGGGGAGTAGCGGTATCGGTACAGCTCGGTTTCTCCAGTGATTTCCCCAGCCGTGGGCAACGCATGACTTCAGCGTCAACCTGCTCGCGCCATGCGAGCCCGGCGGTGTCGAGCTGGGGTCCAGCTTGGGCTGCCTGCTCTGGGCGGCAGCGCAGAGGGTAGACGCGCGCGGGCCGTGATGCGGCCAGTGGCAGCGGCAGTGCCCAGGCCAGGGCCAAACATTCAGTTTCGGCCGAACGCACTGCTCCCCTCCTCCTCCTCCTCCTCCTCCTCCTGCTCCTCCTCCTCCTCCTCCTCCTCCTCCTCCTCCTCCTCTTCCTCCTTCTCAGTTGCATCACCATCATCACATCATTATTCGACCTCCCCTCCGTCCTCCTCCTTACCAGATCCAATCAGCATCATCCCACTCCGCCTCGTCATGGTGCGTCCTGTTCGTTCTCTTCTCTTCCCTCCCTCTCTCTCTCTCTCTCCTTCCTCATCCTCTTCGCCCTCCCCCTGCTCCACATTACATCACTTCGCCCCCCAGGCTATATACTTCTCCGTCGTTCTCGTCGTCATCGGCCTCCTTCTCCTCGTCCAGCTCCGCTCCATGACCCTGCCCCTCCTCCTCTTCCTCCTCCTCCGCCTCCTCCTCCTCCTGCTCCCGCCCCTCATCTCTCCGCCTCCTCCTCCTCCTCCTCCTCCTCCTCCTCCTCCTCCTCCTCCTCCCTCCTCCTCTTCCTCCTCCGCATCCTCATCCTCACCCTCCTCATCCTCATCCTCCTTCTCACCATCCTCGTCCTGCCTGTCCTCCCCCTCCTGCTCCTCCTGCCCCCCCTGCCCCACGAGCGGCCAAGCGAGGCTGGGTGACGTGGACAAGTGGGCCGTGAGGGTGCCCGAGTTCACCGTGGGCCTGATGCCCGCCAAGCTGGCGGGGGTCTGGGGCGTGTCGCCTTAAGTCGAGCACGTCCCTCTACAGGAGGAGTATTCAAACATAGTCAGACAAAAGTAGTAGGTGGACGATGTTTCGATCATCTGTGGGCTATGTTTGCTTATGAATTGACTCTTTTTGAGGGCTCCTCCAAAGTCCGCCTGTAGGGGGACATGCCCGACCTAAGTGTCGCCGCGGGGAAGGGGGCCGAGGGTGCAGGGCTCGTTTCGATTCCTCCGGTTCGATTTGATTCGACTCCAATGGATTCCAATTCCTACCCGGTTCGGTTTCGGACTCCGTGTGGACTCCGATGTCTAAGTGAGGCATAGTGAGGCATGGATTGCTACTCTGCCGATGTCCAGCGAGTTGACTCCTCCCGACTTGTCTGTCGATTCCTGCGGATCCATTTAATTCAATTCGCCGATCCGGCTTCTCGGTTCGATTCTGGGCCCTCCTGCGGGTGTGGCGGCGGAGGGGCGGGGGGGAAGAGGTTCTGGGTGCTAGCTGGTTCGCGCAGGAGGGCGGGTTCGGACAGCGGTCGTCGGCCTTCGGGTGTCCCCCCCTCGTCGCCACGGCTGGGCGCAGCTCCGACAGGTGGTGCGTCTGGACCTCGAGAGGGGCTCCGGAGCTCGCCCTGTTTGGGGCTTCTTCGGGCCCTGGGGGGGGAGAGGGAGAAAGAGAGAGAGAGAGAGAGGCAGAAGCGGGAGGGAGCGGGGAGCGGGGCGACGGGTGGGGAGGGGGCTGGAGACGACGACGACGACGAGGATGAGGACGACCGACGACCAAGACGACGACGACGACGAGGACGACAACGACGACGACGACGACGACGAGAACGACGACGACGACGACGACGACGACGACGACGACGACGACGACGACGACGACGGTGGGGGCTGGGGGAAGAACAACGCTGGATGGTCACAGACGGAGCAGGGGCGCGACAGAGGCAGAAGAGGGTACGTGAGGGGAGTCGGGGCTACCGAACGGGAGGAGGAGGAGGAGGAGGACGGCGGAGAATGGAGCCCGGGAGGAAGCAGGATGCGAAAGGAGGGCCCAAGAGGAATTGGCAGGAGACAAGGAAGATAGGGATGCGGAGTGCGGAGGGAGGAAGGAGGGAGGGAGGAGGGAGGCAGAGGAACAGGGGGGTAGGTGGGAGTATGGAGAGGGACAAGTTAAGCGCGCTCGCGACATATCTGGCATCCCAGCCCTCCCACCCATCCCTCCCCATTGCGTTAAGTCCCTTTGTTATCCGCCGAACGGGGTGTCCTGAGGGGCCTTGATGTCCAAACGGCAGTTCTAGGAATTGTCAAATCATATACCGTTTCTGATTTTCCCGTGTCTGTTAGTATGTTGTGCCGTTCCTAGTCTTTTTTTTCTTTGCCTGTCGTCCTTGTGTCCTCATTCCCCGCCCGTCTCCTCTCTCTCATGTGTTGTTACCCGATTTGGCTCTGCCGCCGGGGTTCTCATGTCTGCGCGGAGAGGCCCGTGGGTGCTTGACATGGTCGCGGCGGGATCCCCAAGGTTCTTCGGCTTTGCTTTCTTGCAAGGGGTTCACTGGAAGTCTGGTTTCGGTTCCTTACAAGAGCTTGCCGGCTCCTTGATCTTTGCTCCTTGGTTTGAATCGGGCATGTCCCTCTACAGGAGGAATATTCAAACATAGTCAAAACAGTCAGGGGATTATTGTTCCATTATTTTTCCACTATTTTGGCGTCCTCTCGGCTATTTGAAATGTTCCCTCTAAGCTCCGCCTGTAGGGGGACAGGCCCGACCTGCTCCTGGGTCTTGGTTCCGTGGTTCCTTGGTTAGTTGGTCTTCGTTCGTCGGTTCCTTGCTTCTTTGGTGCCTCAGTCTTGGTTGTCCTTGGTTCGTTGGTCGTGGTCCCTTGGTCTCGGTTCCTTGGATCCTTGGTCGTGGTGCTTTTGTTCCCTGGTCTTGGTTGCTTGTTTCCTGGGCGTCAGTTCCCTGAAGGTTCCTTGGTCTGCGCTCCCTGGTTCCTCGCTCTTGGCTCTTCGCTGCCTCGTCAAGCAACGCAAAGCAACACAGCAATCCCAAGCAAAATGCCATGCAGTCTGCCAAGCAAAATGCTAAGGAAGGCCACGCAACGCGCCCCTGCAATGGGAAGCTCTCCTCTCACTGGGGTCGCGCCAGGTTCATATGACTTTGTCTCTTTCATATCCTCCTTCTCCTGGCATTGTCCTGTCAGCCTGTTGCGTTCGGTGGTCTGGGCCCCTTCTTGGGCGGGGAGCAAAGGCAGCGATCCGGGCGGCGCGCAATTTAGATCTGCCGATTGGTCGACCGTTGTCCTGGATGAGATCTGGGAGTTCTGCTGACTGTTCCTGCGGTGCCTGTAAGTCTCGACCCTGCCCGCGCTTTCTTCCTGTGTTCCTGGTCCGCGAGGAGCGCACCCCTCTTTCGTTACGAATGCTATGGTGGAGGCGTTGGTCTACGAGTTCTTGTTCCCAAGGGCGAGATACCAATGTCTCAGAGCGTGGACCCCATACGCTGCGTAGGTTCCTGTGGTGCAAGTCCCGTGGTGACAGCTGTGTGGAGCAGCCTGCGTGGTGGAAGCCGTGCGGTGCTAGCTGCGTGGCGGGATCTGCGTGGTGCAGGCCATGTGGCGAAAGCGTGGAGCAGACTGCGTGGTGGAAGCTGTGTGGTGCTAGCTGCGTGGTGGGATCTGCGTGGTGCAAGCGTTGTGGTGGGCAGCGCGAGGCGCCCACGGGCGGGCCCGGAGCGGGCGCGCATCGCCCACCGGCGGGCACAGGCCGACACTGGGCGATCACGCGGGGAGCTTTCCCAGCACGAGAGGAGGAGGAGAAGGAGGAGGAGGTGAGATGAGATGAGAGCGGTCGCGAAGCGAGTCTATATAAATTAGGCCCTGGCCGCACGCTCAGCTTTGCTGAGCACTTTCGGCGCAAGATCTCTCTAAACGACGGAGATACTCCTTGCCAGTGGAAGTGATGAGCTGACATGGGCCAGCCAACTTCTTGCTCAACCTAGCTTGGCCTGTGGCCCCAAAGCTGCCACAAAACCAAAGAGACTGGGATTGATGATATCTCATCTTGTGGGAACCATGGACCGTACCCCCAGCGAGATATAAAGTCCGACCAGCAGGCAAATTAGAGATCTTGTCTGTCGTTACTTCTAACGGGAAACAGGGAGTGGCCAACCAGGACCTTAAAGTGGCCTCAGTGGCGGAACCCTTACAAATCTGGCATTTTTTCCAGTGCTATCTACCTGATGCGACGAACACAGAAGAGCCCGACCCCGAGGTCGGGGTGGCGGAATGGCAGGAGCCTTTGGGTGCGCCCTCTTGGCCGTGCCTATAGCTGTCTGAAGGGAAATTCGCAACAAACGCATGCGAACAAGCCGAACATCGTTCTCAACCCGCAGCACCTGTGCCCTCTGGCACTCAGGGAGGCGGGCCTCGGCGGCAGCGATACCAGCCAAGGTGTCCACATACACATTGCCAGCAATCATCCAGGACGGGATCCCGAGCTCGACGATACACTGGGCCTCCACATGTGAGGGGACTTTCAAGACAACTATCTCACTGCAAGGCCTATGAACAAGATGCTTCTTAATAGCCCTCCAGATGTCGGCATTGGCGCCACCAGGTTTTTCATACGCTCGCGCCCACCACCCCCGACAGACCTCCTCGTTGTCCGTCACATATACTGTTGGTCCCGAGGACCAACGGATAGAGACTTCCAACATATACAGCTCCCCTCGTGCAACCGTCTGTCGGTCACCAGGAAGAGGGCCCAACAAGTATGGAAGCTCATCATTCACATCTAATGAGAACGCTCCAGCAGCCAACCCAACTCGACGAAGTCGTGGATCGTGTGTGTGTCTGCGCCTCCAGATGCATCGCCAAACAGAACTAATGGATTGTCCAATTGTCCCAGAGCCGAAAGAGAACGTGTCAGCTTGGTCTTGTCCCAAGCCTTTCCATCTCTCCACATGTGTCGGCTCATCAACTCGTGTCCATTCCGCGGGTATCAGCCCACGGAACCAAAAACATTCTGCTAAATTGGCCTGAGTCACTGCACGGTGGCTCAGGTCTTCAGTCATGTCGAAAATGGGTGCGCCTTCATTGCATGAGCACTGCCAATATCGATGTAAGGGGGCCTCCTCAACCTGATCTGGACATCTCTCACACAGGCCCGAACATTCATATCCCCCCTCCTTGCGCCGTGACTCCGTCCAGGCACCACCGACAGCGATGACCAGGAGCATCTCAGCCAACCGTCGTCCTTGAGGGAGGGCCTCAAGTTGGGTCAGCTGCTTCCTCAAACTGTAGTTGTCCAAGCCACCCTCAATTCCACCTCCGCAGAACGTGCGGGAGGCCTCGGACCAGAGTTGGCGCCTGAACGTAGCTGAAAAATCATTGAGCAGGTCGGTGGCCTCCGCAACTGACTCGAGCTGGCTGGCGTCGAACTTCCATCCTGGGATGACGCCTGCTGGGTCTGCTCGATCTGCTGGAAGATACCACTCTGATGGGCCATGTGGGCCCCACCCTGCTTGCGTAAGATAATAATGTATGAGACCAGAAACAGGGCCTCGAACATGCCTTGCTCGATGCTGTGGTTCGGTGCCTTTGAAATGATCAACGATGCCTTGCCAAACTCGCGCAACTGGGGCATGAATACGTGGCTCCTCAATCCACGTGCGAAGCCACTGTTCCAGAAACTGCCAGGGGAGCTGGTACCCAGGGTCCTTCATGGGAGTTCTGAGGTCGAGCAGCGTCGTGAGGTCGCGACCGTGCTTGTTCCCTCCAGCAACGGCCCCAAGACGCCGACGTAGTTCCAAAACCGAGGACTTGGGGAGCCCATGGACCTGGTGCCCATAGTGGGCGGCCATCTGGGGTCCACCCAACTCGATTTTCTTAAGAATGCGGAATCTCCTGGATGCCTTCGCATAGCGTTTGGTATTGAGATGCTGAACCTTGGAATTCTTCATCCTCGTACTCCGTGTCTGCCGAGCCATACGTTTGCCGTTGCCCAGATCAACACCGAGGTACGTCGTTTGTCGTCCCCATTGTACATCAACACCTCGCCGTCGTAGGCGCTTGACTATGGCCTTAGCGTCCTCCACATTCGTGCGCGTGATGATACTCTTGGGGGCCAACCGTAACGCCTGTCGTTCAAGCTGAACCTGGGTGGCCACCACCCCCTCCTTCAGCACTTCCGCAACGTGCCGCCGCGAACCGATGGCGACCTGCGATAGGTCGTCCACCCAGAGGCGCTCGGAGAGGTGAGGGTGGCATGTGGTCAGCTTGGTCATGACGGCGTTAGCCATGCACTTGGCGAAACGTGTCCCACTACGCAATCCTTGAATGATGGATCGCGTAGCCTGGAACGGCGCCGAAACCGCGTTAGCTTGCGCCAGCAACCGTGGGCCAGCACAAACTTGCAACTCCAAACACAAAGTGGTGGCTGGGAAATTGCACTCTAAGGCTCGATCAACTAAAATACTCCATTCAATTTCGTCACAGAAACTTTTGGTATCTAATAAAGCATGGCCCTGGGACGAGCGAAGCCGAAAGAGTAATTCTTCGTCCATTGCCCTCATATATGTTTCTTTGAGGGCGGAGTTCCCAGCGCGCGCTGCGTCCCGGACTGTCTGACTCTGTGCATTCCACTCCTTGGTGTAAGGCTCTCTGGCTGCTGACCAAACACGACAAAGAACACCGATGACTCTGTCGCCAGTTGATTTTTTGGGAAGAAGCCTGCCCAGCACAGCTAAAAGTTGCCATGGCCAGGTGCCACACTGCTCGATGGCATTGTAAACAGCCGAGAGCTCAACCATGGCTTCGCGCGGTAAACGATCCAGATCAGCAGGGCAAACTCGATCGAGACCCTGACCAACTTGACCTTTCATGCTGCGAATGGCACGTCGCACATCCTCAGCGGTCAATGGTAAGAACGCCTCGTCCTTGGCGTGCTGCCTGATGCGCGAAAAAAGCGCACGTACTTGTTCAACAGCAATGTGCTTTGTCGCCCTCCAAAGCTCGTGCCAATGTGAAGTCTTTTTGTCGACAACGTCCTTCGGATGGAAAATAGTACCAGCTTTGACGTCGTCCAAGTCAGAACTTGACTTGATGGCAGGCTTGGTGGAACGAAAAAGCTGACCAGTATTCTCATTGTTCATAACCCAATGCTTGAAATCACGTAAAGATGCGTTGATTGCTTTCGTCCTAGACCGTCTACATATGGCCTCCAACTCGGTGCAGGCTGCCTCTAACTGCTGATAAGATTGGTTACCCAGCTGCTCGAGAAAGGATTGCCACTCCTTCCATGATGTGGTCAACGGTGCCTTGCCTACGAACTTGGGCGCGTTGTCTGGGTAGCGACCAGCCAATTTGACTGCTGCCGCCGCCAGCGCTGCCACCTGCTTGCTGCCGTTCTTCTTGGCGACACGATGCATGACCTGACGAGCGATGGTGAGGAACCTGGCCCACCAGTTAGCAGCTGTGTCAAAAAAGGGCATGCCACGATAATGCGCACTGTCTTGAACTTGATGCACCTCGAGCCTCGGCCCTGAAGCTCTCGTGGGCTTGGAGCAGTCCTGCTCGAGCCCATGATGCCATAGAATACTCTTTTCTACAGCGTCGATCCACCCAGCAAAGACTCCACTGACTTGTAAGATACTCTCTCCCCCAGCTTGATATGCCAAGGACTCGCGAATGGGTGCCCAGAGCTGCTGCTCGGTTTGGATCATGAGGCCCGAACTGGCTCGAGCCAAAAGCCACGCGGCAGCAGGGATGGAGAAAGAGACGCCAGCAGCAACATCAGCAGTGGAGGTGGAAGGGTCAGGAGAGACCCTATCTGAAGCCTGCTCGGGGGTCGGGGTCTCGCTTGGGGAGGTCCTTAAATCGTTCCCCGAATTCGACGCAGGGGGCCCGTCGGCAACAGTGGAATTCACGGCAGGAGCACTCCTTTGAGAGACGGGCAGACCTTTTTCCCCTTCGACGCGGCAGCTTCCGACAGGCTGGGGAAAATTGGGCTCGTCAGCCCACGGGTCCAACTCCTCTTCCTCCCAAGGGTCACCTGTGACGGCGGCCTCGGGCAGAGGGAAATGGGGCTCTGACGGGGTGGCTGAAGGCCCCTGCTCGCTTTGGGTGGCAGGCGGTCCTGATTGGCCAGACTCCCGGTCCCAGAGGTCCCCGAACAGTAAATCGGATTGTTCAACCTGCTTGTGAAACGAAACGGCTCTCTTGAAAGCAAGCTCCTGCTTGGCCCGAGACGACTTGCTGCCCGCCAGAGGCGCCGCCTGAGGCCGATCCACCCGCGGGGGCCTCTCAGCAAGGCGCAGCGACCTGGCGATGAGCTGCGCTCCCGAGCCGCGGAGCTGGAGAGCTAAACCTATGCGGGGCCTCCATGGGGCATCTACGACCGCGTGCAATCCCAAAATGTAGGGGACGGCGGCTGGGGAGGCGAGAGCGTAATCTATATGCGACGCTCCCTGGGTACTGATACACTTAGACTCAACTGGAGCCTGCAAAACCGTGGCCCCCACCTTCTCGACAAACCCCACAGAGACGAGGGTGGAGGCAGGGATGTTAAAGCCCCCTATCGCAATCCAGGGCAACTGTAGTGCACACAAAACGCTACCTAGTTTGGAAAATCTACCAATGTTGTCCCCATTGTATCCTACTGAGCAGTGACCATAGCATATCACCATGACTAAACTGTAGCCTTGTTGGCGAACCACGATTGGCAAGAACCCGTCAAGCATATCATGGCCGTCCGAACAAAGCCCTCCAAGACCCCCAAGGTGATGAGTGAGATGATGCACTTGGCGATGGCCCTGGGCAAGGAACAACTCTCCTCCTTCATTGGCTCGCAATGTGCCCGTGGCCGTCGTACACGGTCGGCCTGACGGTCGCGCAGGATTCGTCAGTGCCTTGAACTTGTCGTGACGAAACTTGGATGCCCAACTAGATTCAGCTCGTGCACCCACATGCGTCTCACAGAATCCAAAATATTGAAACACCTTGTGCCGATGAAGCTCCTGAATGTAGCTCCATGACTTCTTCCCAAGGATAGTGATGTTGGCGACGAACATTTGCGTGACAGCGCCATCCCCCACTGATGTGCAGTCACTCTCAAGCGGCTGAGGCGAGTCGACCAGCTCCGCAGAGCTGCCCCCGTGGGCCAGCTGGGCGTCCACGGGGGCGCTGGTCGCTCACGCAGCCGCTTCGCCCTCCTTGGTAGCCTTCACCGTGGCGGCCTTGGCAGCCGCTGCCACACCAGCCGCCTTGGCCACCTTGATCCGCTCGATCTCGGCCTCTATTGCCTTCTCCTTGCTATCTGCCGTCGGCACCTGCTGCTGCGGCTGCCCGCGCGGCTGGTCGCCAGGCACTGGACCTCCGCTGGACCCAGGAGGCCGCGGGCCCGCGCCCTCGTTGCCAACGGCAACACCAGCCGCCGCCGCCACGGCCTCGCCCTCCTGGTTCTTCCTCTTCTTCAGCATGCGGGTGGTGATCGCCTCCTTCATGGACATCACACGCTCTTTCCATGCCGTGACCTGTTCGCTGGTCGAGTTGATCTGCGAGCGGGTGGCTTGGAAGTCAGCATGTAATTTCTTGAGCTGCTCCTTCTCGTGATCCTCGCACTCGAACTCCCCGCTCTCGACCTGCTGGAAGAAAACCTCATCCCACTGAAACTCAGCAATCTGTTTCTCAGCCTGCCTCTCGGCCTGCTGCTCGTTGATGCTCTGCTCAGGAAGAACTGCTGCGGCCAAGGCGCGCGCGGCAATCTTGCGCGAAACCTCGGCCTCTGCGAGGATCCTGATGGCATCGTTCTCCTTCTCCACCGCTCGATCTAGCTGTTCACGAATGCGAATGACGTGCTGGCTGGCCTGCTCATACTTAGACTTAGCGTCTCTCCACGAGCCTTCAGCCCGTCGGACAGCTTCAGCAGGAGACGAGGCCTCAGCTTGCGATTTCGCCTCCTGCTGCTCCAGCCGCTGCAGCTGCTGGAGGAGGGCCTGCTTGACCAAAACGTCCGGCGTGGAGGAAAGCATGGACATGAGCATGTGCTTGCACGCCTTGGATGAGGACGTGAGGTCGGAGCCCTTGCCGTTGGTTGCCTTGTCCTTGCCCTTGCCCTTGCCTGGGTCAGGTACAGCGCTCAGCTGTAGGGCATTGTCTTCGCCCTTACCAGACTTCTTACCTCCAAGATAAAGCCGAACTTTGGAACTGCACCTGCTGCATCGGCAGCCCCTCGAATTCAAAATGTCATTGTACTCAGTCGTGTGGCACTTAGCGCATTTCGACCAAGCCCGTGCCATGATATGAAATGAAATGCAGCGCGATGGCTTCAGCAGCCTGCCCCACTTTCGCCGCTCAGAACGACTGGCCAGCGTGGCCAGGAGTCTGAGCGCTCCCCAAGCACCACGAGACGGCGTGGGGCGCTGGCAGAATGGATGCGCACAAAATGTGACTGGGGAGGTGTGAAGGTGAAAGGCACCCTGAAACCCCCCTGCACCCGCTCGTGCCAGAATTGCTTGAGAGGAGAAGGAGGAGGAGGAGGAAGAGGAGGAGGAGGAGGAGGGAGGATGGAGAGGAGGGAGGAGGAGGAGGAGGGAGGAGGAGGAGGAGGAGGAGGAGGGAGGAGGAGGAGGAGGAGGAGGAGGAGGAGGAGGAGGAGGAGGAGGAGGAGTAGGAAAAGTCCAGTTCCGGACGGGTTTCCGTCGAACGCTTGGGGGAAATCATTCAAGTCTTGAGGGAGACGCGCAAGAGCCCTTGGGCGCCAACGTCTTTCTGGAGCAGCGGCGGTTCAGTCCGCGCAGCACGTCCCAGACAGCGTTCGGGTGCAGAATATGTGTCTTGTCTTCAGCCGTTAGGTTTCTGGGATGCCCCAGGTTTTCGCCCGGTGCTCGCCCGCGCCCCCGCCCGCGGCCGCTGCCGTCGGTGCCTCGTGGGCGCTTCGGGTTTCCCACCACGTGGGCAGCTCGCGCCTCAGGGATTGCATCAGATCTACTGGCGCAACACACTGGCGCAGCATATCGGTGCAATTCACTTGCCGAACTTGAAGTTGTCAACTCCACTGCTCGCGCAATCATCCCACCCACCCACCCGCAACTTGGTTTGCAAAACCTATGCTGGAGCGATTGCGACAAGTGCTGGGTGTTGGCTGGTGCATCTTTGCGGCCGCGCTAGTCCGCGCACGCTCGCGCGCGCAGCGGCCAGCTAGTGTGGCGCGACCGACGCGGACGCGGTGGTGCTGACCGCTCGGCACATCCCAGCGGACACTTCAATGCGATTCGGCGACTTGGGCGGGCGCGGTATCATGGCAACGTCGACAACGGTAGACACGATGATGATAGCAGCGATATTGGTGACGATGCTGACAGCGACGACGGGGCAGCCAGTGACGGCGCCGATGCTGATCACGCCGACGACGATGACGGCGTTTTCGCATCGTTGATGAATGTTTTGGAAGGATTTCGAAATGCGCGCGCGGCAAACGCGCGAGAGTGGCTCGCATGGGATCACTTGACACTGATCGTGTCACCCCAGCGCGCGCGCAAGGGCGTTCGAACGATTTCGACGTACGCGCGCGAAGCCCGTTTGGTCGCATTTCATGAACATGTCGAACAACGAACGGTTTTCTTAAGAATTCGCAAGAGCGCGCGCGCACGCTTGTGTTGAAAACCCGCGTTGAGAAAACATGTGTGTGTTTTTTCGTTTGTATTGGACACTCGATTTCGAACTCCTTCAGGAACCACCGGTTTGCATGCGCGCGCGACGACGCGCGCGTGTGCATTCCGTATCATTTGTTGCCAGGGTTTTTGAACAAAAAACCTATCATTTGTGATAAACGAATGCGCGCGCATAGTGTTTTTTGCAGAGGATGGCGGGGGGTACCGATACCCGCCTGGCGGGAATACTACGAAATCACGGGTAGGATGGGCATTGGGGGTCAGAATCATATGTGTTTTGCATCTGTTTTTGGGGAGTCGATCAGTCCGGGGTTGGCGGGGCAGAACTTATGTTTAAAGCGAGGAGAACCTATGCGGCGCAACGGCCTGCAACGCCCATGCGGCCGCGATTGCGATGAGTGCTGGGGGTTGGCTGATGCACCTCTGCGGCCGCGCGAGCCCGCGCATGCTCGCTCGTACAGCAGCTAGCTAGTTTGGCGCGATCGCCGCGGATTCGGAGGCGCTGACCGCTGGGCACTTCCCAGCGCGTCTCGCAGGCCACGTTTACGCGCGGGCACTTCAGTGCGAGTCGGTGACGTGGACGGGTGCGGCATCATGGCGACGTCGACACGGTAGGCACGATGATGGTAGCACCGGTCATGTTGACGAGGTTGACGACGAGGGCGACAAGGCAAATGTATGCGTTGATGTTGATCACGCCGATGACGATGATGGTGTCCTCAAGGTTTTTGACGGATTTCGACATGCGCGCGTGGCCGACGCGCGCGAGTGGCCCGCATGGAATTCGTTGGCAAAAGTCGTGCGCCCCAATGCGCGCGGATGGGCATTCGAATGGTGTTGACATGCACGCGCGAGAAGCCTATTTGGACGAATGTGATGGCACAGGTTAAAGCCCCAAGGTTTTCTTATGGATTCGCAAGAACGCGCGCGTTGAGATGATTTTAGATAACTGATTTTTCAAAACCATGTGTTTTGTATGTTTGCCGGACATTCGATTTTGAATTCCGTACGAAACCGAAGGTGTTTGAACAATTTCGGCACGCGCGAACAACAACGCGTGCGTGTGCACTTCGTTCCAAGTTTTGCAAGGGTTCCTGGACCATGAATGATTCTATATAAATGGGTGCGCACACGTCGTTTTGTTTGCAGGGGATGGCGAGGAGGGGGGGATCGATCCTAGCTTGACTGGGATGATATGGTTCATATTCATAATGACCGATGGGGCGGGATCGTATGTCAGTTGCAACATATAGCAGTGGAGTGGGAGGATGGTCCGGGGGGATCGGTCTTCATGTTTAGCGAAGGAAGGGTGAGTACATTGCGCAATCTTTTGCGATCGGGTAGTGCAATCTACTTGGTGCCATCGACGTGTTCAATCCATGTGGTACAACATGCATGATGCAACCGATGTGGTGCAATATCTCCATATATATATATATAATGTATATATACATTATATATATATATATCGAAGGTTCTTATGACGGAACCCCCCCTGACCCCCACCCCCGTACATAGATTCGGCCCTGGGCGTTCCCACCGACGTCAAATTTGAATTCCGGTTCCGGGAACATCTCCCGGCCATCCCCGGACGGCCCCGCAAAGCCCCAAGGCGGCCCCAGACCGTTCCAGAACGGCTCATGAGCGTGCAAAGAGGCCTCAAGGTGGTTTCAAGACGGCCCAGGTTGCTTTCAAGACGCCCCAAGAGGCCCCCAAGAAGACCCCCAAGAGGTCCAAATCGTCCCATTCCCTTCGGAAAACTTACGTTTTTAGCATAGTTGCTTCTTCGGCCTTCACCGCATCCAAGACGGCCCAAGAGGCCCCCAAGATTGCCCCAGGACGGCCCAAGAAGTCCCCAAGGGAGCCCTAAGACAGCCCAAAAGGGTTCCAAAACGACTTAACAGAGCCCCAAGACGGCCCCAAAGAGCACCAAAAGGCTTCCCAGACAGCCCCAAGAAGGCCGCAGGAGGCCCCCAAGAAGAACTAAAAGGGCTCCAAGACGGCCCAAGCCCCCCAGGACGGCCCAAGAGGGTCCCGGGACGGCCCAGGAGGGCCGCCAGGCAGCCCAAAAGAGCTCCAAAAGGAGCCCCACGAGAGCCCCGAGAGGCCATACCCCTATCAGCCATATGAGGCCTCTCGCCCCCACAAGCCCTACGACCACTATGGTGCCTCATGGTGCCCCATGAGCCCTGTGAGGCCTGGGAACCTTAACACCTCCAGAGCTCTCATCCCCACGCTCCGCGAGACCCCGAAGGGCCCCCCCAACTCATAATCCAGATCACGGGTGTGCGGCATGCACACGTTGGCTCTTCATCGTCGGTGGAGCGGTAAGGCGGCATGCACACGTTGGCTCTTCACCGTCGGTGGAGCTCCCTGTGGGGTGCGGTCCATGTGAGGGGACATTCGGCACACATGTGGTGACGTAGCGTTCTGCGGATCCCCCCAGGAAGACGGATCACAAGGGCCCCATGAGGGCCACGAGACGGCCGAAGGTGCCCCACTGCGAATCCTCCACTCAGAGCCGCAGGCGAAGCCCGCTCTGCTGGGGGAGAGGCACACAAGGAGGGGAGACGGAGCAAGGAGGTCGAAGGAGGGAGGAGGAGGGAAACAGGAAGAGGCTGGACGAGAAGGAGGCAAATCCACCATCCAAACCCGACGATACAGTTCTCGACGTTTTCTGCCTCTCGGGACCGTTTTCGGACCACCCGTCCAATGTTGATCTGGCATCGGGGACCGAGCCCGATGAGCTTTATGAACCCCATGAGCCCGATGACCCCGATGAGCCCATGAGCCATATGAGCCCTTATGAGCCTGATGAGCCCTATGAGCCCTTTGAGCGCTATGAGCCCCATGAACCCTTATGAGCCCTATGAGCCCTATGAGACCGATGAGCCCCATGAACCCTATGAGCCCCATGAGCCCTATGATCCCTATGGAGAGATATTCCGGCGAATATAACATACAACATGCGGTTGGTAAACACATGTCCCTAATCACGCAAGGCTCGTGACGACTGAGAGCGCATGGAGAATATGAATTGTTCCTCCTCGTCTACCCGCTCCTGGCGTTTCTGTCTTCCTCCTGGTCAGGGTGCTGCGCGCAAACGTCTCTTCATTGGGATGTGGTCGGTTGAACGTATCTTTCCTCTGTCGTTCGCAGGAGCGTGCGCGGATTCACCACAATCGCAATCATGGCGTGCTGGGTGATGCCCTTGCTCACAGCGCGTGGGTTTCAGCGAAATTCACAATGGCAGTTTCAGACCGTATGTATTCATTGGGCGCTTGCAACTGATTTGGGCGACGCAGGTTGGCGACATGTGTGGCTTGTTGTAGATTGGACGCGCGGCGTTGAAGAAACAGCCCGCTTGTCAGTTGGCCTTCGTACTCTCATGTGAATCAGGCGGGTCATGCAAAGACGACTAGTTTGCGAAAGTCTTGGTTGGAACCATCTCGCACTACCATCACGTGTAGCCGTTTGAGGTGCGCAACAAGTCTCATACCAACATCACGCAGGTTAGGGTTGCAGCAGTTCGGGCAATCATCACCTTCGGGACCGCCTCCACTCAGCATTCTGCTGGCGCTAGTCACAGCTGCCCGACCTGAGGGGCAGCTTCGTCCTCATCGACCGATGAGCCCCATGAACCCTATGAGCCCCATGAGCCCTATGATCCCTATGGAGAGATATTCCGGCGAATATAACATACAACATGCGGTTGGTAAACACATGTCCCTAATCACGCAAGGCTCGTGACGACTGAGAGCGCATGGAGAATATGAATTGTTCCTCCTCGTCTACCCGCTCCTGGTGTTTCTGTCTTCCTCCTGGTCAGGGTGCTGCGCGCAAACGTCTCTTCATTGGGACGTGGTCGGTTGAACGTATCTTTCTTCTGTCGTTCGCAGGAGCGTGCGCGGATTCACCACAATCGCAATCATGGCGTGCTGGGTGATGCCCTTGCTCACAGCGCGTGGGTTTCAGCGAAATTCACAATGGCAGTTTCAGACCGTATGTATTCATTGGGCGCTTGCAACTGATTTGGGCGACGCAGGTTGGCGACATGTGTGGCTTGTTGTAGATTGGACGCGCGGCGTTGAAGAAACAGCCCGCTTGTCAGTTGGCCTTCGTACTCTCATGTGAATCAGGCGGGTCATGCAAAGACGACTAGTTTGCGAAAGTCTTGGTTGGAACCATCTCGCACTACCATCGCGTGTAGCCGTTTGAGGTGCGCAACAAGTCTCATAGCAACATCACGCAGGTTAGGGTTGCAGCAGTTCGGGCAATCATCACCTTCGGGACCGCCTCCACTCAGCATTCTGCTGGTGCTAGTCACAGCTGCCCGACCTGAGGGGCAGCTTCGTCCTCATCCACCTCCTTTTATTCAGCCTTCTTCTCCTCCTCCTCTTCCTCCTGCTCCTGCTCCTCCTCGTCCTCCTCCTCCTCCTCCTCCTCCTCCTCCTCCTCCTCCTCCTCCTCCTCCTCCTCCTCCTCCTCCTCCTCCTCCTCCTCCTTGCTCCTCCTCCTCCTCCTCCTCCTCCTCCGCCTCCGCCTCCTCCTCCTCGTCCTCCTCCTCCTCCTCCTCGTCCTCCTCCTCCTCCTCCTCCCTCTCCGCCTCCCTCTCCTCCTTCTCCGCCTCCTTCGCCTCGCTGTGGTAGTAGGCGTGGGACATCGGCCTGGCAGTGGATCCTTGCGCTCGGGGCCCTGGACAGAAGGCCCGCTTGACCGAGTTTCTGTGGGGGGAGGTCCCCCGCGCCGTGCTCCTGGAGGGGGCAGCGGCGCTGCTGGGCTCGGAGGCTTGCGGCGTGGCCGCGGCAGCCGGATCCGATCCAGGGCGCCGCAGGGGCCGGCGGCCCCGCCTCCAGGCGCGCTGAGGTTCAAACTCGTTGAGTATCACTGTGCTTCTGAAGGCTTGCAATGAACTGGCGCGAGAGAGAAAGCAAAGGTTGCGTTTGGGAACCTTGACTTCGCGATCTGCGGAGGGGTGCGTCCGTTTATTGTTCAGGATGTCCCGAGACGGCCGACAACGCGCGCCCGCGCGCGGCCCGAGCGGAGTTCGGCCCAGGGCGCACGGGTGCGCAATTGGCCGCGTGGGCCGCGCGCCGTATCGCGCAGCCGCCGAGGGTGCCCATTTCAGCCAGCGCCCCGCAGGAGCGCCGTTGGCCGCACCCTTCGCGTGCGGGTCGGGGGGGGAACAGTAGCGCATTCGAGTCTCGAAGCGGTGGTTCCCCATTCCCCCGATCTCCCTCGCCCTTCTCGACGTTGCTTCGGTTCGCTCCTTCTCCGCCGCCACCACTCCCGCATGGCGTCGCGCTCAAGTCAGGACGTGAACGTGGGAGTGGGTGGGTCGCCGACTGTGGGTTTCGGAACCCCCGGCCGCGGTGGAGCCCTCGACTCTTTTTCCCGTTGTATTTCCAGCCCAACATTTGATGGACTCCTGGGCTGGGCCTCTTATCGTCATCCTCCTTCGGACACGCCAGCTCGGCTAGCCCTCGTCGGCCATGGCGTGGACGTGGCTCGTCTTCTGGTGGTGGGTTCCCCCTTTTCATCGGCGCATGTACCTGATCATGGGCCTGACGGTGCGATATGAGACCTGCAAAGTTTCGCGTGTGCCCGAGCCGCTCTGGCGGCCACCGAGCTCCCGCGCGGCCGCCGGGCCTTCGCCCGAGCTGCGCGGTGTTTCCCCCGCACAGTGAGGGGGCTCACTGACGAGTGCTGACGGGCCCCAGTAGCTCTCTAAGCGTGCCGAAGGAAACCCTGTCGGGGTTCTCTTCGGCACGCTCGCCCCCCCCCCCTCCTCCTCCTCCTCCTCCTCCTCCTCCTCCCTCCTCCTCCTCCTCCTCCTCCTCCTCCTCCTCCTCCTCCTCCTCCTCCTCCTCCTCCTCCTCCTCCTCCTCCTCCTCCTCCTCCTCCTCCTCCTCCTCCTCCTCCTCCTCCCTCCTCCTCCTCCTCCTCCTCCTCCTCCTCCTCCTCCTCCTCCTCCTCCTCCTCCCTCTCCGCCTCCCCCTCCTTCTCCTCCTCCTCCTCCTCCTCCTCCTTTTCCTTCTCCTCCTCCTCCATCCCTTGTCATTTCGAGTAACTCGTCCCCGTCGCACTCCGATCGAGGCCGGTCGCAAGGGGCGGGCCGGGAGGTGTGGCCGGAGACGTCATCACCGCTTGCGTGCGGCCCCGAAGCTCAGAGCTCGCAAGCTTTTTTTTCACAGACGGAGGGCGGCCCGCTTGCAGAGTGTGGCTCTCTCGCCTCGGCGCCGCGCACACTCGTTGCACACGTTCGCAAGAGCTGCACCCTCGGAGGGCGGCCCGTGTTCAAGACGTGGGTCGTGCTTCGGCGGCGCGCACACTCGTCTCAAGAGTTTGCAAAGACTCTTGCGGATGGAGGGCGGTTCCTATACAAATTGTGGTGTTTGCCTCGGCGCCACGCGCATTCGTCTCAAGAATTTGTATCAGTTTCGAATCATATTATGGTTGACGTCCCAGAAATCGTGTTTTGGCACGATGTCGGAATGTCAGGGCGCAGCGGTCGCGTTGATCCGTGGTGTTGAAGTCCCAGGAAAAGACCGAGACTCGTTCAAACGGCGGGCGCCTGCTTCACAGGTCCGTCCGTGCGGGGCCTAATGTGTCCTGCCTTCTGGGGCCCGGCCGGCCGCGGCGTCGAGGGCGTCCAGCTGCGCGACTCTCTCGGCCGACAACGGCGACGCGTTCAGCTACGACTCGCAGCGTTCAGCTACGACCCACAGCCACCTCCTCCTGCTCCTCCGATTCTCCTCCTGCTCCTCCTCCTCCTCCTGCTCCTCCTGCTCCTCCATCTCCTTCTGCTGCTCCTCCTCCTGCTCCCCTGATCCCCTCGCCGCCCATGGCCGTGGCGGACCCGGCGCCTCTCCGGGGGCCTTCCGCAGCCAGGCCGCCCCTCTCCTCCCGAGCGGCCTCCCGTCGAGAAGCCGGCCTCTGGAGGGCGTGGCTCTCGGACGGAGGCGGGTGGCGCCACGGCGCACGTGCCAATGCCGCCAGGGCGTGCCCGAGCCACCGTCCGCGCCCGCTCCTCTTGGGGTGGGCCCGGGAAGCGTCGCTCCGCATCGAAGAGGAGAAAACGCCATTCAACATACACTTTGGGCGCTCCGCGCGGATTTCTTGGAGCCGCGCTGGGCCAACCTTGGCGGCGCCTCCGGCGCCGCCCCCGGCGCGCTCCGCGCGCTGGGGAGGGAGGTCCAGCGCAGATCCAAGAAATCCGCGTGGAGCGCCAAACGTGTATGTTTATGCCGTTTTTCTTTTGCTACTACAGTGGAAACCTATGCCAAGAAACACCTGGCTTGCCTCCAGGGTGCCCTGGGTTGCTTGGGTGTCGATGGTGTTGCTATGGAAGCCGTGACGTTCCCACACCGGAAAAATGGATGGAAGTCCTGGGGTCTCAGGGTTGGGTTCCCAGCGGAAGATTTCCTGTGGTCGAGTACTGTACCTGGGGCGGGGAGGGAGGCGGGGGAGGGGGCAGGAGAGAACCGGGAGACGGGGGCGCCACCCAACCCGCCGCGAGGCGCTCGCGCAGCCGACGGGGGCAGGGAGCGGGGAAGGGACGGGGGAGGAGAGGAAAGAGGAGGGGGACGAGGCGCGGGTGGCAGGCGCGCCCCCCTCTCCCCTTCCTCCTCCTCCCCCTGCTCCTCCGCGTAATTATATCCTCTTCTCTCCCTCCTTCCTCCTTCCCGGCTGTGTGCCCGGCCACGGAGGCGGCATCCCGCACCTCGGGCCTGCGAGCCCCGCGCGCGCACGAGAGCCCGGCTGTCGGAGCGCGGTGCCTCTGAGGGCCTTCGGTCCTGCGCGCCGCAGGTGGTCCGGCCAGTCCCTGCACCGAGGAGGGAGGAGCTGGGGCGGGGGCACAGGTAGGGGCGGAGGGATCGGGGGGTCAAGGGATGGGGGGATGGAGGGAGGGAGGGGCGATGGGGACGGGTGGGGAGGGAGGGGCGGGGGGGGGGGGGGACGACAGGATGGAGAGGCGGACAGGTGGAGGGATGGAGGAAAGGAGGGGCTGAGGGATGGAGGGATCGACGGGGGATGGGGGGGAAGGAGAAGGGCCGAGCGAAAGAGGCAGGAGGAACGGTGGGAGGATTGACCCAGGCATGGAGAGATGGAGGGATGGAGGGAGGACGTGGGGAGGGAGAAGGGCGGAGGGATGGAGGGAGAAGGGATGGAGGGACGGGGAAAGAGAGAGAGAGAGAGACAGGGAGAGAAAGAGAGAGCGAGAGAGAGAACGGAAGAGGGGGGAGGAGAGAGAAGAGAGGAAGGACGGGTGACGGAGGGATAGAAGGGTTCAGGGGCTAGAGAGACCTCGTGTGCTCCCCAGGCCGTCCCGCGCACCTCCGTTCTCTATTCGGCCATATTGGGGCCCTTTTGAGGCCCTTTTGTTGCCCTTGCGGGTCGCTCCAGGAAGTAATTTGATCACGCTCAGGCAATCGTGAGGCCCTCTTGCAAATTCATGATCTATCTCTCTTGGGCAGACAGGCAGAAAAGGAACACACACTGACGACAACCAGCTGTGTCGAGTTGTATTAGCTTTCTACTGCCTCTCGTGCGGTTTTTGGGCACCTCTCTTGGGGCCTCGGAGTCGCCTTGTAGACGTTTTGGAATGTCCTGGCGGCCTTCTTCGGCTCTATGGTCGCATCTTCGCCCCTCCCCTGCCCCTGGAGTCCTCTTGAACCGTGTTGCAGACGCTTTGCGCCATCTTGGCGGCCTCCTGAGGCCCTCTGTGGGCATGCCTCCGTGCCCCAGGGGCCCACCCTCGGGGGCCTCGAGCCTCGCACAGCCCGCCCAGGCATCACTACCCTCCTCCCCTCCGGGTGCGCAGGTCAACCTCCCCCAGCGAGAGTCCAGGGCAGGGTGCAGACATCGCCCGCGCCGGTGCTCAAGGGGCTGGCAGATTCCACGCAGGGGTGGCGCTTGATTGGTCCCATTGTTGCTGGCCGTCTACCTTGGCTTGCCAGATGCGATGCTCCATAGTCGTGCACTCATTACATGCGCACCAGTCTTGAACTTCCACAATGAGGCATTTGGCGAGGCATCCGTGTTTCAATCTGTGCGTTTGCTGCTGCATGATTGGCGCCATCGACAGCCCCATCAGGACGGTTGTCGCCAGTTGTTGTCACACCCTTGTTTTCCGTTTTTTTTCCAGCTGATGTGTTTGAAGCAGTCCCCAGTACCAGATAGCCGGTCCAAAAGGGATTGATCCTTCAAGTGCGTCGGGTAGCATATTTGTTTTTGGCCGCGCACGATGTTTTGAGGGGCGTGCTCTTCGGACGGCAATTTGACCACATCGGATTGTTTCCAGATTGATGCAGGTTCCTACAGACCAGACGACCAGTACATAATGGTGAATGGTACTGCGTATGAATAAAAAGCGGTGCGCGCCCTCTGCAGCCGCCGCGGCTCCACCAACCGTTTGAACCGTTTCGAGCCCGTCGCAGGTCCACCTGAGCACCTGTGAACACTTTCGGGGAATACCAGGGTCTGCTGACAGCATCTTTGGGCCTCGGCGGGCCAACTTGCGCGCTATCGGTTGCATCTATAAGACCTCGCTGGGGCATCGGAGGGTCGTCATGCGGTCATCACGAGGGCAGCTGAAGGCAACAGCGGCAATATGCGATAGTATGGAAATTGGCTTACTCATGGCATCAACTTGTGTTCGAGTCATTGCAGGAGCCTTGTTGCGCCATCTTGGGTGTCGTGGTGCCCCCTGGTTCGTCCTGGGACACGTTGGGCAGTCAGGGACAAAAGAATCCGAACCCTAAAATATACGATGAAGACGTGGCCTCACCTTGGTCCCCGCCTTCGCACCTGGGATCAACGATGTGGGCGGTTTGCTCTGCTGCATCTGCACAGGAAAAAAACCCTATCCCTGATGTTCTTGGCCCTCCTCACTTAGGTCCCCCCCCCTTGGGGCAGGGGCATCTCTATGGCTTATCAGTGCAGGCCTCTTGGGGCCTTCTGCTTTAACTCCCGGGGGGCCGTGGGTCCGTCTCGTGGCCATCCCGTGGGTGTCGTTTTGCGAGCAGCTTGCGGCGACCTCTCCTCCTCCTCCTCCTCCTCCTCCTCCTCCTCCTCCTCCTCCTCCGGGCGCCGTGGGCTTCTTTTGCAGACGGCACCAAGGAGACCAGGGGTCGACCCAAACGGTGACTTCGCGGTTTCGTGGGCCGCTTTCGTTTCCATGGCGTTTTGCAGCAGAGGCGCATCGGAGACGCAGGGTGGGAAAAGGACGACAAGGAGGAGATAGGATCTGGAGAGGCAGCAGACAGAATATGGGGCGACTGGGGGAAGACCAGGCTCCAGCAAGGCAGCAGTCCAGCATCCAGCTCGCTTCCTGATGCCCCCAAAGGGGGAGTGGCGCGACGATGTTGTTTTGCATGTGTATCATGGCTCGGGTGCCCCAATTGCACCGCCACTGTAGATTTACTCAGCCATTCCGGTTGAAAAACGTGCGCGTTTCGTCCTACTTGCTGAGCGCGTTCATTTCGCATGATCGCACATACTCGGCAGCGTCAACAAACACCCTGTTGATGGAGGCGCCCTTCAGATGTTTGCTCTCGTGCTTGTGCACATGTGTATGTGAACGGCCCAGGGACAGGGCCCCCGCGTGGCAGTGGTGTTGGCTGCGCGCCGGGCGCTGCGTGGGCGATGTTGGGGGAACCAAAAAATACGATACCAATACCGCCACCCGAACTGACCTCTCCCAGGATGCGTTCTGACCAGAATTTCGAGGCAAATCCAGCGGTGGCGACGAGGACCTCCCCGGAGGCCCAAAAAGGGGAACACGGCCGAAGGGTAGAGGTATGGGTACCTCGTCCTCCGACAGAGCGCGTTCTGTGGTCGCTTGGAGGGGGGGGGGGGGCTTGGAACCGGACCCCCCCCCCTTTCCCCCTCCCCTGGATGGAGGGGGGGGGTTCAACCCCCCCCGCCCCTCCCCACCCTGCTTCCCGTCTCCTCGGGCCGGCGCTTGCGTTGGCGGCGGCTGGCGACGGCGGCGGGGACGTCTGGGCCGGCGCCGGCCGGCGCCTGCGGCTGCGGGCGGCGGTGGCGGGGAGCATCGACGAGGACGACGGTGGTGGTGGTGGTCGTGGTGGTGGTGGGTTGTAGTGCTGGTGGTGGTGGCGGTGGTGGTGGTTGTAGTGGTGGTGGTGTGGTGGTTTGTTGTGGTGGTGGTGGTGGTGGGTGGTGGTGGTGGTGGTGGTGGTGGTGATGGTAGTTTGGTGGTGGTGTGGTGGTGGCTTGTGGTGGTGGTGGTGGGTTGTGG
This sequence comes from Prorocentrum cordatum, assembly GCA_963575745.1. NCBI lineage: Eukaryota > Dinophyceae > Prorocentrales > Prorocentraceae > Prorocentrum > Prorocentrum cordatum. Next base: position 218,732 of record CAUYUJ010016716.1, read on the forward strand.
TGGTGGTGGTGGTGGTTTGGTGTGGTGTGGTGGTGGTGGTTGTGGTGGTGGTGATTTGTTGTGGTGGCGGTGGTTTGTGGGGGTGGTGGTGGTGGTGGTGGGGGGGCGGTGGTGGTGTGGTGGTTTGTGGTGGTGGTGGTGGGTTGTGCTGCTGGTAGTGGTGGTGGTTGTGTGGTGGTGGTGGTGGTGGTGTGGTAGATTGTGGTGGGTGGTGGTAGTGGTGGTGATTTTTGTGGTGGTGGTGGTGATGGTGTGTGGTGGTGGTGGGTGGTGGTGGTGGTGGTGTGGTGGTGGTTTGTGGTGGTGGTGGTGGTGGTGGGTTGTGGTGGTGGCGGTGGTTTGTGGACGTTGTGGTGGTGGTGGTGGTGGGCGGTGGTGGTGGTGGTGGTGTGGTGGTTTGTGGTGGTGGCGGTGGGTTGTGCTGCTGGTAGTGGTTGTGGCGGTGGTGGTGGTGGTGTGGTAGATTGTGGTGGTGGTGGTAGTGGTGGTGGGTTTTTGTGGTGGTGGTGGTGGTGGTGATGGTGAGTTGTGGTGGTGGTTGTGGTGGTGGTGGTGGTGTGGTGGTGGTGGTTTGTGGTGGTGGTGGTGGTGGTGGTGGTGGTGGTGGTGGTGGTTGAGGCCGTGGTGGTTGTGGTAGTGGTGGTGGTGGTTGTGGTGGTAATCTTCGCTGCGTCCCCGCCGTCGCCTGCGCCAGCGCCGGCGGTGCTGGCCGCCGCCAGCGCTGGCGCCGGCGCGAGGGGGGGGGACGGGGGACCCCCCCCCGCCCCCGGCGCCAGGGGGGGGGGGAGGGGGTTTCAAACCCCCCCCCCTTGAGCTGCCTCTGGTCATCGTCGTCGCTGCGTCCCCGCCGTGGGCGCTGCTGGCGGCTGCCAGCGCCGGCGCCGGCGCTGGCGCCGAGGGGGCGGGGGGTTCGGGGGTTTTCGGGGCGGTGGGGTTGGGGGGGATGGATGTCCCCCTTGTTTTGATCGACGGCGCCGAGTGTTGGGGGGGGGGGAGTGTTGGGGGGGGGGGGGGGCACCCCCCGGTTTGAAACGCGCCGCCGAATGTTCCGAAGGCAAGCGCCCGTGAAACGCGTTCTCTCTGTCCTCCTCTGAGATGTGGCGCTTGCGGGACGCTTGGAGCAAATGCTAAGCCATCTTGGACAGCAGGCGCGAAGCACATCAGGGCAGGTGTTCGAAACAGGCGTTCGCTTTGAGGGCCGCGGTGAGATCTTGCGGCAGGCCAGCGAAAGTGGAGGTCGCAGGGCAGTGCGAGCGCAGGGAGTGCCTTGAGCGGGTCCGCAGTTGGTTGGAGGGCACAGCAGCAATACGCATCAGGGACTCGATCTTGGACTACAGTGGAGACCCATGCCAAGAAACACCCTATTTGCCTCCAGGATGCCCTGTGCTTCTTGGTTTTCGATGGTGTTGCTATGGAAAGCGTGACGGTCCTATACCAAAAATCAGTGGACGTTTTGGGCTCTCAGGGTTGCGTTTCTTTTGGAAGGTTTCTTGTGGACTGGCTTCCACCGTATGACTTTCAACACGAATTTGTAGTAACAGGCTTGCAAGCACGGCAATCGTTTCACCATTGCGCAAGTCGTATTGCTGCTCTATCGTTCTTTCCGCTGGGGTTGGACTTGTAACTGAATCCCATAATGTTGCACATAATGTGCTGTCGGATGGGAAGGAAAGCATGTCCAACGCCAGCATCTGCGAGATGAAGAGAAGGGGTGCTGGCCTGATGCATTTTGCTCCGCGCCTAGACCCCCCGTCAGATTCTCGAGCCCGTGACGTCGACAGAGTGATTGCTTGCGCGTCGTAGATGTGGGAGGAGTTGCAGGGGAAGGCAGGAGAGAAGGAGGAGTTCGAGAACAGGTGGAGTCACAGCTAGTAGTGAGAATGGCGTGGCAGAGCTGCCAAACGGAGGCGATCCCTGGCGGGCCTGGCCATCCATCTCTTCCCGCGGCGATCAGTACCTTCAACTGATGCCGCCATCGGTGCGCAGGCAAGGTGTGCGACGCAAGCGCCCGAAGAGGCCTCCTGCAAACCACTTCCACCCCCGTGCCTTCTGGAAGCCCACGTGCGGTGGCATGCCGAGCGCGAGCGCGAGCACGCTGGTGGACTGCTTGGTCCCGGACGCGCTGAGAATACCACGGGGGGACGTTTGGGGACTGGCCGTCGTGGGGTTGTACTTCCGCGGCGAGCGAGGGGGGGAAGCGAGAAGGCGAAGGCCTGCTCAGAAGACGGCGAAACTTCTCAAAAGCCCTCGCGCCTTCCGAGAGGTTGTTTTTTTGTTTGTGCTCCCTGGGAAGGCTCCAAACCCCTGTTTGGAAGTCATGGGGTGCTCCGAGCCTTCTGAGAAGGCCTCCTCCCTCTCACTTCCCCCCCGCCCGCCGCCGGGGAATGGGGCAGCTTCTTCCACCCCTCTCTCCCCCCCCCCATCCAAACAAAAAACATGTTTTTTTTTCTAAGTTTATACTTGTAGTTTGTTTGTCCTACTAAAATGTCCCTTCGGCCCCCGCTGACCCCAGCTGGCCGCTCCGGCCTGCTCGTCGCGGAGCTCTCTTCCGCGCCGGAGCGCTTCCCCCCTTGCCTCCCCTCGCGCGGCCGCCCTCGCCTCCGTCCCCTCCTCCTTGGCACCCCGGGCAGTTCGCCTCTCGGCGGCCCCGAGGAGCCCCGCACTGGTGCGGTGTTGCCTCTGCCCCGCCGCCGACGGAAAAAAAGTCGGCTCGTCCTTCCCGGGTCTCTCTCGGGCTGCTTCGGGGCTCTGCGGGGCCGGCCTGGCGCCTTCGGAGGCCAGCCGCCTCGGAGAGCCCTCGCGAGGCCCTCTTGCGGGCCTGCGTGGGGCTTCCTGGAGCCGCCCCGGGGCCATCCCCCGGGGTCCTCTTGGGGCCCTCACGCCCAGACCCCCTCGGGCAGTGGACAAACCATAACGGGAGGATTTCCGTATTCTCGGCCTCTGGAGGCCCTCACCGGCCCTCGGGACCGTCAATAAAACGATTCAGGATGAAGAATTGGTCCACCTGAATGGGTCGAGACTTCCGAGGGTCCGCATTATGGAACAATCGTGACGCCGGGGGTCTGGGTGGGCCGTCTTGGCCCAGCCTCGGGGGCCGACTGGGCCGCCTTGGATGCTCTCACGACTGGGAAGGCGAGAACCGAATTCACTTTCGTCAGGAGGGAAAAAAACACACAGACACAATTAATCGTCGACTCCCCAGAAAATATGGGAAAATATGGCAAGTGGGGGGGAAGACGAAAACCCAGAAAATATAAGAAAATATGGGGAATCTGGTTATTTGTGTCTATTTATTTGTGTGTCCCAGGGCCCCTTCATTTCGAACGGAAGGGGAATCCGTGGACGTTGCTTCTTTTGGGCCTCCTGGCGGTCTTCTGGGGGACCTCCCGATCCGTCTGCGAGGCCTCTTCGACCTTCTTCTTGAAGCCATCGTGGACCGTCCTCAGGGCCTCTTGGGCAAGATTGCTGGTATCTGGAGCCATGAGGCCATCAGGCACCGTCTTGCGCCGGCTTGGAGTCCATCTTGGACCATCGCGGCCGTATTGAAAGTGGGTGTTCCTCGTCCCTGGGTCTCTTTGCGAGCTTCCGCGGGGCCGGCTGGTCGGGGCCGCAGGCCACCGGGAACCTGTTGGAAAGGCCGGGTGTCAGGAGGGGAAGAGCACACAGACACAACCAATCGCCGATCCCCCGGAAAATGTGGGGGATAACGGAAGCGGCGGGGAAGGCGAATTTCCAGAACATGTGGGAAACATGGGGCACCTGGGGATGTGTTCCTTTTGAAATATCATTCTAAGATTCGCCACGCCGACGACCCTTCCGACAGGCTACGGAGTTGGCGGATCGAAGACATTCGAGAAGAGTTGCCGCCCCCCCCTGGCCTGTGTCAGGCGCACGTTGGCCAACCGTTGGGCCAAAGCTTGGCCGACGCATTGGACTTTGTACTCCCTCGGCCGTTGTGGAGGGCCTCGGGGGAGCACTCGAGAGTGGACGAGGGAGAGGAGGAGGAGGACGAGGAGGAGGAGGAGGAAATGCAGAAGAAGAGGAGAAAACGGAGAATGAGGAGGATTGTGTGTCCCGCGGCGCACACGCGGGTACCCCCCATGCGATATCTGCACCGCTGCCACCGCCGCCATCGATCGTCCTCATCATTTCCAACATGTCGCCGTCCATGCTTCGAAGATTACTCACTGCGTGGAGCTCCCCATATGTGCATCTCATGTTTTATGCCATGCCGTAGTGAGCGTCTGTTCATGAGCGCTTGATTATAATAGCGCGTCCACGTGGGCGACAGGGCCGACGAAGGCGAGTGAATCCTAATGCGAGTGAGTGAGTATGAGTCAGAGTGAGCTTTGAGTATGATTGAATATGAGCCTCCCATTCATTCCCCCTCCTCAATATTCTGGCCGCGAAAAGGCCCGTGTCCTACCCCCTTGCGGCTCCTTTTAGGGGTGCTGAAACCAGCGCCCCGCTTGAGATATCCTCACAAACTGCTCTAAACGCAAACGAGTCTGCCCACCAAAACAGCCAAACCGCTTGAGACATCCCCACAACGTGGCCGCGAACGGGCTCGTGAAAACACCCCTAGCGGCTCCCCTCAGGGGTGTTGAAACCAGCGCCCCGCTTGAGGCATCCGGACAAACTGTTCTTTACGCAACCAAGTCTGCCCACCAAAACTGCCAAACCGCATATGACATCCCCACAAACTGGCCGCGAACGGGCCCGTGAAAACACCCCTGGCGGCTCCCTTTTGGGGTGTTGAAGCCAGCGCCCCGCCTGAGACATCCTCACAAACTGCTCTAAACGCAAACGAGCTTGCCCACCAAAACAGCCAAACCGCTTGAGACATCCCCACAAACTGGCCGCGAACGGCTCGTGAAAACACCCATGGCGGCTCCCTTCAGGGGTGCTGAAACCAGCGCCCCGCCTGAGGCATCCTCACAAACTGCTCTAAACGCAAACAAGTCTGCCCACCAAAACTGCCAAACCGCACATGACATCCCCACAAACTGGCAGCGAACGGGCCCGTGTCCTACCCCCTGGCTGCTCCTTTTAGGGGTGTTGAAGCCAGCGCCCCGCCTGAGACATCCTCACAAACTATTCTAAACGCAGTCGAGTCTGCCCACCAAAACAGCCAAACCGCTTGAGACATCCCCACACACTGGCCGCGAACGGGCTCGTGAAAACACCCCTGGCGGCTCCCCTTAGGGGTGCTGAAACCAGCGCCCCGCCTGAGACATCCTCACAAACTGCTCTAAACGCAAACGAGCTTGCCCACCAAAACAGCCAAACCGCTTGAGACATCCCCACAAACTGGCAGCGAACGGGCCCGTGAAAACACACCTGGCGGCTCCCCTTAGGGGTGCTGCAAGCAGCGCACCGCCTGAGACATCCTCACAAACTTCTCTAAACGCAGACGAGTCTGCCCACCAAAATAGCCAAACCGCTTGAGACATCCCCACAAACTGGCCGCGAACGGGCCCGTGAACACACCCTTGGCGGCTCCCCTTTGGGGAGTATGAGTACGAGTAAGTCTGAGTATGAGTAGGTCTGAGTATGAGTAGGTCTGAGTATGAGTAAGTCTGTGTATGAGTAAGTCAGTGTATGAGTACGTCTGGGTATGAGTAAGTATGGGTATGGGTAAACCTGTGTATAAGTAAGTCGGTGTATGTGTACGTCTGGGTATGAGTAAGTCTGAGTATGAGTAGGTCTGAGTATGAGTACGTCTGAGTATGAGTACGTCTGAGTATGAATAAGTCTGGGAATGAGTCAGTCTAGGTATGAGTAAGTCCGAGAGGAGGGGAGGAGAAGAAGAGGGAGTAGGAGGCGTCCAAGTAATACTGATAATCCCATCAAAGGATATGGGGGGTAACTCAGACTATAAGAAGGTCTGAGTATGTGTAGGTCTGAGTATGAGTAAGTATATGTATGAGTACGTCTGGGTATGAGTATGTCTGAGTCTGAGTAAGTCTGTGTATGAGTAAGGCTGTGTAGGTGTACGTCTGGGTATGAGTAAGTCTGAGTATGAGTAAGCCTGAGTATGAGTAAGTCTGTGCATGAGTAAGTCTGGGTATGAGTAAGTCTGTGTATGAGTACGTCTGGGTATGAGTAAGTCTGTGTATGAGTACGTCCGGGTATAAGAAGGTCTGAGTACGAGTAAGTCTGTGCATGAGTCAGTCTGTGTTCTGGGTGTGTTCTTGTTCTCTGGAATCGGCGGCGTCCAAGAAATAACAAGAATTCCATCTTAGGATATGGGAAATAACAAACGGCATAAACATAAAAGTTTGACGCTCCGCGCGGATTTCTTGGATCCGCGCTGGGCCCTCCTGGCGGCGCCTCTGGCGTCGCCCTTGGCGCGCTCCGCTCGTTAGGGAGGGGGTTCCAGCGCGGATCCAAGACATCCGCGTGGAGCGCCAAACGTTTATGTTTATGCTGTTTTTCTTTTTCGAATACTGCCACCCGCTTCAGCATTATGACGATTACTATGCTCGTGTTTACCAGCCTGGAGACGCAACACCCTCCCCTGTCAGTTGGGGTAACCTTGGGGCCGTCTGGAGCATCTGGGGGGTCTATGTGGCTGTCTTAGGGCTCTCTTTTCCCGTCGGGCGCCTTCGGTCGCCTTTTTGGTCGCCTGGTTGGGCTTTCTTGGGGCAATCTTTGGGCTTCTCGGGAGCCTCTGTGGGCTGTCTCTGGGGTAGATTGACCCGTCTTGGTTTCCACTGTTCGGTTTGTTGGGCCGTCTTGCGGCTAGATTGGTGGCCCCGAGGCTTAGGGCCGTGTTCAAATGTCGGGCGCCCGAAAGAGGCAAGAACCTGAAAACCATCCGCAAGCATGATGGGGCAATGAATGGTTCGGGCCTCTCCGGGCCCTCCCAGATGGCCTCCTGGAGGCCTCGTGGGCCGCACTGGGCCGTCCGAGGGCCACTTTAGGCCGATTGGAGGGCATCTTGGGCGAACTTCAGTGACCCTCGTTGGCCGTCGTTGAAACCAGACAGTGGAAACCCATGTCAAGAAACACCCTTCTTGCCTCCAGGGTGCCCTGGGTTTCTGGGGGTTCGGTAATTTTGCTGTGGAAAACATGCTTGTCCCCACACCAAAAAAAGCAATGGCTGTCCTGGGGTCTCAGGGTTGGGTTTCTTGTGGCATGTTTCTTGTAGTCGAGCTCCTACGGTACTCAAAGCACCCCTTTGCAAGCAGAGCGGGGCGGCGGATTGAAGACGCTTGCGGCGAACCGCCGCCGCCCCCTGCCTTTCGGAAGCGCCTACGCGGCCGAGCGTTGCGGCCAGAGCTCGGCTAAGCTATCGGACCACGTGTTCCCCCAGCCGTTCTGGGACCCCCCTGGGGAGCACGTGGGGGAGAAGGAAGAAGAGGAGGAGAGGGAGGAAGGAGGAGGAGGCCTCGTGGGAGCGTCTTGGGGCACTCTCGTGCCCTCCTGTGAGCTTCCTGGGGGCCTCCTGGAGGCCTTTGGGGGGCTTCCTTGGGTTTCTTGGGGGCCTTTGGAAGCTCCTTAGGAGGCTCTTCGGCCGTCTGAGGGCGTTCCTGGCCCGTCTGACGCCGTGATAGGGGGCCTCTCTGGGCTGACTTAGGGCTCTCTTGAGGTGCTTCAGGGCCGTCTTGGAGGCTATCTTGGGCACCTTGGAGGTCTCCTGGGCTGACTTGGGGCCCTCTTGGGGCCGTCTTGTGGGCCTCTTGGGCTGTCAGGGGGGGCCAGCTTGGAGGCCTCTTCGGAGCTCTTGGGCCCACCCTGGCAGCTTCTGGTGCCGCCCCGGGCTGTTGGAAAGCCGGAAAGGAGCAATCGCCCAACTCCTCCAGACACCCAAGGCACATCAACGATGTTGCACTCTTCGGGGCTTCCTGGAGGTCCTCTTGGAAGCCTCCTGGGCCCTCTTGGGGCCGTCGGGAGCGGGAAGGCCGACGACCTGGGAAGTTGACGGGTCCTCGTGGCGGCGATGTGGTTGGACGTGGACGTCGGCACGCGCTCTTGCGCGCCTCTGCGCGTCCTTCCGGGTGGCCGGCAGGTGGGGCCGGCGGCCCCGGGGCACAGAACTGCCCAACATTCAAGTCGGGCCTGTCCCTCTACAGGGGAAATATTCAAAAATAGTTTAAACAAATTGTCTGGGGACGATTTCTTTGAGCATTGTTTTACCATAGGGGGGTATTTCTGGTGCATTCTTAATTTTTCATCCAAAATCCCCCTGTAGGGGGACAGGCCCGACTTAACCCACCATTCGGCACGCCGTGCACCCCTGTGGTAAGCCACCGGGGGCGGCGGCTCTAGCTGTCTTCGACCCATCCCGCCACGTGCCCCGGGGTGTGGGTCGGACTCTTCTTGGATGCATCTCGGGGTGTCTTGGGATGTCTTATAAGGGCCACTTGGGGTCTCTTGTAAGGCCTCAGAAGTCTCTTGGGGCCTCCTGGACGCTTCCTTGGCACGGCTCACTCGGCTAGTTCGCGTGCCCATTTTCGGGGCCGTATGCGCTGAACACGTGGCATGGTCGAGCGAGGTCTAGTCTCGTTTAGAGTCACGCGGGGCGCCCAGAAAGCTACACGACCAGCCCAAAAAGTCGCGCCCATGGGACCCTCTCAAGAGTACTTGCAGCACCCAAGCCAAATACAGAGATTTCGATGGGATCTGAGGACGCTCCACTCAGTGCCTCGTGGCACGGTGGTGGATATAGTTTGATCATACGCGTGTGCGTGGAGTGCAGTTGGTGCGACCATTCTGCCTCTCCTGCTTGTCCTCATCGTTCAGCATTCATTTTTCTTTCGCGCATCCTCGTCTGCACAATCCAGGCAGCCGGGGGTCTGGCGATTGTTGCTGCTGAGCTCATCTTTCACGCACGGTATACACATTATTGGGTATCATGTGTATGTTTGAATACAAAATATGTATAAGTGTACGCGTCTACGTGGGCCAGGCGGGGCTAGGACGAGGGCTAATCCGTCCCAGAGCGTTCCAGAACGCTCTCAAAGCGTTCCGTAGCGCTCTGAAAAGGCCGCGGCGCCCGAGACATCCTCCAGAGCCGCCAGATCTCAGAGATTCTCGATTGCGAAGGCCTGACGGCCGGTGCCGCCGACCCTGTTCGCAATGCGCAGCAAGAGATTACGAGGTTGCTCAAGGTCGGCTTGGCTGGAGCCCAGGGGAAGAGGAGTCCCAGGGGGGGGCGTCGTATCTGACCCGGGGGGGGGGTCGCTACCCCCCCCCCCCTCCCGGCGGGGGAGGGATCAAAGGGAAGGGGCTTCCCTTCGACTCAATTACGAGGTTGCTCAAGGTCGGCTTGGCTGGAGCCCAGGGGAAGAGGAGTCCCAGGGGGGGGCGTCGTATCTGACCCTCGACCCGGGGGGGGGGTCGACCCCCCCCCCCCCTCCCGGCGGGGGAGGGATCAAAGGGAAGGGGCTTCCCTTCGACTCAATTACGAGGTTGCTCAAGGTCGGCTTGGCTGGAGCCCAGGGGAAGAGGAGTCCCAGGGGGGGGCGTCGTATCTGACCCGGGGGGGGGGTCGACACCCCCCCCCCCCTCCCGGCGGGGGAGGGATCAAAGGGAAGGGGCTTCCCTTCGACTCAATTACGAGGTTGCTCAAGGTCGGCTTGGCTGGAGCCCAGGGGAAGAGGAGTCCCAGGGGGGGGCGTCGTATCTGACCCGGGGGGGGGGTCGCACCCCCCCCCCCCTCCCGGCGGGGGAGGGATCAAAGGGAAGGGGCTTCCCTTCGACTCAATTACGAGGTTGCTCAAGGTCGGCTTGGCTGGAGCCCAGGGGTTGCTCAAGGTCGGCTTGGCTGGAGCCCAGGGGAAGAGGAGTCCCAGGGGGGGGCGTCGTATCTGACCCGGGGGGGGGGTCGCTACCCCCCCCCCCCTCCCGGCGGGGGAGGGATCAAAGGGAAGGGGCTTCCCTTCGACTCAATTACGAGGTTGCTCAAGGTCGGCTTGGCTGGAGCCCAGGGGAAGAGGTCTCCCAGGGAAAGGGAAGGACAGAGACGACGAGTACAAAGAATGACGGAGATGACGGCTCGAACGGAAAAGCCCCTCACACACGCCGACAGGGTCGGCGGATTTATCATGCAAGCGGGGGTCAGCCAGAGAGCCGGATCTTGCAGGATCCCACGGAGCCAAGGCTGCATTGACCCAGGCGTGCGTGCAGGATCCTGCAGGATCCTTGCAGGATCCTGCAAAGCCCGACTGACCCTGGTTTGGATTGACCCAGGTCAGTAGGTTCGGATGCAACTCCTGGGAGGTCAATTTCTGACTTTGCCCTGGTCCGAAATCCAGCTGAATCCGACTTAATCCTGCTAATCTGGCTTAATCCCGCTTAATCCGGTCTAGTCCGGAGTCCTGGTTAATCCGCGGTCTATTCGGGCGTGGCGCCCCCCCATTGGGGATTCATCTTTAATCCTTTCGACGAAGACCTCCCAGTAGTTGGCTCCTAAAGTAGGTCCCCGAAGATCGGTGGCCACATGCGAACCCCACCTCCCCCCTTCGAAATCGTGGGGTGGTGGGGCAGGGTTCGCATGCGGCCTCCTGGAATAGAGCCGAGGCCCGCACCATGGAGTCGACGGTGGACGGGCTGCTCTTCGGCCTGCGGCTAACCAAGGCTGGCGCGCAGTCGAAGACGGCGCTGATCCAGGGGCTACAGTACGAGAAGGCCACGGCCCGCCCTCGTGGGCGAGGGAGGAGGAGGAAGAGGAGGAGGAAGAGGAGGGGAGGAGGAGGGGAGGAGGAGGGAGAGGAGGAGGAGGAGGAGGAGGAGGAGGAGGAGGAGCTGGAGGAGGAATTGGAGGAGGAGGAAGAGGAGGAGGAGGAGGAGGAGGAGGAGGGCCTCGCGGGCCTGGCCCCTTGGTGGGAGGGCCCAGTCGACCTGCTTCTGGAAGACCAATCTTTCGGGCCCGGGCCAAAGATCGGTCTCGCGGTCTAGCCAAAAGCGTCGCTGGACACATTGGGCTCCGTTACGTCTACAGACGCATTCGGGGCGGATGCGTCTCCATACAACGCGGCCGTTGCGCTCGCCGCCCTGCAAGGTCGGAGAAATGGTTCATGCGTCTACGGTATGATCTTGTTCTAACGCAGGCCCCACATGCTGCTCCAACCCCTGGGCCGCGGCCCTGCGGATACGGGGCGCTCTTTCACGAATGCCCCCGCGCGGAGCGTATCCGTTTGACTGCGCATCCGCGCGGGATCGCGCCCCAGAATCCAGACCGCGAGGGCGTGGATATGGAGGAGGAGGAGGAGGAGGAGGAGGACGACGAGGAGGAGTTTGTGCTGGTGTGGCCAAGAGGTGCAGCAGAGCAGCAGCAAGTGACCTCGAGCGGGCTCGAAAGAGATAGGCACCTCCAAGGAGGGGGAAGAGAGGGAAGAAGGGGCCGAGTGCCTCCGTCGAGCAAAAACACAAAAACACAAAATTGAATGGGAGCGGCCCCAGGACCGTCCACCTCAGGCAACCTCCTCCTCCTCCTCCTCCTCGAAACCAGGCAGGACCTCGAGGTCCGTAAAGTTGTGCCTGAGGGCGAACGAGCCGAAAGGGGTGGGTCTCTGGCCGCGCCTCCCGCACCCAGGAGCTCGGTCCCGCTGCGCGGGCGACGACCGCCCCACAGCTTGCGCAGGCGATCCCGGGACACCGAAACACGCGGGCAGCTTCCGCGGCAGTCCTGGCCGAGCTTCGGGGGAGGAGGAGGAGGAGGAGGAGGAGGAGGAGGAGGAGGAGAGGAGGAGGAGGAGGAGGAGGAGGAGGAGGAGGGAGGAGGAGGAGGAGGAGGAGGAGGAGGAGGAGGAGGAGGGGAGGAGGAGGGGGAGGGGGGCGCGGGAGGCCAGCGGCGCCGTGGCCAGCGCGACGGCCGCTGTCGCTGCGGCCGAGCTTCGGAGTGTCGTGCTGTGAATGGGCACCGCACGCGCTGCAGAAAACCAAAGGGCCAACCGTCCATACGCGGTGGCCCGCACCTGGCCTACACGGGAGGAGGAGGAGGGAGGAGGAGGAGGAGGAGAGGAGGAGGAGGAGGAGGAGGAGAGGAGGAGGAGGAGGAGGAGGAGGAGGGAGGAGGAGGAGGGAGGAGGAGGAGGAGGAGGAGGAGGAGGAGAGGAGGGGAGGAGGGAGGGGGAGGAGGAGGAGGAGGGAGGAGGAGGAGGAAGGAGGAGGAGGTGGAGGAGGAGGAGGAGGGAGGGGGAGGAGGGAGGAGGAGGAGGAGGAGGAGGAGGAGAGGAGGGCGGGGGGGCAGCGGGAGGCCCAGCATCTCAGCAGGGAGATGGGCTGAGGCAACCGAAGTTGACATTCGAGGGGCCGCCTCGTCGCTTCGGCTGGAGGCCGCTCGGAAACTCGTGCGCTCGGATATCAGCAGGAGCCCATAGGGGTCGAGTTTGCGTTGCTATCGCCTTCAGCTCGCCCTGCTTCGGCGTCCATTGGCCGAGGGATGCGTCGGGCGTTTCGTCGTGGGAGGGGCGACATGTGGCGGAAGGAGCCCGCGTGGGCCCCGAAGGTGGACGATAGGTGCGTCGTTCTTCACGGCCTCCCGTTGATCGCCCGCCCCCCCAGTAAGCATCGCCCGAATGCTCCCCGACCAGAGGAGGCGGGACGAGGGACTCACTCCGCGTCGGCAGAATTGACCGAGGGACGTTCCCCGAGGGGAGGTCCATTCTGTGGGGCCAAAGACGTTTAACCGTGACACCACGCTGCGATACCACGCTGCGACGTCCCGTTGTGCTTTTCATTATGTTTTCAGCGCATCCCGTCCCACGGTTAGGATCTACGCTCATGTTCCCGAGCCAGAGGAGGGGAGACGAGGGAGAGATTGCGCATCGGCAGAAGTTCAAGGTCCTCCTAGATTCTGGGTTGAAGAGCGCTGCCAAGCTGGCAGATTGTTTCGGGACTGCTTCTTACTTCGGTATCAGCGGTTGCCCTGTCTAGCGTTAAGTCGGGCGTGTCCCTCTACAGGAGGCATATTCAAAACTATTAAAAGAACTAGCCTGGGGACGATTGTTCTAGTAGTTTTTGATCATGCTTGAATATTTCCTGGTTTTTACTTGTCGTCGAAAATCGGCATGTAGGGGAACATGCCCGACCGAAGTCTAGCGCGCCACGAAGTTTTTATCGTGAGGTCGACGGCGGAGGATCGGGCGAACGAAGGGCTCATGCTTGCGGAGGGACAGTCGCTGCTGACGTGCACGCGGCGTGTCGGCTGTCAGAGCCTTCTGGCAACACTGTTTCGAGCGTGACCGGGTCGTACCCTGAGTCCCGCACAGTGTTCATCGAGGGTGTCCTCCGTCTCCTAACGCGGAATAGTCGTTCCAAACTTGATCTTAAAGACACTTGCCTCGATGCTCGTGGCTTGAAGCGCGTCGTCATGCTACATCTTGGTGAGGGCAATGGTGAGTTTCGCTGCTCGGACTAATTCGGCATATCGTCGGTAGGTTGCTGGGGGGCATAACTGCACACTTGCTCCACCCGTAGACGCATCATTTTGTGGCACTGTTTGGAATCCGACCTCTTCAGCTCGTGGTAAACAAGTAAAGTCGTGCTGCCGTACGGATTGCAGAGTATTGGGAATGCCCAGATGCGGCATGTCTTTGGTTATATGGTTTTCTGAAATGATTACACGCTAGATTTCCTTACGTGTTCCTTGGGCTCCCTGGGCGAAGAGAGAGAATCGTGGAACTATGCATGTTCTTCCGCACAGTCTGTGATCCGATCCACATCATCTGGACAAGTCTCTTGATTTAAAA
>CAUYUJ010016716.1:237431-265395 GCA_963575745.1 Prorocentrum cordatum
TCCAGGGAAGGGGTCGTTCACTCTCCCTCCCCTTCGTCCTCGGGCCTCACTCCTTCCCTTCCTCCTCTCAGGGGGTGTTAACGGGAGAAGCAGGAGTAGGATGAGGTGGAGGACAAGGAAGAGAGACAGATGAGCCACGTCTTTCGGGATGCCAGTGGTATGTTGAAGAGAGGAGTTTGGCCGAGCCTTGAGGTCGCGGTGTGTGCGAGACACGGGCGTGCCGGACGTGGGCCTCGCATGTCCCGCGCACGTGGCATGCTGGCGCCGTCGGACGTGATGCCAGAACGCGCAAGCCAGACGGGGCGTCCCCAGAGATCTGGCATGCCCGAAACGGGTGCTACATGACAGTGGGCACGATGCTCAACAGCGTTTCTTGCCCAACACCGACAGCGGCCGCTGGGCAGCGGCGGCTGTTTCAAACGGACGGGCCGACGGCGAATCTCGTTCAAAATGGACAGCAGTTGCTATCGGTGTTCGTCCCCGCTGTTCCTACCACCTATGCCCGAGAATATATGTATACATATACAAATCTGTATACATATATATATATATATACGTATATGTACAATTGGTCGTAATGGCGTCGGAGGCCTAAGACTCACGGAGTACAGGTTGCACACCAGAATTGTTTATGGACGTTTGTCATGAGCAAGGGCCATCAGGTGTTGCTTGGAGGAAAGCCTTACCCGCACGCCGTGGCTCTTGCACAAGGAGGCCATCCAGGTCTCTTCGGGCCAGTCAGGGCCTTCATGGTGGGCCTAGGCTCAGGGAGCTCCGATGTGGCCAATGAGGTGGGACGACAACGAACGAGGAGGAGGACGGCGACGAAGTAAAAGAGCCCCGAGTTCAATAGCACAGCTGTGCAGTGCAGGAGAATAAACATCCAGTGTGTGTCTGTGGGGGGGGGGAGGAGGCATCGTTGGCGCGGGGTTGCGGCGACCGACGGCCGACGTCGAGCCGCAGAGCACGGATGGGCGGGGCGGCGAGACGAACATGGGGCCTGCCGCGTTGGAGGATTGCGATGGGGGAGGAGGAGGGAGAGGAGGAGGAGGAGGAGGAGGAGGAGGAGGAGGAGGGGGAGGAGGAGGAGGAGGAGGAGGAGGAGGAGGAGGAGGAGGAGGAGGAGGAGACGCCGCCTCGAAAAGCCTTCCAAGGACTAGAGGCCGCTTGGCCAGAAGCAGCGCCGAGATATGAGCATGCACGCGTCTTAGGATTCAAGTTGGCGCACTACGACAGAGGAGGAGAAGGAGGAGGGCGACGAGGATCAGGAGGAGGAGAGGCTGAGGTGGGCGAGGGCAAGGAGGGCAAGGCTGTATGCGGGCCGCGCACGCAGACAAGCTGCCTTTCCTCCTGCAGGGAGGCCCCCCCCCACCCGGGGGGGCAGCGGGTATCCGGCGACCGCAAGAATGAGAGCGCGGTGCGCTTAGCGGCCTTTGTTATCCTCGTTTCTCTTCCGTTTCCACCTCCTCCTCATCTTCTGCCTCCGCCTCGATCTTCTCTTCCTCCACGCCATTCTTCAATTGTACCTCCTCCTCCTCCTCCTCCCCCTGCTCCTCCTCCTCATCATCATCATCAGCATCATCATCATTACCTAGCTCCCCCTTGCTCCTCCTCTCCTCCTCCTCCTCCTCCTTCTCCTCCTGCCCCGCTGGCGACCGTCAGAAGAATGCCGTAGCGCGCTCAGCGGCACCAGCGCTCCTCCGGCGGGGCCGGAAACGCACGAGAAAGGAGGGTTCAGGGGGAGAAGATCTGAGATTGCTAAAGATGCCCCTGGCTCAAGGTGCCGCCAGCCTTTCGCTCAAGTCTGGAGCACCTGGGGCCTTCTGGTCCACGCGAGGTGCTCTGGAGGCAGCGGGGATGGGGCTCCTTGAAAAGCATCGGGGAACCTTGGGCTGGGGACACTTCTAGCAGCACCCGAGAAGGAAGAGGAGGAGGAGGAGGAGGAGGAGGAGGAGGAGGACCACGTTGAGGTACGTGCCAGCCAATGACCCTTGGAGCGGTGCTCCAAGGGCCACCAGGCTCTAGTTGGATCACCCCCAGGACCGACCGGCCCTGTGGGGCGGAGGCGACGATCAACGCTCTCTCCCCGAAGGAGAAAAAGCGGCATAAGACATAAGCATTATCCCAGCGCGACCCTACCTAGGAGTGGGAGCCCCTAGGAAAGCAGCATTAGTAGTAACAGTAAAGCTAAGCTAAAGCTAAGCTGAAACTAAGCTAAAGCTAAGCTGAAACTAAGCTAAAGCTAAGCTACAGCTAAGCTGAAGCTAAGCTAAAGTTAAGATGCTGTTAAGCTAAAGCTAAGCTAAAGCTAAGTTAAAGGTAAGCTACAGCTAAGCTAAATCTAAGCTAAAGCTAAGCTAAAGCTAAGCGAAAGCTAAGCTAAAGCTAAGCTAAAGTTAAGCTAAAACTAAGCTTAAGCTAAGCTAAAGCTAAAGCTAAAGCTAAAGCTAAAGCTCCCAGGGGACTGGGGGAACCGCGAGGCGGGGACTGGGGGAACCGCCCGGGGCGAGTTGCACTGCCCGGCCCCTTTAAAAAAGAGAGTAAGAACCCTCTAGGCAGAGCCTAGGTAGGGAATAAACTGTCGACGCTCCGCGCGGATCTCTTCGATCGGCGCTCCGCGCCGCCCCTGGCGCGCTCCACGCGCCAGGAAGGGGGGCCCAGCACAGATCCGAGAAATTCGCGCGGAGCGCCAAACGTCTATGTTTATGCAGTTTTTTCCCCTCTTCTATTTCCAGCCACCAGGAACCAGAACCAGAAGGAGGACCATCGCATCTCACTGAAAGGACTCTTACCTGGCTTCTAAGTTGGAGTCGGGCATGTCTCTCTACATGAATATCCAAGAATGATGGACATAGACTGGTCACGATTGTTCGCGTCTTTTTGATTTGCTTTAACGCTATGTTCGACCGTTGCTGATGTTTCTTCCACTGTCCGCCTGTAGGAGCACACGCCCGACCTTGATTATTGTTTGTTTATTTCTCTTCCACTGTTGGCTATTATTATTCTATCGACTATTACTTCTGACTCTCCCGGGGTCGCCGCCCGCAGGCGCCTCGTGGGCGATCCCCGTGCGCTGGCCGGGCTCCCCGGACGGGCGCCCGGTCGCCTCCCCGAGGGCGCTCCCTGGGGCGCCCCGTGCGCGGGAGCGTGCGCTTGGGAAAAGCCCTCTGGGCCCTGACGCGCGTGCTGCCCCCTACCCTCCCCCCCCCCCTCCCTCCATAACGCAACGCTCCGGCGTCCATCTCCCCGACTCCAGCGTCCATCTCCCCGACTCGTGCTCCAAGGCTTCCGACCCCGACGTCCATCTCTCCGCTTTCTGCTCGCAACACCTCTTCTGAGGGCCCCGGCCCCCCCGCGCTGCCCTCGCAGGGCCGGTCCCGCTGGACCGACATCGCGTGCTCGCTCGCTCGCCCTCCATAACGCAGCGCTCCCCCCCTCAGTGCGTCCCCGGCACTGCCGCAGGGCTTCCGGCACCACAGTCTGTCAAGCAGCGGCGAAGGGTCCCGGCTTGCCTACAGGCCCGCTTAAGCATGTTCTGAGCAAGTGTTGTGGTTTGCACGACATGTTCTTAGAACACTTCTGGCTGAGACCGTCGTGTTTTAATACATTGGGCTCATGTTCTAAGAACATTGTTCTTGTTATTCGAACATGCTTTGATTATAATAACATGTCGTTGTAGGCCTACAGGAATGTCAGGACGGTCTGTCCCTTCTCAAGTCTGGTGGAGGGGCGCTACGTTATGCCCCTCCCGTCCCCCCGCCCCCCTCCCCCCCATAACGCCCGTTATGGTTGCAAATAAAAAATGCGCTCCTGGCTGGTTTGAATTTGATTTCACAGCGTAATTCCATTCCAGGCCTATATCGCCCCCCCATCATCCCTGTCAAGTGAGCAAAAGACGTGGTGCACACGCGTTGATCTGACAAGTGCGTTCTGCCAGAATCCCGATCTACCATCACGCCGCTTCGGCTGCAGGCGTACACCCCCGCCCCCGCGCGCATGTCAACACCATCCCCAAAAGCCAAGATTCTCACCATTCCCAGATGCACCCATTCAGCATCTTGTTCCCCCCATGGCTTGTGTTCCCAGGAGTTGCTGGACTTAGGCGCGCAGGTGCTCAACTCGGAAAAACACCGCCGCTGTGCTGTGCCATTCTGTCGGACTAGACGGTGCGGGCCACACGCGCGCGCACGTCGAAACCACCCAGCCCTCCTGGCCTGAATTGTGTACACGGCGTTGCGCGCCGTGGGCACAGAGGCAGATGCGAAGCTTACGATGTTGATCTCGGCGGTCCAGCAGGGATCGCGTGCCTCTCCTGGTCGATTCTTGCTCGGTCGCTCGCCTGCTTGCCTGCTCTGCTGCTGGCCTGCCAGTCTGCATCGCCTGCCCGTCTGCCGCCGGTTCGGGGTGCCACGCGGTGGCCGCCCGGAGCTCCCGCCGAGGCGCAGCAGGACTCTTCCGACGACCCGGTGAGGAAGACCCTCGTGTTCTTGAGCGTCAGTGCAGGCGTCGCCTCGCGATTTCGGGCCCCTGCGAGGGAGGCAGAGGAGACGGAGGAGGTGACGGCGAGGAGCAGGAGGCGGAGAGAGAGAGAGAGAGAGAGCGCGGGAGGATCTTATTTTTCGTCCTCCTTCGCGTAACGGTCGTCGCCAGGCAAACGGTAACGATCGTATGGAGGGAGGGTCCTGGGTCCCCCTCCCCACATGCTGGTACTCGAGCGCATGCTATGACGATCGTATCGCATTCCTACCCTGACTAAGCCTGCCCCGCCCAAGCGTTACAGTTACTCAGGCGGGGCTCCAACCCCACCCCCTTTGTGTAACGATTGTTACTGGAAGTAATGCAAACAATCTCGACGACGGGGCTAACATGAGTTTGCATGTTGCAGACAGTCGAATTACCATGGGGAGCGATTCGTACCCTGAGCGAAGACAACAGCAAGCCAGTGTTTCTTGCCTGACAAGTTGCCGCTCCAGCCAAATAATATGCACGAAAATCATGGTTTACAGAAGATGCGTGAGGGGAGAGCCGGAAACGTAAAGCGAATGCGAGCTCTATCGTGTCATATCGGAGTCAAGATGATGGTCGTTAGACAGATGGTGCTATGGCACCTGCCCTTCGCTTCCTGGACGGGTGTACTTCCGGCCATTTCGAGGGAGCCAATGGTACCAGAGTGTCAAGAAGCAGCCATCACGCAAGTTGAAATTGATATATTCGTACGGGATAGTGCAACTCATGTAACGGAACGCGCCAGTTAATCAACCTGTGGCATGCGCCACTACTTGCCACGGACTGCCCATAGAACTGTGAATACCTACGATGCCGATCGCTGCGAGTCCCAACACCCGGAGTACAACCAACCCGGAGTACAACCATTGCCGACCATTGTGAGCCCAGTCGGTGCGAGTACAACCCGCGAGGTTCATCTCTCAGTGGGTCCGACAGGCGTTAGACTTGGTAAGTCGGTGTTCACCCAGGTCGTATCGGGATGTTGGAAGAGCACGCGGCGACAGTTCTGACGTCGGGCATTCTTGGCTAAAGAGTGCAGAGCGAAAAACATGTGTAGATGGGCGGGCGGGTTAGGAAGTCGGGGCAGTGGCAGGGGGAGATGAAGGGGGAGGCAGAGGCATTTGCATCAGTGGCCATTTTACGACTGCGCTGTCAGATTGCGCACGTTGTCGTAAGTCGCGGCAGCCAGCCCATGGCAATGCCATCGAAATATCACTCGCGTGGGAGTGTATTTCTTGGACGGTTGCGTGTGCTACCCAGGGCGGGATGACCCTCCAAGGGCCAAGAAGTAAATTGGTACGTTTCTTCGTCATTTGGTCGATGAACCCCCATAGGCATTCAGCAAACGATTGGGTTGTAAAGCTCGTGTGGCCAGTGCGGCGTTGGGAATATGTTAAGTTGCGGTACCCCCCCCGTGCATTCCCATGACAATTTACACCATCATTGCCACCACTGCTACCGCATCCTCTGCTGTTGGCAATGCCACTGCTGCCGCTGCCTACTAACACCACCGACAAGGATAGCAACACCCACGATCACCACTGATACTGCTGTATGTTTTGTTGATGCGACTGCGGAAGAGAAGTAGGAGGAGCCCATCGGCGGCTTCTGTTAGTGCATGGCACTCTTCGTCTCTCGCAGGCTTCCCGCACCGCCCCCTTTCCCTCCTCAATATTGTTTTCGTTTGGTGTTTAGACGATTTCTCGTCGGCGAGCGAACCGCGCCAACCCTGACGATTCAGCAATGCACAATGATTTCACGTATATGAGATACTTCGGGGTCTCATGGGTTAGGGCCGAATGTTAGAATCAGAACATCTTTGGTTTGGGAAGGAGCCCGATGCGGGCTCCTCAGGTCCTTCGTGGGTTCACTGGGCGCTCCCCGTAAACATATGCTCAGTTGGGGCCCCCAGGAGTGGCTCGGATCTCCATCTAGAGCCTCTCATGACGCAAAACTTTGTCTGTACCGGAGGCACGGCAAATCAGAAATCGGCCTGCCAGCAGGTGCCCTTCTTTTATGTCTTATCCCACAGTGATCCCAAGGAACCATATAAGCTCCGGGGCACCGTAGGACACTGAAAGATAGACGAATCATGTGCCCCAGGATCTCTTGTAGCAGGAGTTCTTAGCGTCCGTGCCTACTGCACCTTCGTTCCTTTCTGTTCGCCAGTGCCTCTCCCCCTCGAGGTGTGCTGCTGATGGCCGCGGTCGTCGGGGCCTTGTTCGGCGCCGGCTTCGGTGGCAGGAGATCCAGCCTGCCATTTTGGCCCCCCTTGCGCTGCGCTGGGACACAGTCAGCAGGTCTTCTGGAATTCTCAGCAGATTTCTCGGCACCTGACCCCATTCTGAGCGTGGCAGCCCAAAGATCGAGCAGATCCGCCGGATACCCGACCAGGCAAGTTCTATGACACGAGCGCGTTTTCTCGGCATCCGGCGGAGAAGACCCTGGGCGGAGAAGCCCACGGTTCCATCAGGCTTGGCCGCCGTCCGAGCCAGAGAAGTTCGGGGAGTTGCATCCCCACGTTCCAAGCATGAAGCCAGCTTCTGTTCTGGGCCCAGCGGACCTCTGGGCGGAGACGATGCGGGGGACGGGGGAGGGCTGGGATGGGGCAAGGGGGGCGGCGGCGGGGAATGAAGAGGATGGTGTGCGGGGAGGAAGGGGAGGTGGAGGAGGAGGAGGAGGAGGAGGAGAAGCAGGAGGAGGAGAGGGAGGGAGGGAGGGAGGGAGGGAGGGAGGGAGGGAGGAGGGAGGAGGGAGGGAGGGGGGGAGGGGGATGAGGTAGGATGGAGGGTGAGATGGTGGTGGTGGTGGCTTGGGTAAGCATCGGGTGGGGCCGAGAGAGGAGTAGGTGGAGGAGGAGGAGGAGGAGGAGGAGAAGCAGGAGGAGGAGGAGGAGGAGGAGGAGGTACAGGAAGAGTCTACGGCGCAGCGCTCAGCCGCAGAGCAGCGCCTGGCCAGCGCAGAACGCACGGGAAGAGGAGGCGGACGAAGGGCCCAATCATCCTCCGATACGATGTCTCCAATCCGCTGCCCCAGAAGCCCCCACCCCCCCTCCCGTGGGGCCCTGGGCGGAGTTCTGCATTCCAGATCCATTTCTGATGGTCCCCTGCCGTTGACGGGCCGTGGCGAACGAAACAGAAAGGAAGAGCGCCGGGTTGGAAGACTCGGGGACGGCAGCAGCGAGGACGAGGGTCGCACAGATAGGGGGGGGGCAGAGCAGGAGCAATCGTTTTTGCAGTAGGGTCTGCACGGATGCAATAGTTCGCGGTCTGGTTGCAATAGCTGCGCGTGGATGCAATCGTGTACCCTTTCAAACGCAATAGTTCACGTCCCTTGCAATAGTCCGTGCCCCCCAGCGATTGTTCACGCAAGAGTCCGCGCCATAGTTCGCGCGAACGACCTGTTGCTCCTCCCACCTCCCCCGATTGGGGTTGCCCCCATTGCTCCAGTCTGAAACGAGAGGGCCAGTAGATGGACAAAATGTTTGAACCCTTTCATGGTCGAGGGGATTTCTGATCATCCCCTCCGCCCCCGAATCAATGTTGATCTCAGTGTGGTGGTGCTTTGGGGACTCGATCATTTCTGTCCACTCGCGCCCTTTCCCGCGCAACGCTCTCGATATCAACTCCGGGGGTTCCGGGGGGGGCATCCTGGGCCGCAGGGTTCAAATGTAATGTCCACGTACGGGCCCTCCTGGGGCCCTCCTGCGGCGACGGCGGCCTTCGAGAAGAGCCGGCGCGCACAGGACCAGCCAGGCCAAGGGCGCCCTCGCACTGGAGGGGAACGGCCAGTACGTGGCGGCGCCAAGGGACCGCCCGCGGGGCTGGGCGGCCAGGGGGGGGGAGTGAAAGGGGAGGAGGAGAAGGAGGAGGAGGAGGAGGGCGGAAGAGGAGGATGAGGAGGAGGAGGAGAAAGAGGAGGAGCAGGAGGAGGAGGAGGAGGACGACGACGCCGACTTTATAATGAAGTGTGGGAGTGAATGAGGAAGAGGGAGGAGGAAAGAGGACGACGACAACGACGATTTTAAATGAGTTTTGCGAGAAAAGAGGACGGAGGGGGGGAGGATGAGGAAGAGGAACGCGGGGGATCCATCAGGAGGAAGGGGGGGATGCATGAGGAGGAGGAGGAGGAGGAGGAGGAGGAGGAGGAGGAGGAGGAAGGATCCAGGAGGATCCAGGAGGAGCATGGAGGATGGAGGATAGGGAGGAATAGGGGTACTGATTCTGAGCTGCGTTCATACCGCCGGCGCAGACATACCACTGCTGCGCTTGCCTTGGCTGCTCGCCATGCCTGCAGCCAGCTTGTGGCGACACGAGGTACAGGGGGGGCATGGCCCACCACCTCCAACCCAGATTCGAGACACGAGGAGGAGGAGGGGGAACAGAGGGGAGGGGGTGAACAGAGGGGGGAGGCTCTGCTCTCCTCGCCGAGGGCGGCCAAGACGTTGCCCATGGCCGCGCTGTCTCGCAGGTCGCTCACTGAGGTGTCTGTGACTGCCATGTGGGCTCGAGGTTCGCCACTTGGCCTTCTCGGCGCGGCGTCCCAGGATCCGGGTTCGCCTTCGGCGTCTGGCCGAGCAGCGCGTACGAGCCTGCTCGTCCTAGCCCAGGCTGTTGCTGAAGACTTTTGGCCGCGGTGGGGAGGGCTTTGAGGTTTTGGACAGCTTCGGACCTCTTCTGGTGTCTTCGTCCCAACGGCCGGGCTCGCCTCGCAGTTTTGGTCACAACGCGTTGAGAGAGGTCCAGGGAGGAGGAACATGTGGATGAGCAGGACGAATAATCAACGCCACTTAAACCCACGAATTCCATGTGTGAGTCGCCCCCGAAGTGGCGACGCGCGCGCCGACAAAGATTATAGCATACACGCCGTGGCGGGCGCTTTCTGGCCGTACCGCTCGGGAAACGATACACTACAAGACGGTTGGATTACATGTTCGGGTCGGACGCACGCCTCCGAGAAGGACACACAGTGCTCGTATGTTCCGGCACGCCCCAATGAGAAGGGTAAAGAAGAGGGAGGCAGGGAGTTTGATGCGTGGTTGCCTTCAAAGAAGGCATGGGGCTTCTTAAGTAGCAGGAGCCAGCTCCCTGAAGCCAATGCGCCCCACGCCGTCGTAGAAGGCCACCCCCGATCGCCTTGCCCTCTTGTGCGCGCCGCGGTGGGATGGAGAAAGGGAGAAGGAGGGGCGTGGAGGGATGAGAAGGACAACGAGTAGGATTAGGGCAACGAGGAAGATGGACATAGAGCAGGACGAGGGGGGGACAACGAGTAGGACAACGAGGACGATCAGGATGAGGACAACGAGGAGGATGTACAACGAGTAGGGAGGAGGAGCAGGACAGCGAGTGGGATGAGGGGTGAGGGGGCTACCTCTGAGAACGGTGGTGGTGCTGACGAGGACGAGGACGAAGACGACTGGGGGTGACAGTTGAAGGAGGGGGGAGAGGCACAAGGACGAGGCAGCTCCTTCGCCCCTTCCGTCTTGAGCCTGCCGCCGGTGGCGGACGGTCGTTTTTCAGCAGGGAGGCCCGCCCGCTGCTGCAGCTGATCTCCTCCCCCTCCTCCCCCTCTTCCTCCTCTTCCTCCTGCTCCTCCTCCTCCTCCTCCTCCTCCTCCTGCTCTCCTGTTGCCGGATGCCCCGTCCGAAAGCTAAGGGAGTGAAGGGAGAACCTCTATGCGATGCGGTCTCCTCGCGCTCTGCCTGCTACCCCTCGCTACTGGCGGGGGGGAGAGGAGGGGTGGTCGCTGCTACCACCTTTTTCTTCGTCAGGCGAATCTGCCCATTCTGCTGAGCGCCGCCACGAGCCTCAGCGCGCCTGCGGTCTCCCGAGGGAGGCCCCTCGCTCGGTGGGCCACGCTGCCCCCCGGGCCACCCCCCTCTGGGTTTGGTGGCCGATGAGGCCTGCCGCTTCCTGCAGCCACCAAACTCCCTTCCTCTCTCTCGTAGTTCGGAGGGCACCAACTATACACCAACACCTATCCTGGCCCAGGATCACGCTGGGCCCAGGATCGGTGTATATGCCTTCTTGCGCAAGGCAGGAGGGCGTATACACCGATCCTGGGCCCAGGGTGATCCTGGCCAGGATCGGTGTTGGTGTATAGTTGGTGCCTTCCTAGTAGTTGTTCCCTCATGACCCTCAGAGCGGCGGAACTGGAGGCTTCCATTCGTAGGAGAGGCGGAGGACGAGGACGAGGACCAGGAACTCACACGCCAATGCGCCATGCAATGCGCCATGGCACAGTGTTGCTCCCGTCCGACCCTCTATTTCAGCTGGTCGGGGAATAGGCGCCTCTCGCGCATCGGCCGTCGACTGCCGCCCATTCTCACGCGGCCACTCCCGCTGGCGCGCGCCTGACAGCAGGCAGCGAGGTCAAGGGCGCGAAGAAGACTGCGCTCGGGATGGAGGAGTCGGAGTTGGTGGACCCTCCGAACCTCTGCCTCTCCCCCACTCCTTCTCATCTCGTCGCGGCCTCGCCTTGGCTCAACTTCCTCGCTGGGCAACGCAGCCCTCGCAGGGTACCGCCGGGCGCGCTTCCCCCGCCCCTGGCCCTCGGAGCGCGGGAGGTGCAGCCTCCTGCGGTCGACCGCCTCGAGAGATTTCCGTTCCCGACGCTGCGTCGGGCCCCGGGCTGCGGCTCACGGTGAGGGCCCAGGGCGGGCGCCTCCTCTCGCCGCCAGGCCTCGCCGAGTGGGGTGCTGACCCCCCCTCTCCTGGTCGGTCGCCGGCTGCTGAAGCCGGGCGGGGCGCGGACTCTTCTCGTTCGACGGCCTCGAACGACTTGCTTCGCGTCTTCCTCCGCGTGCTCAGGCGGCGCACGGTACGACCCCAGGCAGGTGCTGATTTAGTTGGTATGCGGCCGTCCAGCGATGCTGTTACGGCCCCACGGAGGGTGTCGTACCGCTGTTTCAAGTGCCACCGTGGCTCGCAAGGTCGGCACCCCGCCGCGCATCAGTCCCAAGGCCGCCTCGCCTTTGCGCGCTGGCTTCTGGCCCCCTCCCGGGCCGGAGCCGTGTCCGTTGCCACGCGAGTGGCGGACGGGCACACCGCGAGGCCCCAACGGTCCGCAGTTTGGGCAAAACGCGGCGCCGCCCTCGCAGCCGATGCCGATCGGACCGCTGCGTTGGCCGCCGTTGTCTGTGGCACAAGGCATTATTCGGAGGGGAAAAGGTGCCCATACCACTACCTTTCGCCCGCTTTCCCCTTTTTCGGCCTCCTCGGAGGCCC
Organism: Prorocentrum cordatum; assembly: GCA_963575745.1. Classification (NCBI taxonomy): domain Eukaryota; class Dinophyceae; order Prorocentrales; family Prorocentraceae; genus Prorocentrum; species Prorocentrum cordatum. The sequence goes on from CAUYUJ010016716.1 coordinate 249,164, forward strand.
TCGTTGCCACCGATGGATTCGCTTCGAAACCATGGTCAGGCCGCACCCCAGTAGAGGTCCTGTGAGCAGCGCCATCGGCACCCGGTGGTTTTCCTAATTATATGGGCCGTGGTTTTGGTTGGCCCACGGCGCAAGGGGGCTCGAAGACGCGCGCGCACCGCTGTGGTCGGGCACACATCGGCCTCTGCTGTGCGTAGGTCGCGCGCGCGACAGGGCAAGGCGACCGCGGCCTCGCTGCGCAGGCGTGATTCATTGCGCCGTCGCGCGCCAGACGTGGCACCGCCCCCGCCGACTTTCCACGGGATGGGCGCTGTTCTCGCCGAGCAGTGGGCCGCAGCTCGGGGTGTCGCGTCGCCCCCGCTGCGGGGGTCCCCGGCGGGGACCCCCCCGCATGCGGGGACTCCCCGCCCTCGCCGTCTGCAGGGGTGCCGCCCGCGGCCGGTGCCATCGGGGCGGTCGGGGTGCGTCTTCTCGACCTCCCGCGGTCGCTCGGGACGCTCGCCCCCCCTTGGCCCTCCGACGAGAACAGTCGCTACCGATGTCGCTTCAGATCTCGGTGGCGGTCGCGACCGGCTTGCTTCGCAACCGATCGATCGATCGGCCGCGACCGATGCGGAATGCCGATCGGTCGCTAGCGATCGCGACCGAGAGAATCGAGATCCAACGATCTGGGCCGATAGCGCCAGACGCCACATGCTACATAGCCAGCCTGGTCGGGGGAACGCGGGGGGCTCTCGCCGGAAAGTGGCGCCGAAGGCAGCGGCGGCCCTCGCGAGCGGCACCGCTCGCGCGAGCCCTCGCGACTGGTCGCGGCCGCTCGGGGGGCGCAGGGACCCCCCCCTGGCCCCTGGCTGGCCCAATGTCGGCGTTGGCGGATGCGGGCAATGCCTTTATCCACATCCAGTGCGACTTGGAGTTCCGGACTCTCTTCCCAAGAAACACGAGGCGCACTGGATATGGATCATCATCCGCCTCCACAAGGCTCAATCTTTATCCATATCCAGTGCGCCTCGGCCTTGCGGCGCCCCGTCCAGGAAAGTCCAAGACGCACTGGATATGGATATAAACATTCCCCGCAGCGGACGCTCCTGACGAGGGCGGGGGGCGTGCCCCGCGGGCCCCCTCTCTGTGCGGGCAGCCCGTCCGGCCGCCTCTTGCCGACGCGCCTCCTGCGAGCGGGGCGGTTCCTTCGAGGCGGCACGGTCGCCGCCCGGCCTCGAGCGTCCGGCGCCGGCCGAAGAAGCGCCCATGGATTCTCCGCGAAGATCATGTCACAGAGAGCCCCGAGGGGCTTCGCCCGCTACTGTTTCGCCCGCTTTTGTTTGGTCTGCTTCGGTTTTGCCTGCTCTTGCTGTGCCGCTGGCTTTCCACCCGCCGCCAAGTCACGCCAACTGCGCGGGCGGCGTCGCTGCCGCGGCGGGTGGAGAGGCCCAAGCCCCGCCGCCTCCGCGGCCCGTGGTCGGCACTCCGTTCATAAGACTTCTGGCTCTCCTGGCGAGGAGCCCCTGCTGCCGAGCCGCTCGGCCAGGGGCTCGACAGACCATCCAACGGAGACCATGATCTCCACGGCACAGGACCCGATGGCCACAAAGGGGGGGGGGGGGCACCGCCCCCAGACGAGCCTTCGGGGCTCGAGGGGGCGTGAAGCACATTTGCACGCGGATGCCAAGGGGCTGCGTTGCGGCGACTCGGCGTAGCCCACGACGCTGCAGTTGCTAGGCGCCCTTGGGCCGAGCGGAGTCGTGAATGTAGGGTTGGGTTTTTCCCCAGCAATGCTGTTGCGGCCAGGCAGGAGCTCGTTCCGCGGTCGTGTTGTTGTGACACGTTTAGGGCTATCAGGACGTAACAGCCATGTTGTTTCGCGGAGTTGAGCTCCCAGGGGTTGCGTTTTGGCAAAGATGGGGCATCTCCCGCAGTGAGCATACATGCCTTCCAGGCACCAGTGCGAATATGTGACTTTGAGGGGGGAGTGGATTGCAACATTGTTGATGCGTCTTGGGTGCATACGGGCCCCTCAGTTGTCTCACCCTCATTTCCTTCCCTTCCTTCTTCCTCCTTTTGCATCCTCCCTCCTCCTCCTCCTTATCCTCCTCCTCCTCCTCCTCCTCCTCCTCTTCCTCCTCCTCCTCGTCCTCCTCCTCCTCCTCCTCCTCCTCCTCCTCCTCCCCCTTCCCTTCCTTTTCATGCCATGTTCCTTTTCCTGCCTCCTCCTCCTTCTTCGTCCTCCTGTCGTCTCATTCCTCCTCTCTCCTCAAACCTTGGCCTCTGTACGGCACCGCCCCCCCCCCCCCCCCCACTCCCGCCAGGACCCCATCCACGGCGGTGCTCCCCCCGCGCCAGGGGCAGCCCGCCTCGCGAGTAGGAGGGGGAGGGGGAGGAGGAGAAGGAGGAGGGGGAGGAGGAGGAGGAGGAGGAGGAGGAGGAGGAGGAGGAGGAGGAGGAACAGGAGGAGCAGGAGGAGGAGGAGGTGGAGGAGAAGGAGGGAGGAGGAGGGAGGAGGGAGGAGGGAGGAGAGAAGAGGGAGGAGGGAGGAGCAGGGAGACGGCAGGATGAGGAAGGCGGAAGAAGGAGGAGGGAGGAGGGAAGCGAGGAGGAGGAACAGGGAGAGAGGGAGTAAGAGCAGGACTGAATGAAGTCCGTTGGGCCCACGGCCACGTTCAGAGGAGGAAGGAGAGGAGGGCCAAGGGGGTCCCCTCTTCGTCCGACTCTGACGCGGGGTAGGCAGCTGCAGGGGGATCTGTCAGAGGACAGTCAGCAGCAGCGGATAACAGCAGGATTTCAGTTTCGGATAAGAGCAGCACCAACGGCTTCCTCTCCCAGTCTCCACATCCCACCCTGTCCTGGGACCAGCCTAGGCAGGGCTTGGGTTTGGGGCTTCGGCGGCGCTTACTCTCCTCTTTCCCTCTTTCCTCCCTCTGCCTCGGCCTTCCTTCTTCTCCGTAAGCGTCGCCTTAGCCTCCCGATTATAAAAGTTGTTGTCGCTCTCTGCTCCTAGAGTGGACTTGTGACACAGCAGTGCGTCAGTGCATCAGAGCCGGACTGAACGTCAAGTTCGCCCGGTCGAGCGTGTCAGGGGGCCCCGCCTACTCCTTCCCTCCTTCCCACAACATAAGAATCACCCGGCGCCTGTTTTTGTTAAGGTCCGGGCGATAGCGGCCGTGATCGGCCCTCTCCCTCCCCCCCAGATCACGTCACGCTACTTTCCAATGTATGTTGGCAAAGATGTCCTAAGGATCCTTCGAGGATTTCTGAAGGATCCTCGGAGCCCCCCCCCCCGATCTCTGGTGGGAGTTGCGTGGGGGAGAGAGAGGGAGAGAGAGAGAGAGAGAGACAGTGAGAGAGAACAACAAAATAGAGACGAGGGAGGAACGACGAGGAGAAGGGAGGAGAAAGGAGGAGGAGGAGGAGGAGGAGCAAGAGGAGGAGGAGGAGGAGGAGGAGGAGGAGGAGGAGGCGGAGGAGGAGGAGGAGGAGGAGGGGGAGAGCGTGCCAGCATGTTTTGCACATGTCGTTGTCGACGCTTTTGGTGGGCATGTGGGGGAGCCGCAGGGCCCCCGGCAGATGCCGTCGGTCAGCTGGAGGCCCCCGGAGGCCAGCGGCGTCGAGGCTCTCCGTTGGATCAGTCGGTCCCCGTGCATCTCGCAGGCACGCTGCGCTGCTCGCATGCGCTTGCAGTCTCGGACTCGGACTCCGACGTAGAGCTTTGCCGTGGCAAGCCCGTCCGGCGCCCCCGGCATTGTCCTGGCGCTACTCCTTTTTGGGCCCAGTGCAGCACTGAGGCAGGCCTAGCCAACCTCTCTTTCTTTGCAGTGGCTGGGCAGCCCCCCAGCCTTTCTCGCTACATGCGTTGCGAATGTGGAGCTCCCTGGCGCGCCGTCGTGCTCGCAGGCCTGTGCGGTGCGCGCAGGGGCGCTTCGGCGCTCACGGCGCCCCCCCGCCGTGGTGTGACCAGGGGGGGCGAGCTCCCCCCCCCTCCTCCCCGATCACGACCGTTATACCGCAAGTAATGAAGAGACAGGCTCCTGAGGCACGACTTGACATCCGGCTTGGAAGTCGCTCCCACCCCGGCATGCGGAAGACGCTCGCGCGCGGCCCCTCTTCCGACGACGTGGCGAAGGGACAAATGCACTGGCCGCTCGGGGGCGGGAGCTGCAAAGCGTCCGACAGGCGCGGCGAAGACGAAGCCTGCGCCGTGCCGACACTGAAGTGCCACCCTCACTACTTGATTGCGCAGCGCTCGGGCGAGGTCGGCATGTCGCCCGCTCTCGCGCGGCCCCGCTGCCGCGGTTGCGTCCAGGCAGTTCGGCGAACGAACCCTGCGCCGCGCCCGCGCGGCTCACCACGTCCGAACGAAGGTCGAACGGAGCTTGGGCCAGTGCGGCAAGTCGCCCACCCGCGCGGGCCCCCCAACATTTAGGGGAGCAGAAAGTGACATAAACATAAAAACCCGGAGGTCCGCGCGGATTTCTCGAATCGGCGCTGGACCCCCCTCCCTGGCGCGCGGAGCGCGCCAGGGGTGGCGCCGGAGGCGCCGCCGGGGGGGCCCCAGCGCCGATCCGAGGAATCCGCGCAGACCTCCGAATCTTTATGTTTATGCCACTTTTTGTTCCCCCAACATTGGCCAGTGAGAGGTAGGCGCCGCGCCGGGGCGGGAGCGCCACTCTCGAGCGAAGTTCTCGCGGCGCCGAGGCGAGAGCTCCATGGTCGCCCGTGCGCGCGTCGACGAGCTGGCGCGCGACGGGTGTGCGCCGCGCCCCAGCGCAGCTCGATTTTCGAGAGCAGCGAGCGCGGCGCCGAGGCGGGTGCGACGTGTCGGCCTCTCGCTCGTGGTGTCTGCCCCGTCCCATGCCCGCCGCGAGCGCTGTGCCATGGGCGACGGAGTGGTCACGTCAGGGCGAAGCTCGTGGTAGACCTCTGCACTCTTTGGAGGAGGGTCACGCGTGTGACGGAGGGTCCCGGATGGGGAGGGGGCTCTCGGCCGGCGGGGGGGGCCGAGTCGGAGTGTATACCGATAGGCAGTGGTGATCGGAGGAAGGGGTTCGGAGGGAAGAGGAGGGAAGGAAGGAGGAGGGGGAGGATGGAAAAGGGAGGACGGAAAAGGGAGGAGGAAGCAGAGGGAGGAGGAGGGAGAGGAGGAGGCGGGGAGGGAAGGAACGGGAGAATGAACGGGGAGGAAGAGAAGGAACAGGATGAAGGAGGAGGAGGAGGAGTAATAAAGCGATAGTTGAAGGGGATGAAGGTGGGAGTATGAGGGGCACAGATATAAGGAGGGAACAGGAAGGAGGAGGAACAGCGGACGAAGGAGGAGAAGGAGGAAGGCAACTGTTGCTGTCGTTCCAGGCCCGGGGGGGAGCTCGTCGTCACGGCTTGATGGGTAATTCCCGAGTTGTTTAAGCAACATGTTGTCTATGCCCTCTCTTCTCACTCCTCTCGCAGGCCTTTGCTTTGGACTGCTTGCCCGTTGATGTGTTACACGAAATTCACAGATGTCGCCAACGTGAGGCAGACTAGCCGACAACTGACGGAACGACTGCGAGTTTCAGTCCGCACTTCGCGTGGGCTCCCTTGTTTCATGGCACGTTGATTCGGCGCCCTCCAGGTGTGTACACCTCCCCTCGAAATCAAACGTGGCGTACATTGGCGACTGCAAACACAAACATCTGACCCCGTGGGTCGCGTTTCGCGCGTCATCCAGCAATGAAAACTTGCAGTTGATTTCGAGGAAGGTTGTAGGCCTTCTCGTCGTCTGCCTCGCCATCCGCATGCTCCCCTCCAGTAGATCTCCCACCCCTCCTTCCTCGTGCACCTCCCCATCCCCCTCCTTACCCCATCAGGTGGAGGACCGTTCGATCGATCGAGCTCTCGGGCTGGTTCGGTGCTACTCCCCCCCGGTTAGAGCTGAATGGCGTTTCACATCTAGTATGGCCTAGCTGTGTTCGCGTTGTGGAAAGAAGGGGGTCGCTGGCGTCACGTGACGCTCTGGCCCGACCTGCGGTCAGGAGGAGGAAGGGGAGGAGGGGAGCCAGGGGAGAGGGGGGGAAGGAGGAGGATGCTGAGATGGTGACGCGATGGGGAGGGGGTGGGACAGCTCCCTCTCCTCCCCGCCTCCCCCAGTTGATCTCTCCTCGGTGCTGTGGCTTCTGTGCAGTATGGTCCGCACCCTGCTCTTGCTCCAGCTCCTGCTGCTCCTCCGCATCTTCTCACAAGTCCCTCCCCCTCTCCGTCCTCCTCCCTCTTCATCCCTCTCTTGCTCCTCTGTCCGATACGACGTCGTTCCTGCCTGGGCTTCGTGTCCAACCCACGGTGCGGGGTGGAGTTCGCAGCGGACCTCGGTCGAAGACCTCCTTTGGTCACCGCGACGCCCAGCCCAGCCTGCGCCACCTCTTGCCTGTCCAGGGGTCGCACACGCGTCACGCATCCGAGAAAGTGCGCGAATCCGACTCCAGAGTGGTGCAGACGCAGAGCGCTGGCGGTGCGAAAGCAGTGCAGCGAGGAACGAAGCGAGGAGGGGACAGGACGATGAGGGAGGGCTCAACCTCCTTCACTGTGTTCCATAGCTTTGAATTGCTTTGCGTTGCTTTGCATGTGTGGTTGTTTTGTTATGTATCGGTTTGCCTTACAACGGGCACGCCACCCAAGAAACGGGCCCACCGGCTGGTGTTCAGTGGCGAGCTTCGTTCCCTCTGCCCTGGCCGTTCTTCGTCATTCCCTCCTCCGCCCTTATCTTTTGCCGACGCTGCTGCTCACATTCTGCTGGGTGTTGGGAAGCGGCGCCAGGAGCATAGGCTCAAGCCTAGCTTTTTCTCACCGTCGTTCTCCTCAGTCTCCCGCTTCTGCTCGGCGGCCTTCCTCGCGATGTTCTTCCCATCGTTCTCAGAGTGATCGGCCGCCTTCCCCGCCACCTACGGTCAAGCTGATAATGTCAATGGCGGCCGTGCTTTGTTGTTATGCACATTTTAGCGTTCAGGTGGTGTGGGCCCCATTTCTATGATTTTTCCGCGGGCCCAAGCCGAGGTTATACCATTGGCCCTGAGACCACTGCCCGCTGAGTTTCCAGCCTGGGCGCTGGCCGAGAGGGGGATAGGGGGGAGGGATAGGGGGGAGGAGAAGGACGAGGGGGACAACCACCACGAGGACCACAATGACGACGCTGAGCTCCCTGTGAGAAACAAACGTATGATGAGGAGAAGGAGAAGAGGACAACTGGGACTACGGTGGGGGAGGCGGGACAGCGAGGCCCTGAATGCCAAACCCGCGCCAGATGGGATGGCCGACCGCCAGCCGAACGGTGCGAAGGCGCTACATGCAGTGGGTGCTCTCGGGCTGGACGGCAGGTTGAGACTGGGCAAGGAGAGGTGTACGAAAATTGTTGCATGCAGCTGGTTTGGGCCTCGCTGCCCATCGCGTTAAACGCCTCTCTGCCATCCCCCCGTTCATCCAACCCGACGCTCTGAGGATGGACTGCAGCTGGAAAGGGAGTTGGATGGGTTGCAACACAACGCCAAGCACCGCACACCACCAATCATGTTACAGCTCGCAGGATGCCTCCTGTTGGTTCGGGTTCCTCCCTTCGCCGTATTCAACGCCACAAAATTACGATCTGCCGCTTACTCGTCAGCGGGCGTACCCTTGGCCAACTGCCAGTTGCCTCCCACCCAGCTTTCTTTTGTGTCCAGCTGGTTCGTTATCCTGCCAGTTTGCATGTTGCTGCGCCAGTACCTACACCAGACTTGGTGCCATTCCTGTTCCTCACATGGTTGGCGTCTCCCGAGGAATCGTCATGTTTGCCCTCGCCTTGACCACCAAGCTGGATCCACAAGTTTGTGGCATGTGCTCGAGCCATAACGGAAATCGTCAAGTGGCCTTGGATTTCGCGGCCTGGCGTTTGATGGGTGTGGTCGTAGATGGGGTCGTCTTGTCGGTGCCGCATCCTGGGCATCAGAGGCCATTTGAGGCGGCAGCGATAGTACCAGAAAACCATCGACGAGATGTGGTTGATCAAATTGACCCCATGCGCAGCTTCCCTGATGATTTGTCTTGAGCGGTCGGGCTCTTCCTCCCAGCCAGAAGTAGCGCGTCGAAGGGCCCAACTCGATGCCGCGAGATGGAGAGAGGGGTCCTACGGGGGCGCCCTCTGGGGTTGTGGGTGGAGCTCCTTGTGCAGCACGATGCGCCTGGGGGTGGTGACGAAATGGGCGGGCTGGGACCCAGTGCGAGCTTCCACACTGGCGCTCCAGGCAGAGGCCACTGTGCTGCGCGATCCATCCGATGGGGTGTGCCGAAACTGGCGGGTGGACGCCACGCGAATTCCCCATTGGCGCCGCAGGCGGAGCGCCTTGCGGGGCACGGTGAGCGCTCGGGAGGTGCCGAGCCGCGCGGGAGGGCGCTGAGCGGAGCGCCTTGGAGACCAAGAGGTGCGTCAGTGGTGTGCCGAAGTGCGCAGGGGGGTACGCTGCGAGCTCCCCCACTGGCTCCGTAGGTGAGCTTATGTTGGTTCCCTCTCCCCCTCTCTCTCGCTCCCTCCATCTCTCGTGTGTTGTGTTTGTGTCTCTTTCTCGCTATGTTTCTCTCTCTCTCTCTCACCCCCTCTTTCTGTCCCCGTGAACAGAATGGGTTTCTCTATATCCTTCTCTGTTCTTGATCTCTCTCTCTCTCTGTGTCTCTCCATCTCCCTATCTCTCTCTCTCTCTCTCGCTGGCTCTGTCTCCCTCTGTTTCCTAGTACCTCTTTCCCTACATGTGTAGATGTATAGATACGTGTGTATATATATATATATATATATATATATATATGAAAGAGCGTGTTCTACCGCTGCTGGCGGAAAACCGGGGGGGGTCACTACCGGTTCGAACCCCTCCCCCCCCCCCCCCCCCCCCTCCCCCCCCCCCCCCCCCCCCCCCCCCCCCCCCCCCCCCCCCTGCTCATCATGAAAAAGGGGGGGGGGTCACTACCGGTTCGAACCCCTCCCCCCCCCCCCGCCCCCCCTCCCCCCCCCCTCGGATCCGGAAAACCGGGGGGGTCACTACCGGTTCGAACCCCCCCCCCCTCGAAAACCGAGTGGGGGTGCGGACAGTGGTGGGGACGGTGTTGGTGGGGACAGTGGTGAGGGGATAGCGGGACAGTGGTGGGGACAGTGGGACAGTGGGACAGTGGTGGGGACGGTAGTGGTGGGGACAGTGGTGGGGACAATGGTGGGAACAGGGGGGGACAGTGGACAGTGGTGATGACGGTGGTGGTGGGGACAGTAGTGTGGGGACAATGGGAATGAGGTGGAAACAGTGGGACAGTGGAGGGTACAATGGTGGTGGGGACAGTGGTGAAGGCGGTGGCGAGGACGGCGGTGGGACAATGGGACAGAGGTACAGTGGGGACAGTGGTGGGGACAGTGGGGACAGTGGTGGGAACAGTGGGACAGCTCAGTGGGACAGCGGAGGAGTCAGTGGGACAGTGGGGACAGTAGGGATAGTCGGGCAGTGGTTGGGGCCGTGGAGACAGTGGGGAGAGTGGAACCGTGGTGGGAACAGTTCTGGGGACAGCGGGAACAGTGCGACAGTGGTGGGGCCACTGGTGGGGACAGTAGGGGCGGTGGTGGAACCAGTGGGGACAGCGGTGGTGAGGACAGTGGTGCTGGGAACACCAGTGGGGGATGTGATGCGGACGGTGGTGGGGACCGGGAGTCGTTTGCTGGCGGTGAGTAGGGGGGGGGGGGGGGGGGGGGGTTCGAACCGGTAGTGACCCCCCCGGTTTTCCGGATCCGGAGGGGGGGGGGGGGGGGGGGAGGGGTTCGAACCGGTAGTGACCCCCCCCCGGTTTTCGAGCGGGAGGGGGGGGGGAGGGGTTAGGGGAGGGGGGGGTTTTGCCGGGGGAGAGGGGGGGGGGGGGGGGGGGAGGGGTTTCCAGCAGGGGGGGGGGATTTTCGGGGAGGGGGGGGGGGGGGTGCGACCCCGGGCTCCGGAGAGAAAAGGTTGGCAATTTTCCACAGTTAAAGCGGCGGTGGATCACGCTCTCTCTCATATATATATATATATATATATATATATATATATATATATAGGTGTCTCCTTATCTGTACTGGTCTTTCTGTCTCTCTCTCTCCCTCTCTCTCTCTCTCTCTCTCTCTCTCCCTGTCCTCTTTTTAGCGCCATAGGTGAGCTTTCTCTATGTGCTCGCTCTCTCTGTCTCTCTCCCACTGTCTCTCTCGCGCCTTCCCTCTCTCTCCTTCTCCGTATGTCTGTAGACTATGAGTACATTGATGCTTCTCTCCTTACACCATGCAAGCAAGTTCACATATGTATGCCTGTATAGAGACGTATTGCAATATATCAATGCCTCTAATGCCCCCTCTCTCTCTCGCTCTTCCTCTCTCTCTCTCTCTCTAACTCTCTATCGCTTTTCCCCTTTGCGCATCTATGTCTATAGATTTAGAGATACAGACATACATACATACATACATACATACATACGCACATATACACGTCGCCCCCCCCCCCTCTCTCTGTAGTCGTAGCTGTATAGTTCGCTCGCTGTCTCTATATGTCTCTCTGTCTCTCTAGTTTCCTCGCTATATGGTGATATGTCGCCCTCTATCCCTCTCTGTGTCTCGCTTGTTCTCTCTCACTCTCTCGCTCTTCCTGGTCTCCCTCTCTCTCTCTATGTATGTCTATCTCTCTCTTTCGCTCTCCCTCTCTCACTTGCCCTGACGCAGCCGTGCACATATGTATATATATATATAGGTGTATATATATATACGTATGTGTGTGCGTGTGTCCGCTAGCCAGCGTGCCCCCCACACGGTGTGTTTGTAGCGCCATTTGTATGGGTTGCGGAATATACGCGTGTGTCAATGCATGTGGTTTGAAATAGACGGTGCAATGCATGCGGTGCAAGCTGCGTGATGTATCAACAAGTTGTGTGACGTATCGTATGTGGTGCGATCTATGTTGTGCCACCTTTGTTGTTCACTCTAGGTTGTGCGATCGATGGCGTGGAACCGATGCACTGCAAGACATGTTGGGCATTTTCTGTGGTGCACCCTCAGTGATGCAACATTTGTGGGGCAGTCTGTGTGGTGCACGCTGTGAGGTGCAATCGATGTGGTATGATCCATGCGTTGCAATCCATGTGCTGCAAGCGATGCCCATGCTGGACCTGGAGCTCGAGATGCGGGAGAAGCGTACCAAGGACCTCGAGAGTGTGGCCCCGAGACCCTGCTGGGCCCGATCGTGGCCAAGCTGAAGAGGAACCCCGACCGAGGAGCGAGGCCAGCACGCAGTGTACGCGGCGAGGCAGGCTGCGGTGCATGGGCCTCGGACGCAGGACGACCTCCACAAGGCAGGCGTTGCGGAGGACCCGGGAGAGGGGGAGGGGGGGGGGGTCAACGCCCACCACCGCTGCTTCAACTGCAAGAGTGCTGTGGCGCACCGCCTGGGCCCCCCGCGAAGGTGGCAGCACGCTGCGGAGGAGGAGCCGTCCAACTTTTGGTGTGGACGCGAGGGCTCCTGCGTCATCCTGCGGCTGACTGGGACTTCCAGCCCATGAGGGAGCACAGAATGTGACACTCCGGAGAGCTCGGGGAGGCGACCACCGTGCGAGGTAGCCTTCCTTCAGTCGGGCACGTTCTTCTACAGGAGGAATATTCAAAAATACTAAAAATATAATCTGGGGGCGACTATTTTTGTTTGTTTTGAAGCATGGTTTTACTACTGTTCAGTATTATTCAAAAATCCGCCTGCAAGAGGACATGCCCGACCTGAAGGTAGCCTTCAGCGGCACAGGGCAGAGAGAGCAGTCAGACGAGAGGAGGAAGGCCCAGACCAGGACCTCAGCTTCGGTGAGAGCGGCAAGGGCTACGACGACGAGGAGGACGTCCTCGGGCTCGGAGGTGGCTTCAACAGCGAGCCTGGGGAGGAGTCGGAGGCGGCAGAAGGCTGCGGCTTGAGAGGCAGGTCGGCAAGGACCGAGGTCGCGCAGGAGAGGGCCGAGTGGAAGCGGACAACGCAGGTTTGCGGCGAAGATGGGGGCCGCGAGGCAGGCTGGATGCTCGAGCGCAGGCAGGCCAAGAAGCGCAGGAGGCTCGAGGCTGGGCGCCCCGATGTGGGCGCAGGCGGGCCGGGCACCCATGTCGATGGATGCGGAGGGCAGTGCCATCGTGAACGCATGGCCCTCTGCCCGTGGACGCGCCGACGCAGCGCGCCATCAAAAGGATGGACAGGCCTCCCAACCGGACGCGTCGATTCGTGAGTTGTCCGTTCTCGGTTCTCGGGAGAGCGCCACGGCCGTCATTTTCCAGGCTTGCGCCCGCCAGGTTTGGGCCCGAGGTCGTTTTCACTAAGCCGCGTTTTCCTAAAGGGGGTTCTTGTCCATCCCCGATTGAGGCACATCAGAACGGAGGCCATGGGGGCGAGCGAGCAGTGCGTCATCTTCACCGACCACCTGACAATTGTGCTGGCGTTGCGGCGCGGACGGACCTGGCGCACAACGCCAAGAGAGCTCTCGCGGATGTCTGGCGGCAGATTTGGTTCTGCGTGGAGAATCGCGAGGTACCCGTCGAGGCGGTAAAGCACTGCAGGGCGCACAGAAGCCGAGCTGCGATTGTAGCCTTGGATAGGGCCTGAGAGGAGAGCGGCAGTCGGGAATCGGGAGTTCGATATCCTGTCGAAGCAGTCGGAGGAGCTGGGCGCGTGCTACGGCAAGGACAAGACGATTCAGGAGGCGAGCCAGAACGTGACGCGGGCGTTCTACAGCATCGGCCGGTGGCACGAGCTGGTCGGCGATTGGGACGACATGCAGCCGAGGACGGAGGAGAAGCGGCCCAAGAAAATGACGAACAGCCGCCCCCTGGACCTCTGTAGTACAGCACCACCTGGAGACCTACTGGAAGAGGCGCGCGCTGCCGAGTTTGCAGGCGAACAGCCACTGCCGAGGCCGTGCGCTGGAGGTTGTACGCTGGCCCTCGCATCCCCAAGCCGTGAAGGAGAATGGGCGTCGAGCGGGCTGCCGACCCCAACGAGATCACGGTCCTCGAGAGGCACGTGGCGAGGGTGAGGCAGTGCAGCGGGGATGGGATCGTGGACGTTGGCGACGGCAGCGCAGCGAGTAGCTTCGAGGCGAACTTCAGGCAGCACTTCGAGGACCAAGCTGCGGCAGCCACGAACCGCGGAGGTGAGGGAGGACGAGCAATTCCTGCGTCGCCGAGATAGGGCAGCGGCGGGGGGGCAGGGGGAAGACGAATACTTCCCGCCTTCCTGCTCTGCCTAGAGGCCCAGCGGTCGCCGACTGCCCCCGGGCCAGCGGCAGGGGCGAGATTCAGGGCAGCCCAGAGGAGGCCGGGGAGGGAGGAGGTCGACAAGCCCGTCTTGACGTAGCAGCACCAGGGGCCGCGTCGACCTCTCTCTCTCTCTTTCTCTCTCTCCCCAGCGCGAAAGCGGAGGATGAGGACGAGCCCAGTGACGTTGGTAGGCCGCTTTTCCCCCTGGTTCGGGACGCGGCGGGGGCCCGGCCCAGCAGCGACATGACGAGCAGTGCAGCGACCTGGGCCCCCCAGCTTGAAGACGTGGGGGCGGGACAAAGGTCCCAGATGGAGCTGCGCACCGTGCGCTCGATGGAGGTGACGCAGCTGCCCGCGCACAGCAGCTGGTTGGAAGCAGCGAGGGGCAAAGGCTCCATGCGACAGCCGGCCCATTGGATGCGCGAGGAGGCGCGGGGGGCGAGCAGGCGACGCAGGGCGGCTTCGGTCGAGCACCCCCCAGCGCGCAGGAAGCTCGACACCGGGGGGAGCTGGGAAGCGGCGCCAGCCCGCCGCGGAGGGGCGCTCGAGCGGGCGCGTAACGAGTTCAGGGAGGTGATCGTGGTTGCCCGGAAGCTAGCTGCTCGGCAACAGGGCGCCCGCAGAGGCGTTCTACGACGACGATGGCGAGGGCGAGGGCGGGGCATGCCTCGGCGTCGCGACGGCAGCCTCTCGGGTCGAGAGGACAAACGAGGGGGCTCTGGCATGTCGGCGACGACATCAGGCTCGAGCGCATCACCTTCCTCGTCAACAGGCGCTGCACTCGCCGACCCAGAGACGACCGGGGCCCCCGCGCCGACGCACCCCGCGCGGAGGACTGGCGCGAAGCCTGCACCGCGCGAGGCATCCCGCGCAGGGAAATCGGATGGATGGGGAGGCGCAGCGTACCGCGCGCGGCAGGTCTTCCGCGACGGCGTCGGTTTCGGAGCGTGGCGTTCCCATTCAGAGCGGGGGATTGGGCGGCGAGGTGCGGCAAGACCAGGGCAGAGGCGGCAGTCAGAGGGCAGGGGGATCCGCCAGCGCGGAGCCTGCGGGGCCGTCGCGCGGCCAGGTGCCCGCGGCGGTGGCGGTGGCACAGGGCAGGAGCAGCCGCCAGCGCGGCGTTTGCGGGGCAGCCGCGCGGCACCGTGCCAGCTGCGACAGCGAGGAGGCAAGGGGGGCCCAGGGCGGCCGCCCTCCTGCGGGCGGCCACGCTGAAAAGCCGGCAGAGGAAGAGGCGACGAGGAGTTCGGCATCCTGAATGCACGAGTAGAGGCCGACCACTCCGCGATGGACCGACGCGATGCCCACAGAAGCCAGCCCCGCGCAGGCCCGCACCAGTGCGCCGATGGGAGCGGCATGCGCGGCGGTGGCGGCTGCGGAGGCCGAGGCGCCCCCGCCGCCAGAGGCGTCGAGACGAAGGCGGGGGCGAGGAGCGGAAGCCAGGCAGCCAGAGGGCGGCGGCAACCCGCGGGCGAAGATCGCAAGGCGGCGCACCGTGGTCCTCGCCAAGCAGTGCCCAGGGTGGCCAGCCAACCCGAACAGGTTGGACCAGGCCAGGCGCAGGCTGGCAGATCGCATGTCTCGAGGCGCCCACGCGAGGCTGAACGAGGGCCCGGTCGACGGGCAAAGATGATTGTGCCGGATTATCTGGGCCGTTGCACTGCTCGTGCATCGGGATCCGGGTCGTAATCTGTCGCTTGCATCGTGCAGGCGCGCTCGCTGGCCACATTTGTTGGAACAGTCCGGCGAGGGGCATCGAACCTTGGCGCGTGCTAAGTCGGCAAAACGAGTTGTGCAACTTACGTGGTGTAATCCATGTGTTGCAGTATATGCGATGCAAAACTACGCGGTGCAGTATATGCGATGCATACATACATACATACATACATACATACATACATACATACATACATTCATTCATACATACATACATACATACATGCATACATACATACATACATACGCACATGCACACATACACACATACACACATACACGCGCACATATACACATAGAGACGTATACATATGTCATGTTACAAGTGTTCTATCTCGCCCTCTTTCTCTGCTGTTGTGTTTTGCCCTTGCTCTCGCACGCTATAGGCATACATGTGCATACGTATCCGCCCGTCCCCTTTCTACAAACCTCTATGTGTTTTCCTATGTGTATAAGATGTTGTATGGCCGTTATCTGTGTCCCACGCCGTTGCCGTTTTAATGTGTATAGATACATAGGTGCACATTTGTGTATATATGTTTGGGTGTTTCTTTCGTTTCTTATATATGTATATATGTATATATAAACAAATTTTGATTGCGTTATCAGATCTCTCTCTCTCTCTCTTTCTTTTTCTCTGGGGCACGATTCGCGTGAGGGTGTGCCGAAATGCGCTGGGGGCACCACGAATGCGAGCTCCCCCACCGGGGCCGCAGGTGGGCCGGGGAACGAAATGCGGACTGTCCCACTCGAGGCGCAGGTGGGGCCGAAATTGGCGTGGGGCCCTATGCGGGTTCATCCGCTCGGACCGTAGGCCGCCCCCTCGGGGGAGCGATCCGCGTTGCGTGTGTCTGTGCGTGCCGAATTGGCGGGAGGACGATCTGCGAGCTGCCCCCCCGTCGCAGGTGTAGCCGACTGTGAGGCACGATCTGCGTGGGGGGGTTGCAGGGATTGGCGCGGGGAGGCTGTGCGGATTCCCTGCGCTGCAGCGGAGGGAAAGCGCGGACACAGCAGCACAGGTGAATCGGGGAAATGATCGTACGTCCGACGTCAGGGAATGAGATCGATGCCTTGGACTTTTCGCTTCCGTGGGGTTGGAATCGCACACCCGCACAGTCAGGGCAACAGTTATCTCGCGAACGTCGCGCGCGCGCCCCACGCACCAGGGCAACGCCATCCACGAGCTGACGATGGGTTGCGCGGAAGTCGCGGCGCAGGGCGCCACGTCGAGGTGGCAGCGCCAGGCCAC
>CAUYUJ010016717.1:0-115000 GCA_963575745.1 Prorocentrum cordatum
GAATTCCACTTCAGCCACGCACCCAGGGACAGTGAATGACCGTTCGGCCCCCTCACTCTGATATATATATATATATATATATATATATATATATATATACTATACCTAGACCGAGACCTATACCTATACCCATACGACCGCCCTGCGGGCGATAAGGAGGTCTGGGGGACTGAGATCAAATGCCCACCCTCACTGACCTCCAGCCTGTCACCTTGATGTCATCTCTCTCTCTCTCTCTCTCACTCTTTCTCTCTTTCTCTCTTATTGTCGCAGGCGCAGGCGCAGAAACAAATGTATTGATGGATTGGGTTGGATGGATTGGATTGGGTGGGACAAGATGAGATGGGACAGTATGAGTTGGATAAGATAAGGTGGATTGGATTGGACAAGATGGAATGGCTAAGTTAAGCTGGTTTGGATAAGAAAGCCCGCCCACGGCGCCGACAAAATTGAATTCATGGATTGGGCTGGATGGGATACCATGGATTGGATAAAAAATGGGTTGGATTCGAAGGAACGGATTTGATAAGATAAGATGGATTAGACTGGCCCGCCGCAGGCGCAGAAACAAATGAATTGATGGAGTGGGTTGGGTGGATTGGATTGGGTGGGATAAGATAAGATGGGACAGTATGGGTTAGATAAGATAATATGGATTGGATCGGTCAAGATGGATTGGATGATATCAGCTGGATTGGGTAAGAAAGCCCGCTGCAAGCGCCGAACAAAATGAATTATGAAATTAGCGACATGCGTTAGCGCCGGGACGCCCTGGACACCCCGGACACCCGGGACACCGCCCGGCTCAACTGGGACACCTCCCGGCAACTGGCGGACGGGAAACGGACTTTCGCTCCTATTTCGGCCTAGCTACAGGAGGATCACGCGCAGCTTCGCCTCGCCCGCACGCGCGGCACGAACAAGAAACCGAAACCGATTTCCCAGCGGGGGGTCTCCGTTTCACTGCGATCTCACCCCCCAAACTCCGATATGTGTGTATATATATACATATCAGAGTGAGGGGGCCGAACGGTCATTCACTGTCCCTGGGTGCGTGGCTGAAGTGGAATTCCGCGGTGCGGATTCTCGTTGTTGTTGTGTTTGTTGTTGTTGTTTGTTGTTGTTGTTGTTTGTTGTCGTCGTCCCACCCGCAACCCGCCCCGCGACCCACCCGCGACCCACCCCGCGACTCACCCCGCGACCCACCCGCGACCCACCCGCGACCCACCCACGACCCACCCCGCGACCCACCCCGCGACCCACCCCGCAGTCTGAAATGACTCTGGTAGGTCATAATCCAATTCCATGTCGAAGGAATACGATATGGGGTGTGGATGGGTAAGATAGGAGAAGATCGATGTATCGGTCTTTCCAGCACATAGCGAATACCAAGTCAGGTATCCGGGCAAATAGGGCGCGCGTGCCTTCAGCCATAAGGCAGCGACGCGCAGGCTATACTCCCGATTATCTGCAACATCTCCCAAAGAGCTACACTGAAAAAGTCGGGGGGGAAGAGACGGAGAGCGCAGCCGCGCAGTCGCTAGGCTCTCGGCAGGCGCGCAACTGTTTACAAAGAAAACAATACACGCAGTCTGGTCAACCACCAGACTGAAGGGCGAGATTATTCGCCGGCGAGTTTCCTCGCAAAACTTTTCCACGCACGCGCAGGACAGCCCCCTTGATAGACAAGGGCTATCGGCCCGGCTGGAGGTGGGCCAAACAGGCTATCCCCCTCCGGGCAAAAGGTATCAAGGCAAAGAGCCTGAACCAAACTGAGCAGGCTCGTTGCCAAGCGCGAAGTATGGCTCGTTTCCGAGCAAGAAAAAGGGCGCCTCCACACTAGGCGCCCGTGCTGGCAAACTGGACCGCAGGGGCAACAAGGACAAACTAAAAATGATTCGACTTAGGTTTGGTTTTGTCCTCAAGGCCCCGTCTGCGGTCATGTCACTGGTGTCGCACCACTGCGCGTTATGCGCTATATCCCTGAGCTCACGTATCCAGCTGGTCTGTCCCGGCAAAGTACGTTCCGTCGGCATCTGGAGGTCTTTGCTGGATAATGGTTTATATACAGACCCAGCGTCTATCGTAAGGGATAATTTGATAGCTAGGCCTCCAACTTCACGCATGTCTCGTAGTTGTCGTGGTGTAAGTGCCCCAGCCTTGAGCTCGTGGAGAATGATGAGCCTGGGATAGCATTCATCAAGATTGCGTGCTGGACGACGGATTTGCCATGGGCGAGTTTCCTCGCCGTAATACGTTAGCCCCACGGATGCAGCAGCCCTTGGTTTCATCGCCCTCCTCCCCGGTGAATTTCCGGTACCTAGAGTCACTATGTATGTCTACTTCATTCGTCGGTTTCATCTGAGGGAAGGTGAAACGTTTCGGGCTGCTGATCAGCTTTCGCGTCACAGTATTCAGTCATCTGACTTGTAAGTTGGTGGGCTCTTGGATCTTCTGGAGAGATGCCACATGCGCCATGAGCCAGACTTGAGTGAGAAGGGCATAGGGGAGAGCTCCTCGCAGGCGAACGAACATGTCGGTGATGAGTTTGGTACCCTTGGCGTCTGCCGCTGCTCCCGTAAGTTCAGGATGTGTGTTAGGACGTAGTTATTTGATACATTCGTCCTGGTCCATGATCACATCCCCAAGTTCATTCTTCGTGTAGCGGACGGCGCAGTTGGTGTAAGAATGTGTGTTGAGCTTGCATTTACCAAACGCCTTTTCGACACGTTGTACATCGTCGACTACGTTTTTCTTTAGGCCTGTCATATTGATGTCGTCTACATGTTTTGCTGTTAATAGGTCCTGGCTAAATTCAAATTCAAGATCGTAGCTTGTCGGTGCAAGGCCTATTGCTCGAGTGGTCGTGCGAAGCTTGAGGGCGAACGCTCTTGGGGCGCCCATTGTGCCAGTTCCTGGCTTCAGGCACCTGAGGCAGTATCGGCTTTCATCATAAGAAAAGAAGCCTGGTAGGGTGCGAAGCACCTGGGCACTTCCTGGTGGAAGGGCGAAGCAAAACATGCGAGTCTCCTCGCCAGTGGCATGAGCAAGTTCCTCATATGTCAGTCCTTTGAGGAACGCTTTGTCGATGTCCATAGATGCTGAGATCCATTCTGGATGACACGCAGCTTCACTTGCCAGAAGCCTCTGGGACTGTCGGCGGGCAATTCCCGAGAAGGTTTCTACATCGAAAGCCTCCGTGTCCATAAATCCACGGAGGACAAGTCTAAGACGGATGGTTTTAACATTCTCGGTGCCTACTTTCACAAACTTCCACTTGTATACGTATCTGGATGTCATGATGTTGGAAGCTTTTGACCGGTCATACATCTCAAAGCATCGGTTGCCCAGCCAAATCTTGAATTCGGTGTACAAGGCTTCACTAACCTCTTCGGGATGTGCTGCTATGTCGGCTTTGGTGAGTAGGTCGTCTTCCTTGACTACTACAGCACGTTTAGAAGCCGATGATACGTATACTCTCATCATTGCGACCATGTTTGGTTCGAGCTGTGCAAGTTGGGTCTGACCCAGCACGATCTTTGACATTTCTGGCGTAAAACATAGCTCGACATATGGGCCATGTTCATCACTGTCAAGAGAATAGCCCTCGTCAGGTGTAGTCGAGCATAAAGAAACGAGACAGGGCTCTTGTTGTTCAGGCTCGTATCCGAGCACCTCCGACACAACGGTATCTTCCTCGTCCACTGATGCTGAGACCAAGACACATTGGTGGGGCAGCATGGTTTTTGGGACGCAGTAGGGACAGTCGTCGATAACCGTCGTGGGATGAAGGTCCATACGCAACTCATCGTACCACTCCTCCATCATCATAGCCTCGATGTCGTGTTCCTCGCTTTCCTCGAAGATTGTCGACAGGCGACCTCCACTGCGTGATGAAGCACCTGGGGTGCCTGGAAAAGGCCTGTCTCCAGGCTGGTCAGGTCCTTCACACGGTGTGTCCAAGTGTTGATGCTTGGCAAGGTCGTCATGAAACCCTAGGGAAGGAACTTGTGACGTCAGGCACTGGATGAGTCTGGAGCGAGTGCTACCAGTGATTTGAGAGATGTTCAGGCCGGTGCCTACACACTCATAGTAGTGGAAGGCTGGGTTATCATCGCTGCCGTAGTGGATCAGTGTAGACCTGGTGGCGTACTTAACTGCAGGTAGATTGAGCACGCTCTCGGCTAATCTCACGGCTACTGCGCGCTCAACTCGGAAATAGTTTCGCACGAGATACTGTAGTGCTAGGTGTACGCGCGGGTGAAACTTGCTGTCGTCGGAACGATTGAGGTTTCCCTTGTAGTCTGGAATGTAGCCAAAGACTTTGGCAGGTTTCCCTGCGCCAAGGTGTGCCACATATGTAAGAACGGTTTGCATGGCCATGTTGTCCATGCCAAGTTCCCTGGTGAGAAGGCATTCAATGTACAGCGTGTGGCAAGCATCAGGATACATTACAACTACCTCACGCGATCCTGCCTCGACGACTACGTGTCCTCGTTCAGGCACGTTGCGGATCACAGGGCACGGGCCATTCCAGCGTCCACGGTCGTCCTTAGTGGCCATGGGTCGGTGATGATCGACCAAGTCCCCAGCTGAGTATAGGCGAGAACCATCTGGGGCCGTCTTAGCCCTGAGGGCACGGTTCGTCCTCGCTACCGCCGCGGCTTGAGTTATTGCTTCCAGGCTGACTTCCCGCACGCGACGTTCGCGTTCGTGGCCTGACGTCTCGGGGCCCTTGGGGAAGTCGAGGGTGTCGAGGTCAGGAAGGAAAGAGGGCTGTCGCCCAGTGTGTGCTTGGTACGGCGATGCCCCGTTGTAAAAGGTGAAAGCGTTAGTGACGAAGATGCCTTCGGCTAGTACTCTGGTACATACAATGGGGGTGTTATGTCTGTTCAGCTCTTCCTGAATCATGTAGTGGGTGCCTCTAAGAATGCCATTACGTGAATCGATCGAGGTCACGTGCTGGCCAGGCGCTCGGATACGCAGCGCCGTAACCTCATTCGCCATCATGGCCTTGGCAGCTTCATTATTGAGGGCACCTTCTCCATCTGAATACAATACTTTGAAAGGGTCCATGGTAGGCGATCCAGCAGTGGTGGGAGGCGTCAAGTATGGTGTCGCGTTCTCTGTCGGGAATTTCTTGTCCTGCTGCCAGGCGAATACATCGGTCCATAATGTGGAGTATGGTCCGCCCCTTGTAAAACATGAGATCTACTTCGCCTTCGTCGAGCCAATGTCCAGGGAGGCTTACGGGAGGAAGCGTAGAATTACCTGGGCGCTCCCATGCTCTACACTCCCGACAGGTGTCGCAGATTTCTGCGATCACATTTAGTCGAACATTATCCAAACCCACCTTCTCTAGGATCAGCCTCAACTTGGGTTCCTTCGCATGATGCCACCGTAGGTGCAGTTTGCGGAGTTCCTTTTTGACTACATCAGGTTCATGACTACGGAGGTTTTGCAGACTGCGTTGGATGTCGAATCTCGCCCAGTCAGGCAGTCGTGGAGCCCCCGAGCCGGTCGAGGCAAGCGGGTTCCTCGTGGCTCTCCGCAGTCGGTCTCCTTCGTCAACTGCATCTGGCGGTGGAAGTGCGCCTTGTAAGCGACCACGGCGGGTCGCTACCTGCGGTGGTTCGCCCGAAGAAACGGGAGGCGCTTTTCCGCTCGAAGACGCGGAAGGCGTGTTTCCACGCTCGGGCGCGTCTCGCAGTATGTCATAACTGCTAGCGCCAGACAGATGCAGGATCAGCGTTCCCAAAGGCCTGGCGCGAGCGCCCTGACGGCCACCCGATGCCGAAGCTCGGCCCTCACCCGGCTTGGGTAAGGGTTTCCACCAAGCTGGCACAATGCGGCCCTCGGGGTCATGATCATCTGGGAATTTCAACGGCTCGGCAAACCGACATTTGCCGGGCTCAGTGTCGAGGTGATTCTGAACATCCTTGCTTCTCGTAAGATCCCTCTGGCATGCAGGGCAAGGCCAGTATACAGAGATGGAATCATGAAATTTACACTGTGTAGGATCTCTGTTGTGGCTAGGACTGTCCTTTCGGACGTTGTCGATACATGCTGGGCATGTAGCCGCTTTTGGGATGATACGGTCACCGATGCGTCTCATACCCTCTCCTGGTTCAGCATGATCAGGGAGGTCGGCAGGATAAGCATGAGCAGTTCGTGCAGGCGCGTCTCCGCGCGCATTGTCAATGGCTTTCGCCAGGTAGACGGCTTCCACAAAGGCAGACTGCAGTCGTCGAGTGTATTTTTGTGCCATGGAAAGCTCCTTGTTGCACGGCTGTGCATGCACATGCTGACCGTTACAATTGAGTCGCTCAAAAGGTTTAAGAATTGCCTCGTCGTTGCTGGTGAGATCTGTCAGCTTCTTGATATAGTCACCAGCCGTGTCCTTAAAGCCCGTCGCACATTGGTCGATACGTGCGGTCGTAATGCGAGGTCGGCCGGCGAGTTCTTTCCATGGGGGAGTATCATCCACCCATGTCCCTGTGGGTTGTTCGCGTATAAACCACCTCCGTGCATTATCTTGTGCGACAGCTATTTTACCACAGTGAGTTATGTGTGGCAAATCTTCTTTATGGCGACTCGTACATAGCATACTACAAAGTAGTGGTCTACAGCTCGCTGCACCGAGGGATCTCCCAGGTCGACACATGTGGTCTTGTCTAAATTGCCTCCTGAGGAGAGACCTCTTGAGAAGGCAAGCGCTGGAATGCCACCCTCACCTCCACACAGCTCCAACATATCCACGCAATTGTTGTTGCCATAGCATAGAGTAGCCACTATGCTGTATATGTCGGCGTGTGTGTCGGGCATAGATGTGGGGAGGGTAGGGAACAGGCCACCTTTCCTCGTCAGAGTATCCTGAATAACCGTACCGGTATCCAGGTTAATCCTTACACGTCGGATAACATCGGACCATTTCGGTCCCCCTTCGTCGGTCGTCACATAATGATGTGCGTTGTGATCCGTACGTGCATAAGTATTTAAGTATACCAGCACGTGTCCATGCGTAGCGTTGCCTTTCCCCAGGATCCTATCGTTGAGGTGGCGAATAAGCGTGATGCGTGTCTGTGCTCTCCATTCGGCATGTCGCACCGTTTGGCCGCACCAATCCAAAACATGTTGTGGTATCGCCTGTTTGCAAGTACGTGCCCATAGCTGAGAGCTAATCGGTATTGATGTGGCTCCCTGCATAGATGTACCACTTGGTGTATTGTCTTGCATATTAAATCTAATACCGAAATGACACAACCGCATCCGTACTACCGTCAACTTAAGATGTTCCAGAGTATCACGTACTGGAGACAACTTCCAAGCGTATCCTGGGGGGCCAAACGCTATGATTATCATGCGGAGCTTCCTTGCCTTCGTCCGAAGGTTCTGAATGCGCGACCAGTGTGAGGCCACTCTTTTACCTGGGGGCCTTACGTACCAGTCACCCAGAGTACTGACCCATATTAGAGCGTAGTCCCCACTGATCACTGCACCCAGATACTCTGTGCCCACAGCCGTCATGAGCTCGTTGTGGGAAATGCGGTAACAGGTATATCCCCGGGTGCGGAGGTCAGCGCAAGCTTCTCTCGTATCTTCGATAACGAAAGCTCTTTTATTATGGCAGGTTGCCCCGCTGTCCTTGTTACCCCCTGGCCTCTCGGCTATCAGGCAAGGCGACGAGGGGGCAGCGTCGCCCTGCCATCTTCAAGATAAAGAAGATGCGCTTGCCACATCTGCCAGCATCTGCCCTCAAACCCTGGAGCTCTGCGCTGCAACGCGCGGTGGCCTCAAAGGCGGATTGCTCCGCAAACGTGGCCAGCATGGACGGGTTATCCGTCAGCTGCCTCAGGAGGCCCTTCGACCTTGCGTCGTTGACCGTCTGCAGCTCATGATTCGTGTACCTCATCACTATCTTCCTGCGTGTTCTCGCAGCGTCCATGGGTACAACTCCGCCATGCTGGGCCAGTGTCCTGGCTACGAAGCAATCGAACGTCTCCAGATCATCGATGCTGTCGCCTCTCATCGTCGCCTCGGCGAGTATCGCGAGCAGCCCCTGGGGCAGATTTCCCTGCAATGGTTGGCGCTCTTGCGCGGGGGGTGGCTCGCCCGTCAGCACCGTCTGGAACGACGTCGTACTCGTGCTTGAGGCGGGTTGCCCCGCGGCTCCGAATCGATCACACCTGATTGACAGATGTCCTTATGGCAACTTAGTTGTACGCATGATCTCGGAGCCCTCGGGGAGTTCCATCTTGACCTGTCCCTTTCCAGGGAATATCAGCTTCTCCTGGCCTCGCTCGAGCACAGTAATGGCGCGCTTGTCCTGCGTACTGTCGAGGCCCAGGATAGCCGGCAGGTCCTTGCCGCAGCCCGACACAACATTAGTCTTGTACGAGTCGAGCTGGGTCGAGCCCTGGTACTCACAGGCAATGCTGAGAAGTGCCCGCGGTATCGGCTGGGGCCGACCCTTCGCCTACCCCGTTTATGTTCAATCGAGAACGGGGCTCAAACGTACAAGGGCGATTATGAGCCTCAACAGCCTGGACGAATTTGCGGCTCGCGTTCTCTCCCAGTATATTGATCTTCGAGCCCACATCTATGAGGATCGAATTTCCACCATCCTCCAGAAACGTCCTGCTCGGCTGCTTGATGCGCACCGTCTCTGATGCGCCGCCTGCGCTGTCTGGCGGGTTTCCCCGCATCTCGGTCGCACCTCCTGGCGGGTTTCCCCGCATCTCGGTCGTGCCTCCTGGCGGGTTCCCCCGCGTCGTGATGGCACTTGGCCTTCCTGCGGCCATGCGTGCCAGGTCAGTGTACTGGACGTACGACACGTCAAGGGCGTGAACGCCCTGTTCCTCCCGCCACATAGCATACTCATCGCGTATGCTGGTATACTGTTCACGAGTGGTGCGTCGTGGCAGCGTCAGGTATGAATGAAGGGCAATGTCCTGTAATCCCTCATTCGTAAGGTGATCCCTGTGCTGCAACCATTCGTCGAACTCAGTATTCGTGGCTGAGAGTTCGATGGCCCTGGCTGCTGTTGCCGCTGTCGCCACTGAAGAAACTGAGAGGTCAAACGACTCGCTCTCAGGATTGTCGGCGTCCAGCATGAACGTGGTGCGCGCGTTGTCCATCTGGGCCTGGAAGTGGCGAACACGCAGCTCACGCAGCTGTTCAGGGTCCAGTGGCAGCTCGGCCCCACCCCCGCCCTGGGGTGACATCGGAGGAGCCACCTGCCCGATTCCAGGCTCGTGCTGAGTAGGAGGGATCGGCACGGGTGGGGTATTGGGCAGGTTCCCCTGCTGAGGCGCTGTCATCGGGAAACAAATGTCGAAGTATCCCGTCTCCATCGGCGCCCTCACCTCCTCCGGCGGTTTCCCCCGCTGCTGGGGCAATGCTGCCTGCCTGTCCAGCATGCTGGCCATCATGTCCTCCACCGTGCTCCTCAGCTCCCGCAGCTCCCTCGCTGCCTGTTCAGGAGCCTGAGTGACGGAGCCGGTCCATGGGAACGACGACGCTATGATGCCTGGCGCTCGGCAGATCGCACATACTGGTTGCTGAGGATCTCCTTCTCGCCGGTTCGCAACGTGGCCCACCACGTTCGACTTCCAGCACTCCTCGTGGAACAGATGGTTGCACCTCAAACGGTAGATGCTCTCCCTCGGCATAAACTCCTCGAGGCATACCGCACAGGTGTCTTCCATCCCAGTATAGATCTCCACGTCTGCCGCCCTAGGACACACTCGCCTCTGCCGTTCCAGAACTGTTTCAGAGCCCAGGAAGGCAGCTGGAGGATCACCCGCGGGCGTCTGTGCCTCCGGCGCTGCGGCGGCCACTGCTGGGGCAGCTGCCGCTGCGGAGGCTGCGGCCGACACAGCTGGCGATTTCCTCGCATGGGTGAGCCCCTGCTCCTCATGACCTCAAGTGCTGCTGCGCGTGCTTGGTCACGTGCACTCTGCACCGCCTGCCGGCGTCTGAAACACGCCTGTTGAGTGCGGTACGTCTGCCTGATGTAATCTGGCACACCCCTACTGCCTGATGATATCGAATGGGCAGTAGGCTGGACGGCCACATCTGGCATCGTCGGCGCAGGCATGAATGCCATGTGCGGGTGCATGGACTGGTCGCTGCAGCGCACATTCGTGAGGCTATGAAACTGATCCACCGTCTCGCGAACAAATCTGTTCGGGACTCTGGACCCGCCTGGGTACAGTGGCGGATCCATTGGAGCAGGTGCTGGCCTCTGGCCTTGGGCCATGCTCGGATGAACATTGAAGGCCGGGATAAAGGCTCGTTGCCGAGCAGGGTCGGAAAGATTCGGACCCTCCGGCTCCCAAGACCAGGCTGGCCTCCACCTCTGACCGCTCGGGCGGGGCAGGTTGTGGCTCTGCGCCTGTTGCATCGCGGCCGCCGCCCGTGTGCGGTAGTCATCAGGCACTCCAGTAGCGATGTTTTGGTCGGCTAGCGGTCGGTGCTGCACCAGAGTGCCAGGCAGGTTCCCCCGCAAACTTGATGGCGTGCCCGGTGGCATCATGCCCAAAAGAGCTGTACCATGATCAGCTCTGGCCGCAGCAATTCGCTCCATGAGAGTGCCATTCGGGGCAGAACGCCCAGGAGTCCCGAATGGAGACTGCACTGGCATTGACGCTACTGGTGTCATGCCCCTCGGCGTGTGCATGCTATGCGATGGGCTCCCTGGCGTCTGCTCGAATCGGGCTGGCTCTCCGAAGATGCGGCCAACTGTTTGCGGGTCTCCCTGCGGCTCGGGCATATCGCTCCTGATTCCGTTGACGGGCAGGTTTCCCTGCACAGCCTGGCGGTTGCGCGTCACCATCGCGGACACAGCCCCCTGACCTGCGGCCCAGGGGTCCTGTTGGTAAAATCTGTCCGCTAGCTGCTCCACCTGCTCAGGATTCAGAGTCGCCGCGAAGATCTGAGGTGCTGAGGACCGGACAAGATATGGCACTAGGCCCTTGGCTTGGAGCACGGCTTGGAGCCGCGCTCCCCGCCTCGCCCTCGTTGATCATGAGGATCTGGTGGGTCTCGGGCTGGTTTCCCAGCGTTGTTGGGTGGTAGTGGTCTCCCAACTCTCTCTGGCAGCAAGCCGTAGGAGGCTCATCATCCCGCCAGAGAGTCATCCTACGACCAATACTGGCAATGCCCAACGTCCTCCATTTGCTTGGCGCCGTCATCTCGGCAGTGGAACAGCGTGCACGGCGACTGCCCAGGTAGTGTGGGTTCCGCCACTGTTTACCTGTGCAGATCTCCTCCACATAGTTGATATAGTACGGCTCGGTGACGCCGTTGACCCCTTCAGATAGCAACGCGCCGTTGTCGGGCCAGCAGAACTCGATTCCGTCCGTCAAGGCCTGGCGCCAGTCAATCGAGATGATGATCTCGGAATCAGGGCCCCATCCACTCTGCGCGTCACGACGCTGAAGCGTTGAAACAAAATGGATGCGTGAACGACCAGTTCCTTTCTTCTTGGTGTTGTGCTCTCTGCGGCAGGAGAAGCCTATCCCCATGATGCCCTCGAAGGCTGCCCACCGTGCGCCGCGAATGGCGACATCGGGGTATGGGGCCGGCCCCCCGGCAGGGTTGTCGCGCAGTGCGATGTACTTGTACAACGACCAAGGGGCCTTGAGCGTCCACGAGTGCCCCTGCGAGGCACGGATGAACAAGTCGGCTGTGCCAGAATCTCGCATCAAGACCTTGAACTGTAACCGCTGCTTCTCCTCTCCGTCCGACTCGCGGACACGGACGATCACCATCATGATTGCAGCCATCTGGTCGACCGTCCTACCGTAGAAGGTCTCGGCGATGACCTTGGCATTATCGCACTTCGGGTAGTGCCCGTCGCGCCGCATGCCGTCGCCCCAGGGGAACTCGTGCACGAGCTCGCGAAGGTTGATCCATCCATCGTGGTCGTCGAACGTCCTCAGCCTCCACACTGGATTGTTCGATCTGTCGGGCGCGCGCCTGCAGATTTTGCTCAGGTACTTACTGAGCTGCTTGAGCTTGTAGTTCGTGCTAGGAATGATGTTCGTTTGTCGGCAGCTCGCCATAAGTGCCTCATCATCCGAACGCATCGGTGGATGCTTCCGTAGAGCGCGTCGATCGTTGATCAACTCCTGGCTCCCGCTCGTGAAAGAGGTATCGCCTATGTGGCGCAGCTTATCTTCTGGCGGGCCCCCCCGCTATGGAGCCTCTGCCGCTGACGAGGCTGCAGCTCCTGATGATGAAGATGCTGCGGCTGCAGCGCCTGGCGGGTTTCCCCGCGGCGTCTCTCGGCTGGCGCCGCTCCTGATCTTAGGCGCCCAGGTGCCCCGAGGCAGAACGCCCTCCTCGGACGCCTTGGAGCGCGTCGCCACTGGCGAGGCCGGCGCAGGGGTATACCCTGCACGCTCGAATGCCTTGGCCTTGCTGGCGGTGGAGCCACTCCGGCTAGGCCGACGCCTGTGGATCTCCAGGGAGTCCTTAGGCTGTTGCCTGGGGTCAGGTCTCCGTGCGGGCATTGCTCGAATCGATGACATCGGCACTTCTAAAAGGTGCCTTCCCATCTGCACATCGAGCCCGAGCTCCTCTGAGCGGGTAGAAGGATTATTCTGTCTCTCGCCCGAAAGCGTCCTATATTCACGAGTCTCACTTTTAGCCTTTGGGGTCGTCGGTGGCTTCTTTGCTTCGGCTTGTGACTCCAGCAGCATTCGGCGAGTTGCCTCGCGGTTGCGCTCTTCTGCCTACCGCTTGCGCTCTGCCTCTGCTGCGACTCGTTGAACCTCCTGCTCGTCGTCGCTCGTAATCTCGTACGTTCTAGCCTGACTGGCGACACCAGGCGGGTTTCCCCGCGGAGATCGAGTCTCCTGAGCAGGAGGATCGATGAGGCGCATGGCCTCGAGACGGCTATTGACCGCATCAATTTCCTCCTGGGCCATGGGCGCAAGAGGGGGGCGACCCTCCTTTGCAGGAGTGCGGCCCCTGTTAGGACTTACAACGTCACTGAGGCCGACAGGGCAGCCAGGTCTGTTCCTGAAGCTCCTGCGAGCACGGACCGCAGGCCGCGTTGGGTCTGCAGCGGCGGCGCTCCTCGATGATGGCTCTGATCTGTCTCCGCACTGCCTCTTTATCGGGACGTCGAATGTTCGTCGCGAGCTGGTAGCCACCCCGTATGGACCTGCCTTGGGCGCCCCTTTTCAAATCGGATTGCCCTGTCCAAGCGCAGAGTGCTCGCCCGTTTTGCGCCTAGGGTCATTGCAGGCGAGCAACTGACCTCCCCGTCGAGCAGCATGCTCTGATGGAGCTGCCCGCCGCCATTCACGCGGGGGCCGTGCTCGGGGGTGCGGATCGCCCCTAAGACGCGGATGTGAGCGAGACCTCCTGGCCTGTTCATCGGGCGATGCTGCTGACGTAGCCCGGGCAGGAGCTGTCGTGGTTTCCTGAGTAGGCATAGGCAGCACATCCTGGACAAGCAGGTCCCCCTGCTGACTGGAGTCAGGCATGATGGGCTCTTGTGCGGACGGTTGTGCGTCGGACTCGTCTGGGTCGAAGTCCAGCTCCTCGCCTTCGCCATTGACGTCCATCATGAGTATGGTGGTCCCGTCCTCGCACAATCCAGAGTCGGCGGACAGCAGATTCTGGGGTAAATCATTGCCGTAGTCGATCCCCTCCTCCGCCTCCTCCTCCTCCTCCCTCCTCCTCCTCCTCCTCCCTCCTCCTCCCTCCTCCTCCTCCTCCTCCTCCTCCTCCTCCTCCTCCTCCGCCTCCGCCTCCTCCTCGCTCTCGCCGCCCCCCCCCTCGCGTGCGACCCTGCCCCCCCCGAGGTGGGCCCGCGAGGCCGCGGCCGGCTTTCTCGGCCGGTGCGTCGCCGACTACCTGGCGCTGCCAGAGACGGCGCGCCGCCCCCCGCGCGCGGCCTGCGCGCGCGGCCCCTCGAGCGGCCCCTCTGACCAGGCCTCCGCGGCGCGCCGGCCATGGGGCGCGGCCGGCGGGCGGAGCACGTGCGGGGATCGGGGGCGATCGGGCCGGATTGCCAATGACCAGGGTCATTGGCCCAGTCGGGACAGGCAGGCTTCCCTGCTGTAGAGGCGTCTGAGCACCGCCAGGCTGTCCCGGCGTCGGCGGCACGGCGGACGGACCAGGCTCGTCGCCGAGCACGGCGCGCGCCTCACGCTGAGCATAGTCATAGGAGAAATGCCCGATGATGTTGCGCATGGCCGCATGGTTGGGCCGTGGCCCCATCGCCTGGAGACCCCATCCTGGCGGAGGAGGCGCCTGTTCACGCATCGCGATAGCCCTCTGCAGGGTTTGGCGCCAGCGCCCCTTTGCATACCATACGCGCCGCTGCACGTCGTCAGGGAGCACGCTGTCGATGAGAGCGAAGGCCGCCAGCAGCAAGTCCGAGTCGTCACAGACATCGGAGTCTTGCAGCATCAGGTGGCCGCTCTCAACGCTCTGTTGACTATCAGGATACTCTTCAGCCTGAGCGGCATGCATCTGCATGAGAGTCTGCAGCACCGCGCATGGTCCGCACTCGCCCGGCGCGAGCATACCAGGTGGCTCGTGGGGATTGCCTGGCGCGCCCACGGTGAAGGCCTGAGCCTCCAGTTCCATCAATTCGCAATAGTTCGGCGGATGCACTGGAGTAGGCCTGTCCCCAGGCAAGGGGTCAGATTGCTGTCGAAGGTTGCACTCGACCTCCGAGGGTGAGGCCTCGACAGTGACGTCCTCGTCGCTGCTCTCGAAGGCCATGATGTTGCCTGGATTGCCGAACATCCAGTCGAAGAAGGAAACGGGCTGGTTTCCCAGCGCTCCGTTCTCCACAGGCGTGAGCTCGATGGCTCCGACGTTGAACCTGCGGAGGTACTCGAGGTAGTGCGCGTAGTGCCCGTGGCCGCGCGCCTCGATCGTCCAGAGTGTCCATGTTGCTGACCCACGTGAAGAATATCTGTTCACTTGAGCCCAGATGGATTTCGGACGCGCTGCCCTTTCCATTCCCTTTGACTGGACCGTCCTTCACAACATGATATGTGCTGTCACGTCCATGGCACTTCAAGACCTGGCCGTCTCTACCTCGCGGGTTCCCCCGCCTACCGGCACCTTTGCCCGAGGTTTCCCTGCGGCCTTTTCCACGACCTTTTCCCCCGAAGAATATCTCATCATACTGATAATCTGAAAGCCTCTGGAAAAAAAAAACCGCGATGCCTCGTCCTATCAACCTTCGGTGACCCCGTTTGCCTTTGCCTTTACATTTGAAGCTCCTCCTTATCTTCCTCCTAACATTACGCACTGGTTTTCGTGTAGACCTCCTTCTCCTATGCTTAGCTTGTTGTACTAACCAAAATCCGCCGATCCGGCGTGTGAGTTTCAAGGAGTCTCAGCTACAGCCTCGAGGCTGAGCCTCAGCCTCTGGGGGGGTTGCCGGCCGGGGTGGCTCTGCCGGGGAAGGGGGGTGGGGTGGGGTGGGGTGGGGGGGGGGGGGGCGAGTTTCCGGCGGATGCGTTTTTTGACACCCCTCACAAGGATCGTTGCCTCCGAGGGGGTTCCGAACTCGAGCGCCACCCCTCCCGCACCAAGAGGCTCCGAGGAGGCCTCCATGAGGCCCCAAGGGGCGCAGCAGAGGCCCCCAAGAAGCCCCGAGAGGCTCCCTAGAGACCCCAAGAGGCTCTCTAGGGGCCCCAAGAGGCCCAAGAGGCCCCCAAGAAGCCCCAAGAGGCGCCCAAGAGGCCCCCAGAAGTCCCAGCCAACCACGAGATCCCAACCAGCATCCATGAGGCCTCTGACCCACCACCCACGCACGGTGGCGGGATAGGCCGACGGCCACTGGATCCGCCGCCCCCTGTGGTCTTGCCACAGGGGTGCACGGCGTGCTGGATGTTTCAGGTTTTGGTTTTGGTTCTTTTTCTAAAAGAACTCCCCAGTGGGCTTCGGCCCGTCCCGCCGGCCACCCGCAAGTTTCCGAAAATCCATCTGTCAATGCCTTTGTTGCCCCAACTTGGCCCAAGATGGCCTCCAAGACGGCCAAGATGGCCCAAGATGGCCTCCAAGATGCTTCCAAGACGGCCAAGATGGCCTCCAAGACGGGTAAGATGGCTCCAAGATGCACCCAAGACGGCCCAAGATGGCCTCAAGATGGTCTAAGACGGCCCAAAAGACGGCCTCCAAGACGCCCTCCAGGAAGGCCCGAATAGGCCCTCCAAGACGGCCCAAGAGCCCCAACAGCACCCAAGAGGCCTCCAAGATGGCCTGACGGCCCAAGAGGCCCCCAAGAAGGCCCCAAGAGGGCTGACGGCCTCCAAGACGCCCAAGATGGCCTCCAAGACGGCCAAGATGGCCTCCAAGATGCGACGGTAAGATGGCTCCAAGATGCACCCAAGACGGTCCAAGATGGCCTCAAGATGGTCTAAGACGGCCCAAAAGGCCGGCAAAAGGCCTCCAAGACGGCCCAAGAGCCCTCCAAGACGCCCTCCAGGAAGGCCCGAATAGGTTAAAATCATGTATTTTCCTTAGGTTTTTGAAGGATTTTGGCATGTTCTTCTTTTCAGCTCTCCGACGGCCCCAGACGGCCCATGAGGTCCCCATCGCCCCAACAGCACCCAAGAGGCCTCCAAGGTGGCCCCATGACGGCCCAAGAGGCCCCCAAGAAGAGGCCTCCAAGAGGTTTTCCAGGAGGGCCCGAAGAGGCCAAACTCATTGATTTTCCTTAGGTATTTGAAGTATTTGGAAATTTGCGTCTTCTCGGCATTCCGACGGCTCAAGACGGCCCAAGAGGCCCCCAAGATCGCCCAAGAGGCCCCCAAGAGGGCCCCATGACGGCCCAAGTGGCCTCCAAGTTGGCCCCAAAAGAGCCCCAAGACGGCCCAAGAGGCCTCCAACACGCCCAAGATGGCCTCCAAGACGCCCAAGATGACCTCCAAGACGGCCCCGAAGCGCCCCGAGAGGGTCCCCCGCTGGCCCAGAAAAGCCCCCAAGACGGCTCCCGACGGCGTCAGACGTGTCAGGAACCCACCAAGAGGGCCGAAGTTGGCTCGAAGCTGGCCCAAGACGGCCCAATGGGCCCCCAAGAGGGCCTCCACGAAGGAGGCAGATGACCTTCAAGATGCCCATCTGTTCACCCAAGGCTTTCCAAACCGATTCGGGGAACACATGGTCCGATGGCTTGGCAGGTCTGGCCTCAACGTTCGGCCACATAGGTGCTTCCAAAAAGGCAGGGGGCGGCGGTGATTCGCCGTAGGCGTCTTCGATAAATGCCGAGTGAGAGGAGGGGAAGGAAAAAGAGAGGAAGGACGAGGGCGAAGAAGGATCACATCAGTCGGAGCGCCCCAGATCGGCGGCACTGGCCGAGGGCCACTACAATAGATGCTCGGCGCGCTGACTATCACCTTCCATTTGCATGTTATCTGACCAGTCTAATGGTTCCATGCCGTCTGACGATGTCGTGTCGGTGTCGGTGCCTGAACCGAAGTCGTCGTTTCCTAGGTAGGTGGACACACCGTCGTTTAGGGGGTTCGCTTCTCCCCGTAGAGAGTGGCGAGGCTGAGGTTCTCTAGGAGGAGGGCTGGTTGCCCAGCTTGGTTGCGATCGATCCCCTGCTGATAGGCCAATATATTCGCCAGAATCATCGGCCCAGATGTTTGTGGGCCCGTTGCCAGGCTGAGCTTCAGAGGTTAAAGTAGTATAGAAATTTCCACTGCCAGTTCCCCTTCCCCTTCCAAACACGGATCCTATGTTGCCAGGACAGTTCTGACAAGTGGCCTACCGAGCGCATTCTCTCACACAGTTCTTCATAGTGTTGTTGTGTTCGGGGCATTTGGTGGTTGAGTGGCTGTAAGAGTTGCGTGGCTCGCTGTTTGCCAACGCCTAGGGCGCGGAATAGGATAGTCGTAAGTAGTTGGAAATTGGGAAGGTCATAGCCCACTGACTGTGCCTCAAGACGGGCCATTTCGAACCGGGTAAGGGTTGCATCGAGGCGGCGGCGCACTGAACTTCTCGAAAGATTCAGTAAAGAGCGAAACCATATTGCCAGCCGCAGTGCGCGCCATCTCACGGCCCCAATCGGATGCGCGACAGCAGTCATCGCACTCCCCGTTGCAAGCACGCTGGGGCCACTCATGACGGCTCAGGCGCGCAGAACTGCATTCGAAATCATACTGTTCCAAGAACTGTGTGATAATAAACGACCGCAACGGAGCGATGCCGACCAGAACGACATATGCCAACAATACACACAGACGGTGAAGACTTGTTTTTCGCCAAAGCTTTTCCTGCACACTCAGCGATGCCAACAAACTGTTCATTTCCAGCTGGATTGCGCAAGATGTTCGGATGATGCCCGATGTGGCGCGCGTGTCGGATCGCTCGGAGACCTGGTGTCCACCAACACGTACCGATCATAGTTCGCCATATTCTCCTCCGCAATAGTGAGTTCATCTATGATGGCGTTGGCGTCGTGCCCTCCGGTGGTCACATCATGACTGGAGCGATGGTGACAGCGAATGTTCTCTCTCAGTGTCGACGAGCCCGCGCACCTCGGGTTCTTCTCTAAGTTCTCCAACCCCGGCGCGATCACTGCAAACTTCGAGCCCTGTGGTTCGGGGCGAGCACCAGCGCCAGCAGCGGCGGCAGCGACCCGCGCGTCCTCGTCGTCACTGGAGTGATCGACGGGCGTAGGCGCACACGTGATCCCGTGGTCCACGCAGTGATCGACGACGGCACGCGGCGCGGCGCGGCCAGCGGGGGCCGGGCAACTGCTTGGATACGATATGCACAACGGGCGAATGGAATCCGCGACGCGCGTAGGATCAATCTGATCAGGGCGAATGATAAGAATACATGAGCGTGCACAACGTAACATGTCTACCTCGCCTGCCCGACTCAGGAAAGCGCGACCATTAGCAAGATCCTTCACGAGACCGAAGGGAGCCCGCGCAGGAATATATAACAAGACAGGAACCTGATCGGAATCTTTCACCTGATGTGACTCGAGACACCCGCTCACGGCGCCACGAGAACGGGAACTCTTGTTACCTGTCGTATCACTCCCTGCCTGTCCACCTATGCCGCTGTACGTCTTACGCTGTCAGTGGACGCGCTTGGGATAGAAACCCAACTTCTCGAATATATCCGCTGCGATAGGAGTCCAAGGTTTACCGCGGCAACAAGAATTACAAACCTCGTCTAGAAAAAAACCCAAACACCTTCATCCTTGAAGACGTCAACCGCACGAAGCCTAGAAGTAGCTGCAACCTCGGCGAAACTTTCTGTGCTGGAGCCATCAAACCGACAAGACTGTGGAACTGTGACTTCTGTGACACAGGCTTGACGCAACGAAGTTAGTTCACCTGCGCGAGTGCCACCTGTATCATTGCACATTTCAGCAGCATCAACCTTTAACTCTACAGAAGTGATACGGCGATCATCCTCGATCATATTCTCGACTGCTTTTGCTTGCATGTCGCTGGAGCGTTCAACCTTTTTTGCTGTTGCTTACTTGTGACCTGCTAGCTTCAAAGGCCGTTCATCCATATATGGTAAATAGCGACAACAAAACACACGAACGATATCTGGAGCACTGCAACGGCTAGCTACATGATCGCGCGGACACTCGCCCGAGGAGTGCAGTGCCGCGTGCCTCTCCTTCATGATCTCACGGCCGCAACCCTTGCAAGTGCGAACAATGAAACGAGCGCTAATAACCAACTCCTGGTATATTCTTACACCCTCGAGCACATGGATGAGGCAGCGGGGGATCTGGAGGTTCCCCGTTCAAACACAACTTTGTCATTGGAAACCTGCGGCCCCGAAACTCCCACAAACGGTCCGTATTCCTCCCAGGCAAAGTTGCTATCGACCAATCCTAATTACTCCGACGGTAGGACCCCACATGAGAATCTGTTTAGCTTGCCCTTTGCCCTTTCCCCCTCCCCCTGGCGGACGCCCTCTCCTCTCGCCCTCTGCGCTGCCCTCTCTTCCTCATTCTATTCCTCTTCCTACTTCTCCTCCTCCTCCTCCTCCTCCTCCTCCTCCTCCTCCTCTCGCGCCACCTCCTCCTCGTCGTCGCCCCCCCCCCCATGCCCCTCCCCCCCTCATGCGCGCCCCCCGTTCCCCCTGGTCGCGGCAAGCAACTCGATTTTCCTCGGCGCCGTCGCCGCGTCGGCCAGCGCGCGCGCGTTTGCCGACGGCTAGATCGCGAAACCGTCGGGGCAACCCTTCGAGCCAGGCAGTTGGGGCAACCTCGCAGGCCGCAGGGGCGCGGGAGCCAGCCGCTGGGGCAGCCCCGCGGGCCTCTAGGCGCGCGCCGCGGCGCTCAGGCGGGCGGCAGCACGAAGCCCAGCTCTGCCGCGAGCTGCTCCGCCTCAGCCCTGGAATCCACCGCTCTCTTGTCGAACTCCTGGGGCGCCTTCCGCAGCGGCGCCGGCGGCCCGCGCTCCAGGAACTCTCGCGCGGGCGGCCGCAGGATCAGCATGTTCCGCATGCACGTGGCGCGGGAGAACATGGCGTAGAGGTGCAGCCACCACATCTCGCCCGACATGCCCGTGCGCGCAGCGTCCTCGTCCCTGGCGCAGTCGATGGTGACGCCCTTGCGCAGCGCCTGGCCCTGCGACAGCGTGGAGGTCAGGTAGGGCGCATGCGCCAGGGTGAACCCCGAGCGGCGCAGTGTGCGCCCCCGAGCTTTGCCACGTGAGCTCCTGATCGCTGGGCCTGAACATGAGCAAGCTCCTCGCCCGCGCTTCGGCCTCGCCGTCGTCGGCAGCGCCATCGGCGCCCTGCAGCAGCACCTCGGCGACCTCCTTGTAGATCGGAGACTCCTGGAAGCCGTGCGCCTGCAGCCAGATTCCCCGCGGTAGGAAGCGGGGGCGGAAGAGCCGGCCCGGCGCGCACTCCTCGTAGTCCCGCTCGTCG
The DNA here is from genome assembly GCA_963575745.1 of Prorocentrum cordatum. NCBI lineage: Eukaryota > Dinophyceae > Prorocentrales > Prorocentraceae > Prorocentrum > Prorocentrum cordatum. The sequence goes on from CAUYUJ010016717.1 coordinate 20,899, forward strand.
TCTGCGTGAAACTCGAAGGACACGATGGTGGCCCGTTGCTCCTGCACGAGCCCCAACTTCTTCTTCAGCTCCTCCTGCACGGCCGTGAACCGGACCTCCATGCCGACGTGTGCCGGTAAGACGCCGTGGATGTCTCCCGCCTTGTGCATGCTCGGGACGTTCAGGAGGCGCCGGCCTGCATCTGGGTCGCCTTGGATCGTGCCGCGCTCGTCTACGGCCTGCAGGAAAACGAGGGGGGCGCCGAGGCGCCGCGCGTCGCGACGAGCGCGCGTGTTGATCCACCTCGCCAGCGTCTCCCAGTAGATGCCCATGCCGTAGCCGAGCCGGAATTTCTCGTGCTGGTGCCGTGGGTCCAGGACGCCGCGGTTGTCCGAGGTCAACGTCTTCTCCCAGGCAGACCAGACCTCTGGCGGGAAGCGCTTGCCCTCGCGCATGCAGCCCAAGAGCGCGATCAGACGGTCCCCCGGCTCGAAGCGCTTTGTGCCCTTCAGCTCGAAGACGCAGGGGATCTGAGAGAAGACCCTGATGGCGTGCTGGATCTCCACCGTCGGCGGCTCCGCGTACTTGTACGACCCTTTTCCGTCGCCCAGGCGCTCGTTCACGTCCGTCAGGAGCCCGATGCTGCCGGTGGGCTTCAGCTGCAGGAAATCACCGAGGTGCAGCACGATGGGGGCGCGTCCGAAGTGGCGGCGCGGCCGCTTGTAGGTGGACTCCTGCGCGTCGTGCGTGTCGCTGCGTCCGTGGCAGGCGCGAGCGAAGGTCCAGCGCGTTGCACAGAGCTGCCGCCACCATGGTGACCTCCTCGATGACCAGAGCGCGGACGTGCTCCCACAGCAATTTCAACCTCTTCTGCATGCCCCCCGGTCTCATCTTCACGTTGATGTACTTCTGGACTCGCAGGGCACAGGCGTTGTGCAGCGCTCTAGCCTTCACAGTCTCCGCGGAGATGTTCTTCGCCTGTGGTTCGAGAAGGCCACGACCATCATGGCCCGCTCGGATAAGTTACATGATCGGCGGGCCCCACAAGGAGGGCGCCCCAGCCTGAGACGTCCTCGCAATTCACTCAGAGACGAAGCTCCCGCCTGATACTTCCTCCAAATTCAAGCCTCAGGAGCCCAACAGTGACGACAGTTACAAGGTTCCGATGACCCGCTCGGATTACTAACATGATCTGCGGGCCCCATAGGGGGGGTGCCCCCGCCTGAAACTTCCTCGCAACTCACTCACAGACGAGGCTCCCGCCTGATACTTCCTGCATATTCAAGCCTCAGAGGCCCAAAAGTGACGACAGTTACAGGGTTCCGATGACCCGCTCGGATTGGAATAATAATATGATCTGCGGGCCCCGCAGGGAGGGGGCCCCCGCCTGAGACTTCCTCGCAATTCACTCAGAGACGAAGCTCCCGCTCGAGACTTCCTTCATATTCAAGCCTCAGCGGCCCAACAGTGACGACAGTTACAAGGTTCCGATGACCCGCTCGGATTACTAACATGATCTGCGGGCCCCATAGGGGGGGTGCCCCCGCCTGAAACTTCCTCGCAACTCACTCACAGACGAGGCTCCCGCCTGATACTTCCTGCATATTCAAGCCTCAGAGGCCCAAAAGTGACGACAGTTACAGGGTTCCGATGACCCGCTCGGATTGGAATAATAATATGATCTGCGGGCCCCGCAGGGAGGGGGCCCCCGCCTGAGACTTCCTCGCAGTTCACTCACAGACGAAGCTCCCGCTCGAGACTTCCTTCATATTCAAGCCTCAAGAGCCCAAAAGTGACGACAATTACAAGGTTCCGATGACCCGCTCGGATTACTAACATGATCTGCGGGCCCCATAGGGAGGGGGCTCCCGCCTGAGACTTCCTCGCAATTCACTCGGAGGCCCCCGCCAGATGACGAAATCATGAGCGAGCGGATGATGATGATGATGATGAGTGTGTGATGAATGAGTGATGATGACGATGATGAGGATGGGAATGATGATGATGAGGATGGTGATGGTGAGGATGATGCTGATGATGATGGCCACTGAGTGGGTGATCGACAGATTATGATGGAGATGGTGACGATGATGTTGAGAATGGCAGCGGTCCTACCGTCGGAGGACCACTGCCTCCGAAGCCTACTGAGGATGAGGGAGTAATTGAGTGAGTGAGTGGGTGATCGAGTGGTGATGATGGTGGCGATGATGATGAGGATGAGGGTGATGATGATGACTAGTGATGACGGTGATGGTGGTTGATGGTGATGGCGATGGTAATGATGATGAGCGTGCGCGCGTGATGACGAAGACGGCGGTTGATGGCGATTACGATGGCGACGATGGCGAGCGAGAGAGGAGAGAGAGAGAGAGAGAGAGAAAAAAAAAGAAACAGAGAGAGAGAGAGAGAGAACACAAGAGAGAAAGAGAGACATATAGAGAGAGAGAGAGAGAGAGAGAGAGAGAAAAAAAAAAGAAGGAAACACAAAAAGAGAGAGAGAGAGAGAGAGAGAGAGAGAGAGAGAGAGAGAGAGAGAGAGAGAGAGAGAGAGAGAGAGAGAGAGAGAGAGAGAGAGAGGGAAGGGGGCGCGCGAGATCCTGCGCGGCGCGCGCAGAGAAAACAAGAACCCCTCTTTGGATGTGGGGAAGAGCAGAATCAGACCCTCGCTTGTTTTCTGCTCTTTGCGACCCCAATCTACTTAGTCTGGAGTATTCCTCAGAGCGCGACCATAGCTGAGCCCTTTGCGATGACCCGAAGCAAACAATGCATCCTGGCCAGGAACAGAGTTAGGATTCGCAACGGCATCGCCCTCCTCAAACTCCCCATCATAAACGCTAGCCATAGAATAAGATTCGGTCGAGCGAACAGCCATGGACCCGAAGAGTACCCCCCTCAGCCTCTGTAGAGTTCTGAAGACTCTCCTCCTGAAGCTCTGGGGGCCCCCGAAGCGGAGTGGCTTCGGTCACCCCCGCGCAACTCGCGCAGACATGATGCTCAGCGCGGCTGCGCTGCAAGCTACACTGCCCGTCACAACTCGCCCCCTCATGCGCGCGCGACCTGCGACGCATGATGCGAGAAGAAAGAATAGCAGAAACGAGAAACATCGGAATCCGTCCTCATCGATTCGCCCCTGTCACAAATTATACGATGAGGGATTGATGACAGCAACAGAACTGACAGATGTGAACTGTCGTTCGTCGTCGTCCTCGCGTAACTGGACATGGCGCTCGCCAGTGTCTCCAGTATGCCCTCCCATTGCCGTCCTGGGTTTGCCCTTGCATTCGGTGCCCACGGACCAGTGGCCTGTTTCGTGGCGGGTCTTGCATGTCGAGCGGTTCTTGACCTCCTGGAGCCGTTTCTTGCGATCTTCCAGGGAAGGTCCTCCCTTGCCGCCTCCCTCAGGCGATCAGGGCGCGCAGTGGCGACGCTTGCCTCCACTCTGTCCTTTGCCTTTGCTCCTCCCCTCGGCGCCAAGGTTGGCTACCAGGTCCTCTTGGATCGCGTCAGGAACTTCTTCCTCTGCATATCCAGCCTTGACCATCTCGTCGACCACCTCGACGTTGAGTTCGCTGCTATCCTGGACAGGAGCCCAGTTAGCATACAATTCCTCGTCAACGTAGGTGCGTTCGTCGGCGTAGTCATCACAGGCCGTGTCGTCCCAGCCGTGCTCTGGCACGTAGCCGGATGCGTAATATCCGTAGGGGGCTCAGCCCCTCAGGGCAACGCTCCTCCTGCTCGTACCATCCGTCATCAGCCGTGTAGAAGGCGCGTTGTGGCCTGGGGAAGTGCACTTTGCCCCTGCCCTTGCTCCTGTTCTTGTAGCTGGGTCTGGGCTGCGTCCACGTCGAAGAGCCTTTTATGGCGGATAGGTATACGGCCGTGCTGAAGGATCAAGACATCCTTGATCTTGTCGAAGGTTATCAAATTTCCTGCGGCTGTCAACACCATCAGGTTCTCCGAAGGCGAGAGGCCTGCAAGGTCCAAGAGAATGGATCCAAGCAAATCGTCACTCATCGAGATCTTAGGATCTAGCTCGGCAACAAGTTTCCACCAGCGCTTCCTTCGGGGGGTGTGCAAGACCATAGACTCACCGTACTGCCGTGGCCGTGGTCAATCTGGTCTCTGCCCTACCTGGAACAGGATATTCGCTTCCTGTGCCTCTATGGGGAAGACTGAGATACGAATCGCCAGCACCAGCTGGTCGATCCCAGCCGGAGTCAGAAGCACGTCCTTACCAAGGCGGCGCTCATGCGCATTTCTGTGCGGAATGCCCACTCGTGGAAGATGTTCACCGTGCCGTCGTAGATGTAGGAGCCACTCCTCGTCTCGGACCGTGTCAGCGCGTCGGCGCTCGGCCGATAGCGAAGAGAAGAAAGTGCCATGGCGCAAGGCTCAGTCCCCTAGCGAGGGAAACTGCCAGTACGGAAAGTGAAGAGAGGTTGTGCTACACTCTCTGACGAAACGTGCGCGCAATGGTACGATACGGGGATTGTGTGGTAGCTCCGCTACCAGTGTGATGATGCTGCGTTTTAGCGCAATGGCAAAAAGGGGCCCCTAGAGGTCAAACGGCGGCGAGTGGCGGCGAGTGGTGCGTATACGCACGTCACGCATGCACTATCTCACATCCCGCCGCCCTCTTTTCAGCCTCCTCCCCCCCCCCCTCATCGTCTCTCTACGTCCTCCTCCTCCTCCTCCTCCTCCTCCTCCTCCTCCTCCTCCTCCTCCTCCTCATCCTATTCCTCCTCCCCCTCCTCCTCCTCCTCCTCCTCCACGTCTTCCTCCTCCTCCTCCTACTCCTCCGCCTCCTCCACCTCGTCGTCGTCCTCCTCCTCCTCCTCCTCCTCCTCCTCCTCCTCTTCCTCCTCCCCCTATCCCCGTGTTCCCCGCTCCCCTCCGCATCCTCCTCCCTCCTCCTCCTCCTCCTCCTCCTCCTCCTCCTCCTCCCTCCTCCTCCTCCTATTCCTCCTCCTCCTCCTCCTCCTCCTCCTCCTCCTCCTCCTCATCATCATCCATATACCTTCCCCTCCTCTCCATTCTCCCCTCCTCCTTGTCCCTTTTCCTCCTGTTTCCCTCCCTCTACGGCCCCCTCTTGCCTCTCTCCGCCTCCCTCCCACCCTGCCTCCCCCTCGGGGCACCCCCTTCCCCCCTCGCATTAGCTTGCCGGCGGTGAGGTCCCATATCTTCACGACGCTGTCCTGGCTGTCGGCACGAGTGGCGCATGGGAGGACGCGCGCAGGGGGAAGAGAGAAAGGAGAGGTGGGAGGTGATGGGAGAAAGGGCGGGATGGGCAGAACAGAGATAGAGAGAGAGAGAGGACAGAGAGAGGGAGAGGGGGAGAGGGGGAGAGATATTAAAACAAAAAGGGTCAGAGAGAAGCTGGATGGTCGTGCCTGCGCATTCATAAAATGTTAACCTGGTATCTATTTGACGCCAGCTGCCTTCCCCTTTTTCTCCAAGGTTGTGTCTGTCCAAGCCAGACCAACCATCCTACTCGATCACGGCGGGACCATGATGGAAACGAAGACATATTGCGATTTAAAGAAGTCACTGATGCCTGTCGGCGGTGAGCTGCGACGGTGCTGCCAGTAATGTGTGGGATGGTGTGACCGTGTATTTTTCTCTATCGTGTGTTGGTGGCGCTGGCTGCTGCTGAACTGCATCAATGTTGCCAGTTGCCCGTGGGACGTGTCGTTGGTGTCGGCTGTCGATGACGTGTGCTTGCGGCGTCGGTCATCAGTGGGCTACGTCGAAGGTGCGCGTGCGCGGCGAGGTCTGACATCACCAGAAGAATAGCCCATACCATTATCATTAAGTCGGGCCTGTCCCTCTACAGGGGGAATATTCAAAAATAGTCGAAACATAGTATGGAGACTATGTTTGAGATTTTTGGGCCATTTTTAATGTTTGGGGTGTTTTTCATTTTTTGTTGAAAATCCACCTGTAGGAAGACAGGCCCGACTTAACATTATCAATATGTTCAGCTGCATGGGTCGGTTCCTCATCTGTGGGCGACTGCGTCTCTCCATCAACTGTCCCTAAGGTCCGGACTCAAGGAATGAGCGCGCGGTGAAGCAAGAAATGAGGACGACATCTCGGACGCCTCAAAAGAAACAAGCGCGTGAACATGCCGATTCCCTTGTCGAATGGCGCATGGCGCTGACGGATGTCTTCAAGAACTTTCGCGGACTGAACGAGACGGGTCTGCAAAGCCAGGGGAACGGACAATGGCATAATCACAGGAACTCGGAGGTCCGCGCGGATTTCTCGGATCGGCGCTCGGCCCTCCTCCCTGGCGCGCTCCGCGCGCCAGGGGCGGCGCCGGAGGCGCCGCCAGGGGGGTCAGCGCGGATCCGAGAAATCCGTGCGGACCTCCGAGTTCCTGTGTTTCTGCTATGGCTCGTTCCCCCAAAAGCGATCGCGGCGCCGGGTGGCGATGTGAATGCCAGCCAGACCCGCCAACTGCGAGGCCCGCCGCGCCCCTCCCGCCAAGGGCGAGCGGCGGGCGAGAACGGCGCCCTTGCGCGCACCCCCAGTGCGCCCCTACATTATGACCATACACAAGCACACGAAGAGGAGTCATATTTGCTATGATGTTCCCGCAGTGCCGTGCCCTAGTGATAGGCCATCGTGATTTGCCATAATGTAGCGCCGGTGCTACTGTCCTGCAATCGTGTAGAGACATACAGGTGTGCCATAATGTGGGGTCACAGCGCCTGTCCGCACCGCGGTGCCACGCCTCCGCTCCAGGAGGTCCACGCCCGAGCGCGCCGATCAAACCTGCCAGCGCGGCAGCAACTTCTGGAATAAGCCATGCCGCGCCCGCGCGGCATGGGTCACCGGTAAGGCAGAGACATCATCGCACACCATCGGATGAACGCAACCGTCGACGTCGGCAGCCCTGAACTCGACGTCATCCGACTTCCTGACAGCCTGCCACGCGTAGTACAGGACCAGCCTGGTCTGCGCCCAGGTCAGGGCCAGACCAACGGCAAATGCGCGGCCGTGCGTGGAGTTGGCGAAGGTACCGGACCTCACCTGCGTTGATGTCCCCTCCATCAACTTACCGTTGATGTTCACAACCATTGTTTCTTATCAGTGGCCCCAAGCCGCGGAATCTGCAGCTCCATGGCGCCCGAAGATGCACTGGAGACCCCCCGAGAGAAACGGGGCGAATCCCTACCCCGTGAGGTCGCGGGACAATACGCAGCAACCACCATTGGATGGTTAGGCTCGGGAATAATTGTGAAAGTTCCTGGCTCTGCGCGCGCGCGTGGGCACGTCTGTTCGCGCGACGAAGTCTAACTGCGCGCAGCACCCCGCGGTCTTGCTCTCCTGTGTGCCGCGGCCCCACTGTCATAAATCAAAAAATGAAGTCATAGTGCGACCTATGCCTTGGTAGGCACGAAGATAGGGAGACGGGGGACGAGGAACGGAGGCCTGAAGGGGAGGAGAGGGAAGATGGGGGGGAGGAGGAGACTCTGAGTAAAGCAACAGTTAGCTATACTGCACAAAATCTGGCAAGGTTACGTAAGTAGAAATGGTGAGATAAGATGGGAGCCCAACGGGCGCGGCCCAAGTGTCCATCGCCAATGCTCTGCGCCCAGGCCGCACGGCCCCTATCGCACGTTCCAAACTTACTGCCAACTAAGCCCACACTGCGCAAGGCTGCACCGTCTTAGCCTCCGACCACCTGCAGATGGAAGTGAACACCCACGAATGACAGGAGTAGGAAGACAACGACCACTGCAAAGAGTATAATGAGCGCGGAGCTGGGTACGAGGACGGAGGAGAAGAAGCACACAGGGAGGGTCAGGAGACTAAGAGCGGGACGATGACAATAACGAGGAGGACGGCCATGACCAGTCTGTTGCCCCGTCAAGCTTCCTCATTGATCTCCTGATTATCCGATCATGGCGACTTCCCAACAACCCTGTCAAATCCGTACAGGTAACCGGGACCTCCTCTGACGCCATCTGTCCCTGCTTCCTTCATCTTCCTCACCCTAACCCTCCCGGCAGGACGGCATCTTCGACCTTTTGGAAACTCCCGCAATCCCACCCGCGCAACGGCCGAAAATTACCGAAAACCCGCCTCCCCTTCCTCCATCCCTGGTCGTCGTCGTCCTCGGCCTCCTCCTCCTTCTCCTCCTCCTCCATCTCCATCTCCTCCTCCCTCTCCTCCTACTCCTCCCTGCCCCCCTTCACGGCGGTGCCTCCTCGTCCTCCCCTTCCTCTCCTCCTCCTCCTCCTCCTCCTCCTCCTCCTCCTCCTCCTCCTCTTCCTCGTCCTCCTCCTCTGCCCTCTACAGAAAACGCCCTGGCCTGGCCCGGCCCGGATCTGTGCAGCGATGGAGGTAGCACGTGAGGGAGGAGCGGGGGCTTAAGAGGTGAAGCAAGCGAAGAGTAGAAAGAGGAGGCGCGGGGATGGAGGAGGGAGGGGGAGAGGAGGGGAGGATGGTCAAGCTACAGTCGGACCTAGGCTAGAATAACATCCTTCAAGAAAACGCCAGAATATACAGAATATACAGAAAGGTACACTCCGCATAATGCACAAGAACGTCCAAAAAACACGAATAACATTAGGGTACCCTCTCCGAACCGACCTCGATCTTGTGCCTCGGTCCTAGAAGGAGGATGCGTGGGGATGGAGGAGGGAGAGAGAGAGAGAAAGAGCTGTGAAGATGGTCAACCTGGGTGATCTCTCGCCAAATCTGACGTCCTACCCCTCCGCATCACGCATGCCAAAAGTGCTCACCGGGTCGAGCGTCGAATAGCACGTCCGTCCCGAAAGGGTAGCATCCACGATTGCGCTGGCGGCTGCTGTACGCAGGGAGGGAAAGGGCCAACTGGTAACGGGCGTCGCACGAGGATGTCGCGTAAAGTCAGGACGGGCACAGGGCGCGCAAAAGATCATGGGCGAAAGATCGGGCCACGCCGAGGCATGACATCTCCCTGGACTCATAGCAGGAAAGGGGGGTCAAGGAGCTGGAGAGGCCAGAAGATGTTCCTTTATCCTGGTATCTCGAAACTCCTCATCTTCATTCTTTATTTGTCCTCCTCTTCCTGAATTCTCACGCTCCTCACCATCTGACGCTATCAATTTCATCAACGCCATTTCTCCCCCCTCCTTACCCGCTCCACATTTGACGGCTTTCTCCACGCCAATTATCACCCACGCTATCAACATCATGTTTGCCCAATTCCCTTCATCATCTATCGCACCTCGCGCGCACGCATCAAATTTGTACCGCGACATCTGGTGCAAAAATAATCAGACGCGGAAGCTAAGGCGGCAAGGCGAAAACAACACATGCTGATCACACCATGGGGCCAACACTGAGGCGAGAGCCATTCCGTTGAGCGGAGCCTAATGCCGATTCATACATGTCGCCAGCGCCGCAACACGAGCACCTTATCGAAAGACCGACGACGTTCTGACTGAACACATGACATACAGCAAACTAACTACCAACCTGTGAAATCAGATGTGGAAATCAAACCGCGGGAAGGGCGAATGGACACCACCAGCGTGGAGAGATCTAGGTGAGCAGTACTCGTATGGTGTAACTGCCAAGTGTTAGAGCCTCTTCTCCTCCTCCTCCTCCTCCTCCTCCTCATCATCATCCCTATCCTTCACGCCCTGGGGTTCTACCAATGGAGAGACACTCCTGATCCAAACGGCTGATCTGTGCTGACCATGAGGGAGCCGAGCAATAGACGAGGGCACCACCTCATCATCCCCGGGTGGGGGTGGGATGCCCTCTCTCCATCTCTCTCTCTTTCTCTCCCCCTGCCTCTCTCTCCCTGTCTCTCTCTCTCTCTCTCTTTCTCTGTGCTTCTCTCGCTTGCCGCAGAATCGTGTAGTTCTATGTATTCGGGGATGGACAGACGTCCCTTTAGTAAAACGTGGTTTAGTGAAAACGGCCTCGGGCCCAAACCTGGAAAATAACGGCCACGGCGCCCTCTCGAAAACCGAAAACGGACAATTCACGAATCGACGTGTCACTGTTGGGGGTTCTGTCCACCCCCGAGTTATTGGCTGCCTGCAAAGCAAATCATACAACCGTATCCTGCTCGTTCCCCTCGGCCAGGGAGCGCGGCCGACGCGCGGGCAGCGGCCTTGCCGCCAGTCGCGACCCACCGGCCATGGGGGCTGAACCTGCCCGGCCCAGTCCTCTCGCACGGACGGGTCGCCAGGTTATCCCTCTGGGAGGGGAGGAGGAGGAGAAGGAGGAGAAGGAGGAGGGGGAGGAGGAGGAAGAGGATTAGGAGGAGGAAAAGGAGGTGGAGGAGGAGGGAGAGGGAGAAGAAACGGAGGACGGGGGGAAGATAGAGGAGGGGGAAGAAGAAACGGAACATGGTAGCACACTCGTCGAAGCTGAGGAATGGACGAGGAAGAGACGGAGAAAAAAGGACAGGAGGAGGGGCGAGAGGAGGAAGCGGAGGGGGATGAGGAGTGGACGCAGACTGCTTGGATGTACGGGAAACTTACAAAAGGGTTCAGGGACATCTTCGTCGGGTTTGGACAATTCCTTCTGCCGCCCCTGATGTTACTCGTCCCCCAACTGCAACTCTAGCAACTGCTGCTCTTCATCCCCTTTTTTCCTGCCACTGTTAACTCCTACTGCTCCTTCTGCCCGCATTTCCTGCCAGTGCCCACCCTTCCTGCTCATGATGTTATTGCGCCTGCTCCTCCTCTTCCTGCTGCTCTGTCCTCCGTCTTCTGTTGAGCTGCTCCTCATCCTCATCGTCCTGCTCCCGCTGCTGCTCCGGCTGTTGATGCGCCTTCCCTGCGCCCGTACCTCCTGCCCCTCCCCCCCTCCCGTCACCTCTGACCTCCCTCTTCCTGCGCGCCTTGCTCCAAGTTGCCTGCTGCCCCTCTTTCTGGAAAGTTGGCAGGAGCCTTTTTGCCTGAGCTAACAACATGGCACCTTCCAAAGGCGACGTGTCCAGAGAAGGCGGCGCCAGAAACTTGCCTGACTACTTTTATAGCTGCTGTATGCTACACCGCAAGCTGAACATGTGAGACCTTCTCACCCAATCGCAACGCGATGTACAAGCACCCCACCTCCCCCAAGTCTGGCCGAATGAAGCGACGCGGAGAGAACTCATAGAAAGCGACTTCGGGAACGGACAATTTGAAGGCAAACGCGTTAAAGCCAGAACCCCACCCTAGCCAGTCAAAATGCGAAACTAAAAGAACGAATACAACAACTGGTGCAATTTGCAACCGGCTATGCCGTGGATGTGAGCGCGTCGGGACTTCCGGACACGCGATGCAATATTTTTGAATGTCGCAAAACACTACGTCACGCATAATAGCATAATGTCAATAATTGTGTGTGAGCGAACACTTGGACCTCAAGATATCCAGAGCTCAAATATCCACCAACGCGGCACGCGATGTTTACCCGGAGATGGGCTGAACTAGCACTCTGTAGCGGGCGCCAGTTCATGCCTCCCGCTTGCATTGTGTTGGTTCGGGTTGGTTGATCTCTCGCATGTGCCTGGACATATCGTCCCTGCTGTTCGCGGAAGCGTGTGCAAGATTCTCACGGGCTCCTACTTTGATCACTATTAAGTCACTTCGTCGTGAATTCTCCTTTCGCACTGTTGGACAAACCTCGATGTGTCTGACTTGTCCAGTCCTTGCCGGCTCGCAATCGCAGCAGCCGCGCTGGCATCGCTCTTTACGGCAATACTGCAATCAATTACGCAATCTTTAAGAGCTGCATCGCCTACTTTTCACCTCTCACGACTCCGTAAGACTCCGCTTCTCCAAAAAATAACGCCACAATAATATGCGCTGATTTCCGTGACTCTATCCGATGTGACCCCCCACATCACTGTTCCTCCAATTGTTGATTTACGTGTCTTCTTACATCCAGCGCGCTCGGTGTCGGTCCACACGGTTGACTATTCCGGGCTTTCTGGGCGCAACAACTGATGGCCGCGCCAGTAGTGGATCTTGAGGTACGGTTCCAAGTCGGTCCGGCCTTTCCATGTCCCTCGGGAGGGGGCTGACGCAGAGCGCGCGAAATCCTCGACTGAAAAACCGCATAAGTGAACGACCCCGCGCAAGATGAACACTGACTCGGGCCACCAACCGCCAAAGCTTTGCATTTTCATGACGACTGGGGAGCGCCTCCTCACCTCCCCCCTCGCACGCCCCCCCCCCCCTCTGGCGTCGCACATCTCACTTTGCGCAGCTCCAGGCCAAAATCTGTCGCGCATCTCTCTGCGCGTCTCTGGTCTGCCTCGCGCCGTGGTCCGCCCCGGTTCCACTCCGCGATGTGTTGGGCATCCTGATTGTCCTCATCCACACTTGCGGACCTGCCTCTGCCTCGGACCCAAACTTCGAGGCGCCTCTTTAAATTGCCCGTTCGACCCGGCCCAGGCCAACGTCGTTGCCCATTGCAGCGAAAGCCCCCCCCCCCCTGCGCAAATAACGAAATTCGTTGTGCCTTGTGTTTCTTCAAATGGTGATCTGCCTTTCCGTTGTCAAGCCAATGTCTCGCGCGGGGCCCACATCGCAATCTTCCCAATTGCTGGCGGCGCCCCGGGTGGCATGCGTTAACTTAAACTGCCGTTTGCGCGCGCCTGGTGCACGATCTTACGCGGGCAACCTGATGGCGAGTTTGCTTTGGGCCCTGGCGTGAAAGCATGCCCGAGTAACCAAAATGAGTCCCAGCTTGCCTTCCCTTTTCACGCTCCGCGCGGCTATATCTGACCCCGTCAGCAACGGCCACGGTTAGCAATATTACATGGGCGCTGCGCTGGCACGGGTATAGAATGGAACACCTTTTGCCGCAGTTAGCAGGAACCGAGGAAACGACGGTTGCGCCAACAAATGAATCGAATGCGAGCCACTGGAAAGGCCGGCGGCGGCAGGCGACGGGAATCGGAGCTGTCTCCGACGGCCCACGCGCATCAAGCAACCGGCCAAGATTAACAGGTAAAGGGCAGGGCGGGCGGGCCACATGACTATAGAGGATACCTGTCGTATCCAATGCCTCTCCGTTCCCTCTACACTGGGCAGGTAAACGCATCGAGATTCTCAATGCCTGGGCGCTGCGCTGGCGCGGGTAGCGAGTGGAACACCTTTTGCCGCAGCGAGCAGGACCCAAGGAAACGATGGTTGCGCCAACAACTGAATCGAATGCGAGCCACTCGAGAGGCCGGCGGCGAGAGGCGAGCGACGGCAATCGGAGCTGTTTCCGACGGCCCACGCACATCAATCAACAGGCCCATAGGCCATATATTGGAACGTGATACGCAGGGCAGGGTGGGCGGGCTCACAGATACAGGCGTCAGCCGTTTGAATGCTCATCTACGACTTCGTGTACGTCGGCAGCTGGAGCAGCTGCGGCAGGCGGTGCAAGAGCGACGTGCCTCGGCGCCGCTGCTTGTCTGTCTTCCTCCGAGTCTGCCGCGGGACGCGGCCGCCCTTCGCGTAGTTCTTCGCGCTGGCCTTCGCCCCCCAGCGGCCGCGTTGCTGCGCCTCTGCCAGCGAGCGGTGGCGGCCAATCACGTCCTCCCTCGGGCCGCCGTGGCGGAACATGTGCGGCGTGAGGCGCAGCTCCGACAGGCCGGCGTCGGCGGCGGCCTTGCCGGAGAGGCGCTCGAGCTTCGCGAGCGTCAAGCTCGCGCTCGAGCTGGGCGCTCGAGAGGCGCTCGAGCATCGAAGACCCCGCCGCGCCTGCAGCAGCCAGCAGAGTCTCCATCAACTTGCGGAGGTACGTGCGGCCCGCCGCCACGGAGAAGACCTGGTCGTGGATCAGAACGGTGTCGTCGTGTTTGCCCGTCTTCGCGGGCGGCGTGGCCCGGCCTTTCTCGTCGGGCGAACGAGCTAAGAGCAGGGGCGATGGTGATCGACAGCGGGCCCCGCGCGGACACGTCGGCGACGTCGGCGCGTCGGATGTTAAGCACCTCCGAGAGCCAGAAGTACCCGTCCTGCATCAGCACCGCCGCCCGAGCTGCCGCCAGCCCGTCGTCGCCCTGCTTCTCCAGCTGTTCCACGGTGAAGGCGAGGGCGATCCACGGGCAGGGATCGCGCGCCACCTCCGGCCCCTCCTTGCGCCATCCCTGGAGGGCGTGCTTGGCACGAGGCAAGACGCCCTTGCCGCCGAAGCTGAGGTCGAGGTTGAACGCGACCGCCGCCAGCATCATGCGACCCGAGCTGACCGCCTCGCTGTCGAAGTAGAGCTCCGTCACGAACGCCTCCAACATCTTGTCGAGCCCCCCGAGGTCGGCTAGCAGCGCACGGCCGTGAAAACGCACGCCGCGACGGCCCCAGCACTCGTACTGGCCGAGACGCTCTTGGTCTTCAGGTGGTGCTGGCGTGAGGCCGCTGCCATGGCGGGAGCTGCCTTCGCCGCGGCTCGCCGTGCGCGGGCGCGGGCGGCGGTCTTCGGGCGTCGCGCGGCCGGCGGTCGCGCCATGGCCCAGGCCGAGCGAGGGCGCCCGCGGCGCGACCCAGCGGTGGTCGCGGCCCCCCCAGGAGCGGGCTCCCAAGGGCCACTCGCGGACTCCGTCGGCTGGAAGCGGGTCGAGCCGAGGTCCGGAGGTGGCAGCGTCGACTCCAGCGGCCCGCAGTAGCGCAGCGCGCCACTTGCCGCGCCCCACTGCATAGCCGTCCTCGGCTATGCCGAGCCGCGAGCCGCGGGGCGCCGCAACGTCGGCGATCGCAGCCCAGGCGCGGCGCAGGCCTGCCGGATAGGCCCCCGCGAGTCGTGCGCCAAGCCGCTCGAGCCAGCGGGGCCGCGGTCGGAGGGGCGGAGGGCGCCGAGGTGCAGGGACTGGGCCGAGGAGTGGCATCGACTTTCCCTTCCAAGACGTCGTGGTAGTGGCCTCCCCGACAACGCCGATGCAACTGCCTGAGGCCCGGGAGCGTACCCAAGAGACCAGTGGGCTCTCGATAGTGAGCACCAAGTTCGCACATATCGAGCTCGACAAAGACGGACTGAGGCAACCTGAGAAGCGGGCGAACGAGGTCATGTTCCCGCAAGCCCGAGCGAAGCGGGTTCTCGATCGTCCAAAAGATGCCGAGCCGCTGGCACCAATCGACCAACCTTCGGGCGACGCGGACATCCCGCGTGGCGCGCAGAGCGTCGGCTGGAGAGAGAGGACCGTGACGCGCCGTGCTTCTGGTCTCGCAAGGCGTCCCAAGATGCACCCACCAGATAATCCCACCAGCCCTCTGGGCGTAGGTGGTCTAGAGCAGATCCTCTTCCACCCCTCCCTCTTCCCCCTTGGGGAGGGGTTTACCCCTCCCCCTACCCCCTCCCCTGGACCTGGACGGGGGGGGCCGCTGGTAGTTAGAGCGTCCCAGATGGCCCAAGACGGCTCCAAGAGCGCCTCAGAGAACCCAAGATGAGCTCCAAGATGGCTCAAGATAGCGCAAGATCGCTCGAGATGGCTCCTAAGATGGTTCCAAGAAGCCCAAAGACGGCCCCAAGATAACTCCAAGTGGCCAAACAGCTCCCCAAGGAGGCCCCGAAGAGGCCAAAATCGTCCCAAAACCTAAGGAAAATCAATGATTTTTGCTTTCTCGCCTTTTCGCTTCCGATGGCCATCCGAGGCCTGGAGATGGTTCCAAGATGGCCCAAGAGGGCCCCAAGAGAGCCCCAAAAGAGCCCCAAGACGGCCCCAAGAGCGCCCAAGAGCACTCCAAGAGCGTTCCAAGAGGGGTCCAAGAGGCGATTTTAGGGGCTTCCGAGGGGGGGCGCTAATTAAACCCCCCCTCTTGTTTGATCGATCTCCTCCAAGATGGCCCCAAGAAGCGCCCAGGAAGCCCCAAGAGGTCCCAAGATGGCCCCAAAATGGCCCCAAGAGGCCCCCAAGAGGCCCCCCGGAGGCCCCCAAGAGACCCCCAAGAGGCCCCAAGAGCCCCCCCAGATGCACCCAAGATGCTCCAAGAGGCCTCGGCGAGAATGCCTAATCATTGATTCTACACAGGTTTTAGCCACATGGAGGCCTCTTGGGGGGGGGCACGGATTAAGATGACTCCAAGAGCGTCTGGGAGAGCCCAAAATGACCTCCAAGATGGCTCAAGATATCCCAAGATGTCTCATAATGGCTTCCTCTGTGTGCTGCCCACTTCTCTGATCGAGGCAATTCCTCTGGCCATCGTTTCTGGATGGGCTGGTGGGGATTCGCGAAGCGACAACAATTCCATCCCGAAGCCAACCTTCAAGAACCCGACACGTCTTCCAGGAGCGCGAGTCGTAGGAGGGGGCCCGCTGGAGGAGCCCACCAGCGCCGATGATAGCCGGCTGGTGCCAGAGTAGACCTCCAAGAACGCCCGAGCTCGTCGCGTAGTGCGAAGCGTGCGTGGGAGAGGAGGGCGTTCTGACAAGCGCCGACGGGCGCCCGAAACCCGCTCGGAAGGCGGCAGCACTAGGGCGCGCCGGCGGGGCGGCAGCCGCGGCCGCCTAGAAGCTGTAGATTCTACAGTGTAGAAGACGCAGTAGCTCCAACGCCTGAGGCGGCGGGGCGGGCGACGGCGCGAGCGGGCCTGGGCCCCCCGGCGGGGGGCCTGCGTCGCGGTCCAGCGGGCGCCCAGAAGCCCAAGCGCTGCGGCGTCCCGCCGGCGGCGCCTCCAGCGCGCAGCAGCGGGAACAGCAGCAGGACCTGGCGGGGCGCGGGCGCGGGCCACGGCGCCCCCTCGCGATCCCCCTCGAAGGCGAGAGGGGGCGGTCGGCTCCACTCGGCCGAGCCGAGGGCCAAGCGGCAGGCCCGAGTACCCCCCGAGATAGTCTCCCCGGGGCGACCTCCCCGCGATCAGCCGCACGGGAGTCGTAGTCCGCGCAGTTGCGGGCGCTCTCGATGCACCGCAGGTGCCAGGCGATCTCGGCGCCGATCGCGAGGGCCGCCGCCTGGCGCACCAGAGGCCGCAGCCAGAAATCCGAGGCGCGGCCCTTCATGAACGCCAGTAGCACGGTCAGGTTGTCGGCGAGCCCGAGCAGCCGCATGCCGTGCACGGCGGGGCAGCGAGCGGCCCGCCGCAGCTGCGTCAGCGCGACGCGCGCCTCCTTCAGGTGGATGGCGTTGTGGTAGGCCCAGCCGGCCCTACACGATTTTCCGCCAGCGCTCGGGGAGAGTCCCGATGTCCAACGCGTGGAAGGCGTCCGAGGAATCGACCGCGCGGCAGGACGCCCGACGCCGGCGAAGCCAGGACGGGGGCGCCAACGGGGCGGGCCCGACTGCTCCGCGATGCCCGCGATGTCCAGGCCGAGCGTCCTGAACGCGGCGGCCAGGTGCGGGGCGTGCGCCGCGATGCGGTCGCCGTCGCCGGGCGCCTCCGTGAGGTTGCCCTCCTCCGTCTTGAACCTCGAGCGCTCGCGCAGGCGGTCGGCGTCCAGGATGTCCGAGGGCGCCGCCCTCGCGAAGGAGAGCGAGAGTGGCCGAAGGTCGAGCTGTCCCCCGAGAACACCACGGGCGCGCGCGGCGCCGCCAGATCCACGTCGACCAGCTTCACGAGGCCCTGGAAGACGCGCAACTCGCTGTCCAAGGAGTCGTTGCACCAGCCCCACTCGCGTCGACCATAGCGCTGCAGGGAGGGGTAGCAGTGGGCCAGGGCGGACAGGCCCCGCGGCATCCAGCGGAACTGGTTCACGAGGTGCCCGGCGACGCGCTCGAGGGTGACGCCCGGGCAGCCGCCCTGTTGGAGCAGGCGCTCGATGGCCAGGTAGAGCTGCCAAGTGCACTTCTCGGTCGGCAGCAGCTGGAGCTGAGATCCGCCCAGCAAGCACAGGCCCACAACGGTGAGGTCGGTCTGGGCGGGCTCGACATCGTGGGCGATGGAGCCCATCTCCTCCAGTCGCGCGAGTTAGCGGTCCAGGCCGCGCTGTGCGTCGGCACGGTTGAAGCCGATCACTGCGCCGTTGTCGACGTGCACCGAGAACACGGGGCGCCCGGGAGCGACCAAGGGCGCGGGTGCGCCCTCACGCAGCAGGCCGCCCAGCAGTAGCAGGGGCCGACCTGGGGCCTGGGCGCGCGGGCCCGCCGCCGCAAACGCTGCGTCCTCCATGATCGACTGGCAGAAGTAGAACGCCCAGCTGAAGCCCATGCAGAGCACCTCCATCACGAAGTACAGGACGGAGTCGCCGTCGACGGGGAGGTCCTCCTCGACGTCCTCGTCGTAGCAGGTGGAGACGCCCCACTCGCGAGCCGCGAAGCCGAACTCCACGACGGACCACCTCCCGAACCGCTTGGCGCGGCACTGGTAGAAGCCCTGGTACAGGTCCAAGCTGGCGATGTGGATGTCAGCCCCCCGCGGGTCGCAGCCTGCGACCTCGAAGGCGGCGTCGCTGAAGTCGAAGTCGCGGAGGGCGCCGGGGCACCCGGGCTGCACGTGGGGGGGGGCTCCTGCATGAGCTGGTTAGCCTCGCGGGCGTCGACGATCATGCGCTGCGAGCCGTCCTTCTTGGGGCGGAAGAACAGCGCGATGCAGGGGCGAATCGAAGTCCGAAGCCCGCCCAGCCCGCGCGCCAACAGGTCCTTCAGCAACGTGCAGAGGGCCGTGCGCGAAGCGCGGAGCTCGGGGTCCCAGTGCGGCTTCACGGGCGTGATCAGGCCGTCCTGGATGCGCGCCTCCACTTCGGCGGCGGCGCGCTCAAGGCGCCGCTCGGACTCAAGGTACTGCGCGAGGGCGAGGCCTGACAGCGCCGATTCCAGCGGCTTGGGGTTGGTCGGGCGCTTCAGGATCTTCAAGCGGTCAGCGTCGAAGATCTCGAGGCCCTGCGGCTCTGTGTCCTACATATCGTTGGTCTTGAGAAGCTCAAACAAGGTTTCCTTCGGGGAGGTGCGTGGTGCAGTCCCCCAGCGCGAAATTATCCTCCCTGCCCGTCCAATCACCGAGGCCTGCGGCACGTTGGGGACGCGGGAAGGAGGGCCGACAACAGCCAAAGGCGACTTGGCGGAAGCCGATGCCAAAGCGTTCAACGTCACGATCGACTCCGCCACGCATGCATGCCGCGACCGGCGGCGGGAGGCAGCGCGCACTGCTGCTCGATGCTGGCGACGGCCAGGATGATCAAGACCGGGGCAGGGGAGCGGGAAGATCTCAGCGTGCGAGGACGTGACGGGCACGGCCTGCCGAAGAGAATGCACGCAGTCCGAATTCAGGCCGATGGGAACGGGGGCCGCTGGGCCCCATCGGGCGGCCAGGCCAATCAGCTCGCGGCGGGCGCCCACCGGCAGCGTAGTCATGAGTCCGCGGGTCCCGACCCCTTGTTCTTGGGATCGGCGGCCCGCTTTCGTTATGCCTCCTTCTCTTCCCGAAGCAGACGCCCCTGCTTCGCGATCGTCGCCTGGTCCTTCTGGCGGTCCGCAACCCGCTGCGAGGAGACCGCCGTCGTCGCCGCGCCGCTCTCGTCTGTGGACGCGCTCATCAGCACGTCGAGGCCCGTGAAGTCGGCACCTTGGCGCTGCGGCGGACCGCCGCCTATCTGCGCGAGGCGGCGGAACAGGAGCTCGGTGCTGGCCAGCATGGAGACGCCCAGCTGGTCGAACTGCACTTGCCAGCGGAGCACCTCGGAGAAGGAAAAGCGCTCGCGGGCCGCGGCGCCGTTCACGTTGACGCCAGACTTCCGCGCCCACTCGCGGCGGTGGGTGGTGAGCGACTGGCCCTGGGCGCGGAGGCTCTGCAAGAACTCGACCGCCACGCGAGGCCCCGAAAACGGGAAGCGCTCGATCTTCGCGTTCTCGAAGCGCGCGAGGGCATCGCCCTCCGAGATGAAGGGCGCCCCGCACCGATCGCGCTGCAGGCCCGTCGCGCGGGGGTCGCGGCCGAAGGCGGTGACCTTCTCCAGCCGCCAGGCCTCCTCGCGGCCGACCTCGACCGCCTCGGCGTGGACCCGGCGCCGATCCACGCGAAGCAGGCGGGATCGGCCACCGCCGCTTCGGGCACCGCCGAGGCGATGGCCACGAGCGCGGGATCGGCCACCCCCCAGACGGTGTCGGGCGCCGTCGTGGCAGCGGCCGCGATCCCGTGCACCGCCGCCAGCACCCCCCCCCGCCGCGCAAACTCGGCGAGCTTCGCGGCCGAGATCGGGTCGAAGATGAAGCACTCGTCGCAGTACGGCGCCAGGATCAGCTCGCACCGATCGAGAGGCAGCGCACGGTGCCGCGAGAGGCCCAGCACCTGACTGACCCCGTGGGGGCCACCACCGTCCACAGCCCCTTGCTGTCAGTCTGCAAGGGAGGCCGATGGTGCCAGAAGAAGCCGTTCGGGTCGTCGAAGTAGTCGATCAGCACCTGAGGGTTGGGCACATGCAGCGCCCGCGGGGGACGCGCGGCCGCAGCCGCGGCGCGCGCCATCGCTCGGGGCTAGGGCCGCCCGCCATAGCCAACGGCGAGGCCGGCCCCGTGTAGGCGCCCGGGCGGAGGTAGGCCCCCGCCGGCGAGCGCGTCCGCGGACGCGGCTCGCAGCAGCGCGCAGCGGCGGGGACTCCACCGCGCACTTGGACGCCGATGCCGCCGGCGCCTGGGAGGAGCCGAGCGCGCCCAGGCAGCGGTCCAGGGCCAGCTCCAGGCCGGGCGAGTCGCCCACGCAGCGGGCCGCCTCGCCCGCAGGCGCGCCAGCGACCTCGCAGTGGCAGCGGCAATCAGGTGACGGGATGTCGAAGGCTCGAGCGTAGTGCGAGGCCCAGGTCGAGACGAGGTTCGCGGCGCCCAGCCAGCCTCCGAAGTCCATTCGGGAGGCTTGAACCCACATGACTATAGAGGATACCTGTCGTATCCAATGCCTCCCCGTTCCCTCTACACGGAGCAAATAGACGCGTCGAGATTCTCAACTCCCCCGCCCTGGGGGCGCACGCAACTTGATGTGCCACCAGCTGGGGCCGGATCTCGGGGTTGACCTCGCCGCCCTCACTGACGTCTATCCGCCTCTGCACACCGAAGCTTTCTCCGGCTCTGCACCGAATCCTGGTGCATGCGGATCCTGGCGCGTACATTTTTGGATGTTCCCCCGGGAAATGGGAAAAAGCTTGCACCGCACCACCCCGACGTCGTCCCCGACTCGCAAAAAAGTCCTAGGATTGAAAGACAGCGCGCCGCTGGCAAGGTATATGTCCCAGTTTCCGGTAGTAGTGCTTTGCCGGCAACAGTCCAGCCCCCCATCCTCGTTGGCCTCCTCGTAGAGCCCACGCTTCGCGAGTGCCCCCCCCCCCCCCCCCACCCCGCGCCCCGAGCTTTTAACGTGAGGTTTGGGCCGCGCTTCCCCTGGCGCATCGCCCCGGCCCCGTGCTTTGCCATTTTCGTGATCAGCTAATCAGCTACGCATGCGCCCTCCCTGTTAGGTTGGACGCGGTTCACCGGCACCTCCACATGCCTCGGGCGCTCCTGGAACTCCTAGCCGCCCCCAGCGTCGGCAAGCTCTGCAGAACCACTGATGTGGCTCAAAATCCTGGGCAAGCCGGACGGCAAAGCGGGCGACGACGTCGCGCGGGCCCCCCCTGAATCCCCCCCTCCGCCCCCGCCCCTAAAATCTCGCCGGCCCCCCGGCCGTGCCCCAGGCGACCCCGCGCGCGCGCGGGCTCCGCGTTGGCCCCGCATTCCATGGAAGCATTAGGCAAGAGGCGCCGTGGCCCCCGGCCCAGCCCCGCAAACGCAGCCCCCCCCCCCACCCCCACCATGCACACTCATTCCTACATAACCACCCTCGATATTTCCCGGACTTCCGTCTGGAGCGCCCCAATTAACTCCTGGGGCCACAGGCTCTGAAGGAGCACCTTCGCCGATCATCGGCAGCTGTCAGGCTGGCCAAACCTTCAAGTGAAGCTCGACAGAGACGGTCTGGAGATAACTCTGATCTCGTCGCCCTGACCCCTCCAATTACATCAACTTGCCAACGCTTGCCACGGCGCGCGGCGCCGAGGGCCGGTCCAGCTCGAAACCCCCGCGGGGTGTTCGAAGAGGAAGTACCCCCCGATTCCGTGGATCTCACACTGTTTCAACGCAAACTGTGGCGCGTCGCTCCGCCACGAAGAAATTCCCCCTGCCCTTCTGGCCCAAATCCTTTCCAATTGAATGCCCGTTGCCCGCTGACAGCAGATCGCACGGAGCTGGCAGAGAACAATCGGGCTGCTTTGTCCTTGAGTGGGCAAGGCAAATATAAATCCCACTTCCCCCCTGCGCCAATCGCACGGACTGGCGAATCAACTTCAGTAGCGCGCGCCTGGTCGCCATGCTGACCCACGCAGCGTAGCCGAGCTGGGCTCATGCTTTCATTCGCATGTTCAATGACGCCCAAGATAATGCTGGGCAGCCCCCCGCCACATCCGAATCGCAGCCCAGCGTGTTTTACCCGATGCGTACCTCATCGGCGCTCATGTTGCAGCGTCTTTTGCTCCCCCGCTCGGGTTTCTTCTGTCTGATTTCTCGACGACGGGCTCCTCGGCCAGTTCGACTCCTGGACTTCCACGTTGTGTATCCGCCACATATATTTTCCAACTTATCTGGTCCTTTCCTCGCGACCAGTGTAATCAGCTATTTGTTCGTGGCTGTTGCTGATCGTGGCGGAGCGACGATATGATGTGGTCGCTTATTCACATCGCCTCCAAAGATAACGCGGAGGGCAGCCCACCCCTTCAAAATTCCTCGCAACTCACGTCGCCTTCAACTATAGGTTGCGAATAATTCAGACATCCTCCACCTCGCCAGTCCACTGGTAATTCGCAAGCGTTCGTCTCTCATTCCTCAGTCGATTTGGTGCTCATGCCCATGTCTCTAGGCGCGTTCATGTTGGCGCCGGTTTTGCCATGCCGTCGAAGTTGGCAACTCGGCCCCGGACGCCCCATTGACTATCAATGGGTCCTCCAATTTCTCGCCCTGCCAAGCGCCGTCGGGCCCCGTGCCATCCTCGCTCGGGCCGCCGCTCATTTCCTGAATGCTCGGCTCGTCTCGCCCGGCCACTCGATAGCTCTTCCTCGAAATCCCCGGCCGCGCGGCCCCCGCGCGGCACCCCCCCGCTCTGGCATTGCACGCGTGACGCCTGGGCGTGAATCCTATAGCTGCGCGCTCCGACTGCCCCGCAAAAAAACACCCCGGCCACTGGCGGCCCGTCGCCGGCGATCGAGTCTCGGTCGGGCGCTGCCATTGGCTAGATCACCTGGCCCTAACGCCAGTTCCAAGCGCGCTGGGGGGGTTGCCAGGGTTGCCCTTTCGCGTTTGCAACCCCTGCTAGATTCCATCTCCCCCCCCTAAATCCCTCTGCGTGAACTCGCGGGATTTGACGGCCCCGTGCCGAGCGCTGGCTATTACTTCCCGACTTGCAGCGCGCACTCCCAGACATGCTGCACTCCCCCATCTTGCGCCGAGGTCGCTGCCAATCTTTTCAGGGGGGGTCACATGCGCGGCGCGCTGCCCGGACGCGGGCCCCGCCATTGAATGCGCGCCCTCGACGTCTGGGTCGTCATCCCGTCGGCGCCAGCAGCGAACTTGTCGACGAAGGCAAATGCATGAGCAACGACAAAAAATACGAGCGAATTTTCTTTCCCGAACTCAAATTTGCCCTTCTCGCACAAATCGCTTTTCGACGTCGCGGTCGCCCTCGCGGCCCTCATCGCCATTTCGCCTTCGCGCTTTGCGTGGGAATCTGCGACCGGGCGAACCTCCGACACGAAGTTTATGCATCGCGCGAAGCTTTGACGGCCTCCATGAGCGTCGCAATTGATGACTCACCGTCACTTCTGATGATTGCTCTCTTGAGACCAGCGATCGAAGCCGCGCCCCTGGCAACCTCGATCGGGGCCAGATCCCACCCTTCCTTCAATAAGATGCGGCGCCAATCTAACGCTGCGCCCGGGCAACGCATAACTGCGCGCGAGTTCCCGCCCCCCCCCCCCCCCCCTCGCCCTTCTAAAGCGGGGCCGCGCGGGGTCGATCTAGATCGCGCGCGCCCCCTGCCTCCGCGATTCCATTCTCCGCGCGCGCGCCCGCCCCCCTGCCGCCCCTCTAACGCAGCGGGGGCGCCGGCTCCGGCGTGGTCGATGAAATCTGCCGCGCAACTCGACCTCCTCTTTGCCCGGCCTCGAATTGCGCGCGATTCTCTCGGGGCCCGCAGCCTCGAGTCCTACGCGCGCGTCCTCGGCGTCGCCCAACTCGCCGCCCCCGCCCTCGCCCCCTTCGCCGCCCCCCTTATCATGGCGGCTGGATTTTGACTCGGGCCCGCGGGCCCGCCCGGACTCAATTGAGAAAAGGTCCTCCATGAGTGCCCCCTGCCCGAGAGAATCCTCCCTCACCGCTAACTTCCCCGACTGGCCTCGCCCCCCTGCCCGTCGCGCCTTGCGGGGCCCGGATGGCGAGCTGAAGTTAGAAATGGTCGCGTAACCCGTCTGCTGCCCCGTCGCTGCACGCGCGAAGTCGCCTCGTTGTCTCGACCCAACTATGCGACCTCCAGCGTCTACCACTTTCACGCGCCAGCCTGGGCGCCTTTCGCATGCTTGCCATGGGCCCCATTTCATCCCACAAAAACACGTTGGCCATGGCTCCGAATGACAGACCCACTGGCCGCGCTGCAGCGCTTGTCAGTCCCGGGGGCCACCGCGGGCATGCCGGGGACGTGCGTTCCCGCGTTCGGAGGCCCAGCCGCGTTGCATGAAAATAAATCCACGGCAACAGCTACTGTTTCCACGCCGCTCTCCCGGCCCCTCACCGGACACTCTTGAACTCGCTTGCCGGGCTCCTCCATCTCCGCCCGCTGCAGCCTGGAGTTCTTTCGCGTCCAACTGTTCCACTTCTTGACGCGCTGTGTGATTTGGTTGCCCCCAATTGGCGCTGTGGTTGCGCTTGGCGATGCTCCCATGCTTTGCGTACCTCCTCAGCAATGCTTGTTCCTCCACAATGTTTCTCGGCAGTGCGGCCCTTCTCCCGTGCCCCTGCAATTGGCTCCGGTGCTGTGGCATTGCGGATAGATTCACTTGCGTCAATGGCACCGCCTATGACAGCGCTGCAGCATCGGGGCCCAGGTTAGGGCCATCCCCCTGCCCCGCCTTGGCCTCAGGCAACTTCGTCTGCATTCCTGGAGCAGCGTGCCGCGATGTGATCCTTGTCGCCGCATCTGTAGTAACGCTCCCTCGCGCAGGCCGGCGCGCATCCTCACTGACCTCCTCAGATCTCCATGGAATACTTTTTTTCGCGTAGGCGCCAAGTCTTGTCTCGCTGGCCTTCACCCTCATACTGGATGAAAGGCTTCTGACATTGTCAAATGCAATGCTTCTCGCGTCTGAGCCATTCCTGCTGCCTATTGTCAAACCAATCTCATGCGAGGGCCACGACGACCCTCAAAGCAATACCCCTGAGCGGCAAAAGGCAACGAGTATGCATTTCCGAACTTCTCGGGGGGGTCGACCAATGCACTCCGCAGTGCAAGCGGTGTCGCCACGTCGTTAACCATCTTGGGTTCTCCTGGATTCATGGCCAGGTGCATTTTGCGTGACGGTGTGATTTCACTAACGGCCGAATCCCGTTGTAGATACATAAATATACATACATGCATGCATACATACATGCCTGCCGGTCGGCCATTCAGCCGTTTCACCCGTGCGACCCATTCGAGTTGTCCCCGAAGATGCGTCCCTACCAATTTGTGATTCAAAGAATACCAAAAGTCCTCGCCCAATTTGGCGTGGTCGACCTCATCGAATTCATGCTCGTCTTTAGCGTCGTTTTCTCGATAATCCCACCGGCCCTTTGGGCGACAGGTGGTCTAACGAGGGTCCTTTTTTCTTCGCAGCCCCTCTTCCCCTCGGGGAGAGGGGCCCCCCTCCCGTTCCTAAGGTTTTTTGGGGCGCGAGAGGTGTCACAGGGTTTTTTCTTCGGCCCCCGGGAGGGCCAAATTTTGTCACTTTCCACGAGGATCGTGACCCCCGAAGGGTTGACCGACCGCTTCCACGGTAGCCCCAAGAGGCCCTCCGGGGCCAGCCCCCAAGAGGGCCCAAGGAACGCCCCCCACAAACCCAAAAGGCCCCCAAGAGGCACCCGAAAGGCACCCTAGAGGCCCCTGAGTGGCCTCAGAGAACCCAAGGTGACCTCCAAGATGGCTCAAATAGCCCAAATTGGCTCCCACGATGTTCCAAACGGCCCCAGGACCGCTCCAAGACGGCTCGGGATGGCCATGGGGCCTCCCAAGACTCCTTCGCTGTTTGACCATGCGTGTCCTTTCATTTCTCCCCACGCCAACTCTCATGGGCATCGTTTCTGGATGGGCTGGTGGTAATACACGAGAATCCAATAATATTTGCCAAACCGTCCTTCTTCATCATCGGGTAACGCCCCCTCCCTGGTTTCTGTTGTTCAAATTTTCGGGACTTTCCGGTAGCCGTGACTCAATCTGGCAAGAGCGTCCAGCAGTCTCTCGCTCCACTCCTTGAAAATGGCCTGGTCACCCGATAACATATTTAACTGATGAACGGGCTCGTATTCGGTAGCGGGATTGCTTTCACCCCCTCCAGCCCCCGTGTTTCGGGCGGACTGTATAGCTCCGGCGTAGGCGTCCGTTTGACGTTGGAGTTCAGTCCCGACGTGTTCCTTCGAGTTATCCAACTGTTTCCCGCAACGTATGTTACGGCTGATGGCCGACATCGGAATAAAAACACGCACTGTGTATATCAGCTGCAACATGATCTGCAATATCGACACCCGCCCGGGTACCACGTGCGGCACTGCGCACGAAAAACATCCGCATCCCTTCGTGGCTGGCTCTGAGGGCGTTAACATACATGAAACTTTGATTCTCGTAGCCAGCGTTGCACAATTCCGCGAATCGGTTGGTGTTCAAATTGTACACGGCTTCGCGTAGTTGACTGAAATACGCATTCGAAGCCAGGTCGGTGCTGCTGGGGTCCACCGGGGCCGCCGCAGCGGCCGCAACTGACGTCTTTGCTCTGGAACCCGTGAGGCGAACCACGGGCCCCGCTACCATGACAATCTGGCAGGGGCCTTTTTTTCTGAAAAGGCAAGACGGCACTTGAGCTAGAGGCGAAACGTCTGGATAATACTTCGCCAGACACTTTCGTGATAACGGCTGAAAGTCCTCGCCACTGCTGAACAAGTGCGCCCGCTCAACCAGTCGTAACGCTGTGTGCAAACACTTTCTCCTGTTGTTGTTCCTGCTCATGTTCAGCCTCCTCCTCTTCCTCCTCCTTTTCCTCCTCCTCTTCCTCATCCTCCCCTCCGCGGCCCAAGGGGTCCCAAGTCCGACGGGGCCCCCAGGGCAAGCGGTCGGCGCCCGCGCACACCATGCTGCGCCCACGCGCGCCGGGCCCGTCACCCACATCGCTCTCGTTTTGCAGTAGCGGCGCCGCCGTTTTCTCCGCCTCCTCCTCCGCCTTCTCCTCCTTTTCGGCCTCCACTGGTTCCTCATTGCCCTCCTCCTCCTCCTCCTCCTCCTCCTCCTCCTCCTCCTCCTCCTCTCCCTTCGGCGACTGCAACGGGTGCGGTTTGCGAAGGGTGCGGTTCGCCTACCGTCATGTCTGCCCCTCCCGCGCCCGGGAAACGAATGACACTGTCACGCAATGCGACCGAATCACATGACGCTGTCGCTATTTTTAGTACGGTGGAGCACACATCAAGGATGACAGTGTCGTTCGAAACGGCGACTGTTATGACACTGTCTCTCACAAAGGCCCCGGAAAGGCAGCCGCAAAGCAACTCGCAAACCGCACCGCGGCGTAACCGCACCGATTGTAATCGCCGACTCCTCCTCCTCTTCGGCGCTCCCCGCCCGGGCCTGGCCTGCGCCACCTCGCCCTCAGCCGCCTCACCTTCTGTTTCCTCCCTTCTTCCTCCTCTTCCTCTTCCTCCTCCTCCTCCACCTCCTCCTCCTCCTCCTCCGCCTCCTCCCCCTTGGCCTCTGTTGACGCCGCCGTCCCTCTGCCTTCTCCTCTTCCTCCTCCTCCTCTTTTTTTTAATCGGCGTGGCTGGCTGGTTGCAAGCACTAGGAGTCGCGCTGCGAATCGCCAAATTGCGATGCTCATTGTTCGCCCTGGCGCCGCCGCATCCCGACCGATCTGCTTCGAGATCCCGGGCGAATGCATGATACATTAAGTGATCATCCGGGCGCATGAACACAGTCATATGTGATAGTAATAGCCCTATAGCCCTATAGACCTATAGCCCTATGGCCCTATAGCCCTACAGCCACAGTTCGGGACAATCTCGAATGCGCCGCGCACGCAGGAATCCCACTCCCCGGTTCCTCCCACGGAGAAGGGCCTAAGAGCACCACCACCATAAGTTGTCTCTCGTCGGGACCATTCGCCCGAACCCTGGGGCAAGATCTTCATCCTTGCCCAAGGGCCATGCTACTGCTATGTACGGCAATGCTGGGGCAGTCCTACGCCTTGCAAGCGGAGAACTGATCTCGCACCTTGTGCAAAACTGAAGGCTGGACTGCCGGAAGACTTTGAACAGCGCGGGGAAGGTAGTGAAAATTCACGGCGCATCGTGCTCCCAAAGAGTCGGGATGCCCCGACTAGGCGCCTGAGTCTGCTTCCTCCTCCTCCTCCTCCTCCTCCTCACCTTCCTCCTCCTCATCCACCGCCTCCGCCTCAGATTCTGCAGGCGCCTCCTCGCCCTTTGCGTTCTCCTCGTCCCCCCGCCTTTTCCTCATGTGTAGTTCCCGTCCTCCCTGTCGCTCCCCGAGGCCAGTCGAAGGGCGGGCCGGGCGTTTCGCCTGAGACTTCCTTACCCCTAGCGATCCTGAAACGTAAGAATTTGCAACCGCTTCGCAGATCGAGGGCGGGTCGTTTCCAAAATGCGGGACGTTCTCAAACGGCTGCTCTCGCCTTAGCGCCGCGCACACCCGTCTTAACAAGTTGCAAAATTATCGTCGAGTGAAAGCGAGTCGTTTTGAATACGTTGATATCGTCATAGCATCGCGCGCACCCGTAAAAAGCAATTCAAGAATTTCGCGGATTGGGGGCGGGCGGTTTCCAACATGCGTTTTTTCTTAGCGCCACACACATTGGTTCAAAACGAATTGCACGAACAACTTCAAGGATTCAGGGGGGGCTCCGTCTCAACATGTGGCTCTCGCCTTAGCGCCGCGCACATTCGTCTGATCCCGACAGCCCTCTGGGCGCAGGTGGTCTAACGATGACTCGTTTGCCTCTTCCAAAAACCATTCTTCCCTTTCGGGGGGGGGGTAACCCCTCCCCCTACCCCTCTGTTGGACCTGGACGGGAGGGACCGCGATCCGCTGGAGCATCCAAGGTCGGCCTCTGGGGAGGCCTGATCTTAAAACCCCTCACGAGAATCGTGACCCCCGAGGGGTGGGCGCAGATCGGGGACCTTCCCCCCTTCGATCGATAGCCTCGAAAATGGCTCGAAGAGGCGCTCCAGGGCTCCCAAGAGAGCCCCAAGAGGGCTCCAAGGGGTCCCAAAAGGGCCCCAAGAGGCACCCGAGAGGCCCCCAAGAGGCCCCCGAGCGGTCTCAGAGAACCCAAGATGACCTCCAAGATGGCTGAGATAGAACAGTCTGGCCCAAGATGGCTCTCAAAATGCTCCAAACGGCCCCAAGACCGTTCCAAAAGCGCTGCAAGAGAACCCTAAAAAACGGTGTCGGTTCCTGAAGGGGGAGTTGAGTTGGGGACCCCCCATCCTGCAATAGATGGCCTCCAGGAAGATCCCAAAAAACTTTCCAGGGTTACCAAGAGGGTTCCAATGGGGGGACCACACTCCCAGAGAGCAACAGCAGCAGCAGCCGAAATAATACCTGTAGTTGGTTCCATGGGTCCTCGCCCGCGTCGTCCTCATCCTAGTTATCGTCCTCCTCGTCCTCGTCCTCATCCGCATCCTCGTATTCCTCGTCCTCTTCGCCCTCGTCGTCGTCCTCGTCCTCCTCGTCCTCCTCCTCCTTCTCCTCCTCCTCTTTCCCTCGCCCCCACGCGGCACCCAGGGATGGCCCGAAGAGACCGTCCAAAACCACCCCCTTGTTCGCTTTGTTTCCCTAGATGTGCATCCTCGTCACTTTTCCGTCAGCTCTCAAGGGCAAGGTTTCGGAATGGGTTGGTGGAGATACTTTTTGGTCAACAGGCTCGCGAGGCGGGTCGAAAGCCGTCCGAACACCAGTCGGGCCGCGACCAGGCAACAAGGAAAAAAAGGCAAACGAAGCGAGCGAGCGGGCAACCACTCAGAAGAAAAACCAGAACCGGCCCTCCCAAGCCTGGTGGCGTTGGAAATCCCGGTGGCGACCAGAAAATAAGCGCAGCCAAAATGGCGCGGCGGCGCGACCATAAACACGCAGAGGTCGATCGCTCGGTGTGAATCAGGCAGACACCGTCAGATACGAACTATACCGACAAGCACACCCAGACGACATCCGTGAAGTAGGCGACACATATGCAAAAACATCGTGTCGGCGCAAGAGTGAAGAAGAGCTGGCGGGGAGTTTTCGGTCGCGGCCGCGCGACAACGGTCTGGCGGCGAGAGGCAAAGTCCGGGGCATGCGGCACGATGCGAATGTGCGAACACTGCCGTCACGTTGGCAAGCCGGTTCGCCTCTGCACAACAAGTGCGCAGTTGCACATGCACAGAACAAAATGAATTAAAGTCACAAGCGAACGCACATAGGCGCCGCAGTGTGAACCGAAATGAACAAGCGGCAGAGTGTGCTGGCGGGGACACGCGAAGCGTGAAGAACACTTTTGCGAGAGTTTCACGCCGTCCCATGGGTAACATATCAAACAACTGTTTTTTTTATAGCGATTCAACATGTCAGATCGCAGCTGTCACGTTGATTCGCGGCGCTGCAGCCCCAGGAACGGCGACTAAAGACCGTCTAGACGCAGCAGTCAGGGTGATCCGTGCGGTTAGACGCGCTTCAATATTCAGGCGGTTGTCTCCCAAACGGTGCGTTTGTCTGTGGAAGAGATTCCTTTCGCAAGGGCCTGCGGAGAGGGAGCTTGGAGGGAGGCCTTGTCCCATCATCGTTGATGAATCCCGGGTGTGCACTGCTCCTCCTCCTCCTCCTCCTCCTCCTCCTCCTCCTCCTCCTCCTCCTCGTTTTTCTCCTCCTCCTCCTCGTTCTCCTCCTCCTCGTTTTCCTCCTCCTCCTCGGCGTTTCCTGCCCCAGGGTTGGCCTCTTCCAGCTCCTCCGCGCCCGCTGCCTCCCACTAGGCGTTGCCTCGCCGTCGCTGTCAACGCCCGCCGCCTACAGCCGCCGGCTGGTGGGCGAGGATCTGCTCGGCCACCGCTGTCTGCAAGGTAGCCGAAGATTCCTGCCAAAACGCCGCGGCGTCGGCGCTGGCGCTGGCCTCGCCGCATTGGCGGTCCAACCTGTCCACGGCCAATTGCCTGGCGGGCTGCCCAATCCAGCATCCTCTCCACCGCAAGCGGTGTTAACAGGGGCGTGGCTGACCCAGGCGGGTATCGCAGCTGCTTGTTGTGCGCGGCGTGATTCTAGGCCGCCAGGCCAGCGTGGGGCGCTCTGGCCCGCTCCTCGCGCGGCTCGCTAGAATCGAAGCTCGTGGCCACCACGCCAATGACGTGCCACGCACCCTTGACCGAACCATCTGACGTCTAGCGCTGCTCACCCCAGGCGGTCCTGGCCCGTCGCTGGGCCCCAGCGCCGTCGGAGCGCAGTGGCACCGTCTGCTCGGTGCGCACCAGACCAGCGACATTCTTGGCCAGCTAGCGCGCCAGCAAGTCACGGATCCTGTCGTACCGCGCGGTGCGGGCGGGCCCCGTTTCGCACATGATGGCGCGGTGCTGGTCGGGTTCATTGCTCCGCAAGCAGCCCCGTCGCGGGACGTTTTCTGACAGTGCGTCTGCACTGCGCGACCCTCATGTAGTCGCTGCCCCGCCATGTGGAGGCGCCTCTGAAGAAAAAGCCGCAAGAGGTCGGCCGCCATCCTGTTCTGTGGCCGTGTGGGCAGCAGCGTGAAGGCCCCGGCGCCCGGGCCTCCGCAGGAATGGTTGCGACCGAACGTGCGTTCGGCGAGACTGGCCTTCGCCCTCGCGTCAAGGACGTCCACGACGGGCCTCACCGAATCCTTTTGCTTGCTCCGTTCCCCCTTGCGCCAGCGAGACCTGCAGGTAGTGGGTTGCGTTGCCGTGTTTTGCGTTGTACGCTGCCACGGGGCTGGCAAAGTCCCACGTGCTCGTGGCCTGCATCGCGAGGAGCTCTTCTGCGCTACCCACGCCGATGGCGAGCGCGACCTTTGAGGCAGCAGCGCACCACGCTGCCACGTGCGCGGTTTCCCGCCGTGGATCGGCCACGCCTGCTGCGAGGCCGCCGTCCCTCAGCGGTCCGTTTGGGCCTCGTCAAGCCGGCGGCCCCCAGAGGCCCCTGAGGACGAGGTCGAAGATCTGCACCGCTCGCAAGTCCACGGCCTGCGCGCGAAAGGGGTGGTCTGGCACGCCCTGCGCCGTCCAGCGGAGCACGGCCCCAGCCTGTTGGAGCCCGAGGCCGGCGGCCACGGTTTCGTGCAAGGCCTGGCCAGAAGCTCGCATGGCCTCCGTGACCTTGCCCCTGGCCGGGGCGCCCTCCCGAGCCTGCCGGCTCTTCCTCCTCCCCTCTTCCTCGGCAGCAGCAGCAGCAGTGCGGCATCATACGACACGCGCCAATCGAAAAGTCGTGGGCCCCCTGTTCCACCTCCACCTCCCTCCCCCTCCTCCACGGCCTCATCCCTCTCGGCCTCGTCCTCCTCTTCCTTCTCCGCCTCCTTCTCCTCATCCCGCAGCGCGACCAGAACCTGATGGAGGTGATCCCGCCAGTGTGGCCTTTGTAGGTCTGAATGCACGACTTTCTGCGCAGGTCCCAGATCTTGAGGTTGGTATCTGCCGAGCCTCCGCTCCACGCAACGTCTGCTCGACGCTGAGCAAGAGAGCATGCCGACCACTGCTTTGCCCCATCCCCCTCGCAACCAAACAATATCAAGCAGGCCGCCACATGCAAAACACCCCCACACTCATCCCCCTCTGAAACACGCCACGTCCACGAACACGTTCGGCCGTGGAAAAAGGCGTCACGGTGGGAGGTTCTAGTCGCCCCGAACGCCTGCTGCTGCTCATCCTCCTCAAACTCAAACTCCTGCTCTTTCTCCTCGTCTTCCTCCTCGCCGTCTTACTGCTCCACTACCTCGTCAGCCCACTGGCCCTGGCCCTGCCACTGCTTGTCATCTGCCTGTCGTTCCTGCCACGTGTTCCTCCTCCCCCTCCTCCTCCTCCTCCTTCTCCTCCGCCTCTTCATTTTCCCACTCATCCTGCCTCTTCCCGCTCCCCCCTTTCATCCCCTCTCCTCCGCTCTCCCAACGCATACCACGTCTTCCCTCTCCTCCCTGCTTGCTTCCCTCTCCTCCGCTCCCTTCCCAAAACCTCTACTCCCCCCATTATCCCTCTTTCTCGCCCTCGCCTTCCGCCTCGATCTCCGCCTCCGCCTCCGACTCGTCGCCCCCTCAATCCGTCTCCATCCGTAACCATCTCCTGCGCTCTCACTTTCACTCGCCAGTAATCCGTCTCCCCCTTCCCTCCTCCCGCCCCGCTCCATCCTGCTGCCCCTCTCTCTCCTCTCTCCCTCCCTCCAGCCTCCTGCCCTCCTCATACCCCCCTCCCTCAGTGTGCATGACTTCCCCGAGCGGCCCTATAAGGAGGCAGAGGGCGAGGAGAAGAAGGGAGGAAGTTGAGGATGAGGAGGGAAGCTGGAGAAGGTAGCAAACGAAAAGCTTGCACGAGACGGGATGCGGGAAGGGAGAGATAACTCATGGCGATGAGGGAAGGAAGGACGATATTGTCAAGGTTAATGATGAGCAGGATGAGGGAAACAACTCCTGTCATGAGAACGAGGGTGGTCATGATGCCGATGATCATGACGAGGAGGAGCGGGAAGCTCAGCATATTGTGTGCCCCCCCCTTGCCAGAAGACGAACGTGCTCGGAGGCACACGCCTTGAACGGCTAGGCGTTCGTTCCATCAGCTGTGAGAATATCGCAACGGCCATCCTCCTCCCCTGCACCGTGCTATCCCCAGGTCGAGAGTTCACCTCTAGTCCCAGGCTCCACAACACGCTCCTCACATAGACACTCCCCTCCCGCCAGACGCAAAAAACTCGCCGTACGGATGGAACTCCATTGCCGAGCAAGAAGTGCGATGACCTCTTCGTGAGGGTGCTGGCCACTGTCTCGGTATACTGCGCATGCATCGGTAGGTCATGCGATATGGTTGCTGGTAGTCACCCGAGATACAACTGGACACTTGTAACGCTCCACCATGAAAGCCCTCACATGCTAATCCTTCCTAGCAAGCCCTCACGATGACACGAAGAACGTGTGGGCCCGTCAATGCCGCACGTGTTTCCCTTGACGCGCGCCGTGTTATCGCTCCAGTGCGGACCGTCGCGTCAACGTAATATCAACGGCGGTAACGGCAAACGATAACGGCGCGAATCCACAGCAAGCAGCGTGTGCGCGGGCCCACGCGCGCGCACGCGCGCGCGCACGGCGCGGGCGTGCCAACGTGTGCGCGCGAGGAGGAAGGGAGGCAAGGTGGGAGGGACAGTGGGAGGGAAAGTGGAGGGGGGATCGACGGCAGACTTGATTTACCCAGGAACTAAGGATCCGTGGTCGATTCGACGAGAGAAATGCGTCGAATACTCCGTAGATCGACCAGACATTCTACGTAATTTGAGCAGGTTCGACGGAACATCAATTACGAGGTGAATCAAGTCTGTAGCCGATCCCCTCCTCGAGGGGAGGGATGGCGTCTGGCGGGTGGAAGGAATGGGAGCCTTCCCTCCTGCCGCAAATCCGAAACGGGAGACAAGAGCTGGCACCTGGCAGAGTGCCAGCCATCTTACGGTATTCCAAATTCCAAACCTCGCCGCAAACGCTATCAGCAGGGAGCGCAGGGAGACACGTTCAGCGGGCGAGACGAGGTGGGAGACGCGACCAGACAGGGCAAACCTACGCTGAAGGAAGTGGATGAGAGGAGCGCTGGGCGTTGGGATCACGAGTGTAACCGAGGTGTAGATTGGAAAGGTGAAGGGGAATATGCGTGGGCAGAAGAATTAATGCTCTCTTGCTGCTCGGCATGTGGAATTATGACCTTGGTGCACGTTGCAAACGACTGATCGCGCTTGACGGGATCACAACTCTTGTCCCTAAATGGGTGTCCCTGCTGCTCTGGAGCAGTAGCGCCTGGACCGCACCAAAGCGCGGTCAGAGAGCCGGCGGCCAAGGTGCGGCGGGAGATGCTCCATCGCATCGCCGTCATCGTGGCGAAAGGTAGCGGCTCGCGCATAGCGCGACACAGGGCGGGGTTCGTGCCTCGTGGGCGTCAGCGGCCAGACTAACGTGGGCCGCGGACCCTCAGGAGCCCAGTCCCCAGCTGTGTCGTATCCTCCCTCCCTCCCTCCCCTCTTGCCTGCCTTCAAGTAGTCAGCCCGACAGGGTTCGTTGATGTGCGATGCGGGGCCAACGACGGTCAATCCGAGACCTGGAGGTCGCATTGCACTCCTTTTGTACTGTAACTTCCTCCGTGGTCCGCACTCTGCGCAGTGCCACCTGGTGGCTTGACCCTTGACACGTGCGTCACATTGACGAGTCCCTGGGCGCCTGTGTATTCCCTGGGGTCACCCTCAGTTGGCAGTTTGTCAGTGTTAGTCTGCATCCCTGGCTCGCGCTTTGGGTCCCTATGGACTTGTCGCTGTGCCCTTGCTGTACTTCGCGCGACTCATTCGTAACTGGGCGTGGCTCCCACCGACTGCACTTCCAGTTCGACGAGCCTGCTCCAGCACATTCCGAGTAACTTCATCATGTTCTGAGAACCCTCCTGCTACGCGCAGCCTCTCCTCCTGTCCTCCAGTCTCCCCCATCTCCCCCTGTGCCGCGATTAGCTTCGCCTGTGCCCCAGCGTAGCCCGCCCGCGACTCGGCCCCAAGAAGCCGATGCAAAAAGTCCTGATGTGTGACTTCTGGTAATGCGGAATCCTGGATGTCGGGCTCAGCTCCTTCGCCCGCCTGCTTTCTGGGTGGTGTCGTCGGCCCCTCTTCCGCCGTCGTGCGTCGGTCCTCTGCCTGCTCGTCCTCGCCTGCTCGTCCCTCGGGATGTCGCCAGTCTTCGGCCTCCTCCCCTCATCGCGGCTGGTGTGCCCTGTCGCAAGCTGTCCTCCCTGCCCCGGCTCTGGGCTCGTCCAGGTCCCCGGGTGTCGTTCCCTCATCTACCCCCCGCTGCAGTTGCCCTCCCTGGTCGTCCACCACGGGGGCCTTCTGGCGGGTGGGGTGTGCATGAACAGATGCTTGACATTCCCTGCTCACGGCACGCGCAGAGACCTTATAGCACAACATGTCCACATTGGAGGCGCGCGTCCGACCCGAACATATAGTACACCCATCTTGTAGCACATCGTTTCCCGTGCAGCGTGACCAGAAAGCGCCAGCCATAACGCATATACTATAAGATTTCTGGGTGCGCGCGTCGCCCCTGGGGGGGGGCGACGCACATGTATGATAAGTATGTTTGGGTGACGCCGATGCTCATGGCATGAGGGAACACACGTGCCATAATGTTCTGTTCCTCTCCCCTGTCGCCTCTTCGTTCGTTCCCCCTCTGTGCTCGTGTCCTCGTCGTCTTCGTCCTCCCAATCTCGTAGGCCGGTGCAGGGCTATCCCTGAGACGACGACCACCTGCTTACGCGGGAATTTACAACACTCCAAAAAGAAAACGAGGTGTCAACGATGACTCGGCAACGCCGCATCACGGAACAAGACACGGAGAAACTGGAGGAGCAGGAGGAGTCCAGAACCCATCAGGGTGAACACAGATTGGCATCAACTTTATACCCAACATGTGGCAAGTCGAGCAGAGGCTGGGAACTGGACTGCTGAATCGACGGCGCCATGCTATGGGGGTACCAAAACCACACCAACGTGTGACAGGGCAGAAACAGGTATGGTGCTTGTGCGGATGTTCCTGGTTGGACCTTCGCTCTGTTCCCACCCACTCTTCTGCAATCTCCCTTCCCCTGCCAAGCCTGCATCGAGCCGGCAGTGCAACCTACTACCAACACTTCCTCCTGCTTGTCGAAGACGACGCTTTCTACGGGGGTGCTGTGCCCTGTCAGGCTCATCATGGCATTGGGCTTGGACACCTGTCAGAGGATGTGACGGACGATGATAGGTGCAGTCAGGAAATTAGAACGAGAGAGAGAAGGATGGGAAGTGTAAGAGGTACAGGAGGAGAGAGACATAGAGAGCGGAAGGTGCGAGAGCGAGAGGAAGAGACAGAGAGAGACGCACAGAGCGCTTCAGTCGAACATTTCGGGGAAATGCGGAGAAAACTATACATCATGCTGTATCCACGAGGCGCGAAATAGGGCCAACAGGCCTACAATCAGCCCAATAAGCCCCCAAGACCGCCCCACGAGGCCTTCCAGAGGCTCACAAGAGATCCAAAGAAGCATCTCTGAGGACTTTGACCCACAACTCAGGCACGGTGAGGGGATGGGCCGAAGGTCATTCTATGTGCACATAGATATGATAAGAATTGAAGGCATAGCTATTGTGCATATATAGATGTGTATATATATATGCATATACAC
Source organism: Prorocentrum cordatum (assembly GCA_963575745.1). NCBI lineage: Eukaryota > Dinophyceae > Prorocentrales > Prorocentraceae > Prorocentrum > Prorocentrum cordatum. The sequence continues at coordinate 58,418 of CAUYUJ010016717.1, forward strand.
ATGCTCATATCGACATATATGGTGGCAAGCGTGGACCCATGACAGTATGTTTCTGGCAGAATGTGTTGTCCATCTATGCGGAACATCGATGTGGTGTAACCTATGCGGTCCAATATATGGTGTGCTTTCTATGTTGAGAAATCTTTGCGGACCAATATATGCGCTACGACCTAGGTGGTGCAATCTACGTTGTGAATCAATGTGGTACACTCGACGTGGTGCGATATGTGGTAAATGCTAGGTTATGCAATTTACGTGGTGCACTCAATGCGGTTCTCTCGACGTGGTGCAAACTACGCAGTGCAATATATGTGGTGCCATCTATGTCGTGCAACATATGTGGTGCAATCTACGTTATGCAAGCAATGCAATGCAAAACCATGGCACGCAGGCGCAAAGCAACGCAAAGCAACACACAGCAAGGCAATGCAACGCAACGCAAAACAATGCAAAGCAAGGTAACGCAAAACAATGCCAAGCAAGGCAACGCACGGCAAAGCAATGCAACACAATGCATAGACATGTACAACAATGCAAAGCAATACAAAGCAAGACAAATCAATGCCCACCGATGCCAAACAATAAAAAGCAACGCACACCAATCTATGCCGTTCAATCTGACGGCGGCGACAAGCGGCAACGGGGCGGCGACGGCGACAATGTAGCCGCCAGACCGACAAACAACGACGGGCGGCGACGAGGTGGCCACATCGCCGCCGGACCGACCGTCATGCCCTGATGACGGGCGGTGCCGAGGCGGCGACGGCGGCCACATAGCCGCCAAACCGACCGTCAGGCCCAGTTCCTCAGAAGAGAAGCAAGAACCCCTAAGTGCAAGCACTGCTTGGTGAAGGTAGAGGGAGAGAGAGAGTGAGTGAAAAAAGAGAGAAAGAGAGAGACAGAGAGAGAGAGAGAGAGAAAGTGTGTGTGTGTGTATGTGCGTGCGTCAGTCAAGTCCTCCTTCTCCTCCTCGCGCCCTCATCATCATTGTCGCCCGCCTTCTCCTCTCACCCCGTTGGCAACCCAGGCTACTCCTCTGGAAAATCCAGAATTGCTGGACATTTCTGCTCCCACACTATTCCCATGACAACATGTCTTACTGTTGAGGCGGGTGGGGAAGAGAAGGCGTAGGGCGACAAAAAACGAAGATCTCGTTAGGATCGAGAGAGGTGCCGCAGAATCTACATGTTCGTCTAATGTGAGCTTCCACGGGTACCCGTGCCCCAATTCACCTTCCCCATGGTCAAAAAACGATGCGCACATGCTAAATGTTTTGATATTCACATGTGTACCAATGTATGCCGCGCACGTTTCACGTGATCTGACGTGTATGTTCCCTGTAAGCTGCCGCAGCCCATCCCTGGCGGGGGCTTGCGCTGGTGATGTGCTGCTACGACATCCCAGCAAAACCACTCGAGCACCTTCTCCAAGCGAAGCTTTTCCGAAGGTCGCAAAGAGCATCTGACCCTCAACAGGCATCCAAGCCGACGAATCACCAGCACCTGCATCTCCCCCCGCCGCTTCACCGTCCCCTTCCTCTTCTCTGTCCTCGAGGGGGGAAAGTGTAAAGGACACACTGTTCATGCATGGCACGCCTTGAGTCCTGGACCACGGTGCGGGACAGGAACCTCCCCCCCCTCCCCTGGAGACTCCCTGGAGGCTCCTCAAGGCGCAGGACTGATGGGAATCTGCTCAAGGCCCCCGAACCCACGAGGCCGGTGCAAGCTCTAGGCGGACTGCACCTGGTGCCCGTGAAGGCTATACCAGAAGCTCCGCGAGGGGCGGGGCTGGGTCTCACCCGGAGAGGCGCCCAGGAGGGCTGGCAAAGAGAGAGCTGTAAGGCACCGGCTGGATGCGGCGAAACGCGCGCCTTCCAGATGTTGACCCTCTTGTCATCGCCTCCGGTGGCCAGGACCTGCCCGGACTTGTCGCCCAGGCGGGCACAGAGCACGCGGCCTGCGTCGGGAGGGCGCCTTGCCCACGGGCCGCAGGCCCGCTCGGGAACCGTGAGCCGAGGCCCCAGTTCAGACATGAACGCGCTCGGGGGCATCGTGGCATGGTGACAGAATATGAGAGAGAGAGAGAGAGCGTGATCCACCGCCGCTCTGCTGTGGGAAATTCCCCCCCCCCTTCCTCCGGAGCCCGGGGTTCCCCCCCCATTCCGAAAACACACCACCCCTCCTGCTCGAACCCCTCCCCCCCCTCCCCCTCCTCCGGCAAAACCCCCTTCCCCTCCCCCCTCCCTCCGGAAAACCAGAGGGGGTCACTACCAGCTCGAACCCCCCCCCGCACCCGGAAAACCGGAGGGGGTTCACTACCGGTTCGACCCCCCCCCCCTCCAATCACTGCCAGCAAACGACTCCCAGGTCCCCACCGCCGTTCTCACCACCGCCCTCACCACTGTCCCCACCACCACACCACCGCCCCCCACCACTGTCCCACTGCCCCCACCACTGTCTCATTGTTCACACCACTACCCCCACTGTCCCCACTAGTGCCCCCGCCACTGTCGCGCTGTCCCCACTGTCCCCGCCACAGTCCACACCACGGTCCCATTCTCCCCACTGTCCCCACTGTCCCCACCACTGTCCCACTGTCTCCAGTCCCCACCGCTGTCCCACTGTGCTGTCCCACTGTCCCACTGTCCCCACCACTGTCCCACTGTCCCCACTGTCCCCACCACTCTCCCCACTGTACCACTGTCCTATTGTCCCACCACCGTCCTCACCACCGCCCTCACCACTGTCCCCACCACCACCGTCCTCACCGCTGTTCCACTGTCCCCACTGTCCCCACCACCGTCCTCACCACCGCTCTCACCACTGTCCCCACCACTATCCCATTGCCCCCACCCCCACCACTGTCCCACTGTCCCCACTGTTGCCACCACTGTCCCCACTGTCCCCACCAATGCCCCCACCACCGTCGCACCGTCCCCACTGTCCCCACCGCTGTCCCCACCACGGTCCCACTCTCCCCACTGTCCCCACTACTGTCCCGGCTGTCCCCAGTCCCCGCCACTGTCTCTCTGTCCCCACCAGTGTCCCCACCACTGTCGCGCTGTCCCCACTGTCCCCACCACTGTCCCCACCACGGTCCCACTGTCCCCACTGTCCCCACCACTGTCCCACTGTCCCCACCACCATCCTCACCACCGTCCCACTGTGCCCGCCAGAGTACCCCAGGGGGGGTTCGAACCTGTAGGGACCCCCCGCCTTTTCATGATGGACCGGGGGGGGGGTTGGAACCCCCAGTGACCCCCCCACCGGTTTTCGAGAGGGGGGGCGGGGGGAAGGGTTGGAACCCCCTAGTGACCCCCTCGGTTTTCTGCCAGCAGCGGCAGAACACGCTCTTTCGAAATTGAAGGGCTGCTCGCCATACCAATTGCAAAAATCTCTCTGCGTAGTGTCGCAAAACATCCACCGTGCGCACAACGCAGACCACTGGAATGCACCATGGTCGGATCTGACAGCCTTGCAAAGCTCGCCCCGAGACTCATCAGACAATTAGCTCGGAAACACCGCCCCATCTGAAAAACATGTGCAGATGTCGCTAAAAAATCCGCCATCGCTTGTCAACAAGCAGAGTGGATACCGTGCGGATGAGAGCAACTGGCAACTTAACTTTCTCCTCCTCTTCCTCGTTCCTATCCTCTCCTAATACACCGGTGCTCTCCTCCTCCTCCTCTTCCTCCTCCTGATGCCTCACCTTACATGACGTACAGTGGATCATGTTGCCCGCATTCATTGCAGGATGCTGAGTCTGGCTTGGAATTGTCGATGGCCGTACGAAGGAGAGGGAATCTGCTTGCGACTGTCAGAGGAACAGTGGCCCGTCCTCCTGCAAGCGCCTCCGCCGCCTTCTCATCCTCGTCCCCCCTCCTCCTCATCCTTCCACCCCCCTGGGCGAAACTCACCTGAGCCACGAAAAGAAACGCGTCTTACGTGAGATGGAATAGCGACCTTACGCAGTGGCTTACGCGGGCCGCCAGCGCGGCACGCCACATTGGAGATGAGGGCGCTTACGCGCGACCTTACGCGGGCAACTTACGCGCGAATGTCGGCGCAGACGTTCCCGTTTTCTTCCGTCGCTCACCTGTACAAGACCACAAACATCATCACACCAATCAAAAACGCCGTGGCTGCACAACGCGTCGGCTGAAGAAATGCCGCCGGCTGGAGACGCATGTCCAAACCAGGGCACAAGAGAGCAAGGACATATCCGAAAAAAGCGAATCAACTGGCGGTAGAGAAATTGTGACAACTCGTTCTCCTGAGGGGCAGCGGCAGGGAGAGGGAGGAGAGGCGGGGGAGGAAGAGGACGAGGACGGGGAGGACAGAATAGACAGGCCAGGGGCTGTAGTCCCGGTCTTTGACCACCTGCAACTCGCTCTCCCCTAGGAACGATCCCTTCACGAGAAACGGTACCCGCTCCCAGAGATCGCCACCGGCCCGCTCGGGCAGTACCATTATCAGCCTCGGCGTCAGCCTCGCACGACTGCGCCGACCCTGAGCTGAGCGCGCCCGTGCTCGATGGCTATGACCAATCCGATGAAATCTGCTTCGAATGGGAAGCCGTCCATGCGTGGCTTTGGCCATCGCCCCCTCTCTGACAAAAGAAACAGGAACCTCCATCTTGAGAATCGGGCGTAACCACCAGGGCACCAGGGTATTCGGGCGGTAAACCAGGTCCGCCTGGAGAACAACAGAGGGGATGAGGAGGAAGCGGGATTATTAGAAGAGGGGGAGGAGAGTGGAAGAGTCCTGGCCGAGGGCGGGTCGCCTGAATGCGCCACGTGCTCCTGGTACCAGACCCGCTTGTTCATGGCGCATGCGTCCTGGGCAGTTGATTAGCCAGTCAAAACTGATTTAAGGTTGCGTGGTGAGGAGGCAAGCCCTTTGGACGCCAAGGCTGAAGCTTCTCGAGCGCGGCGGGCCATCGAAAGTGGTCAAGGATGGACCGAGGAGGCACGGATGCAAGGGTGACCTTGGAAAATCGCTCATCCTTACCATCAGTGTTGCCTATGCGCTGAAAGGCTGCGCGGCGGATGCCAGGCGAACGCCTCCTCGATGCCTCCGCCGCCCCACGATCTGGCAGTCTGCACCACGCCAACCGCTTCCTCCTCTGCATGCTCCTCCTCTCGATACGAAAGGGCCACCGCTGCGGACATCGTCCGGGCCTGGCTAAGACCAGGTGAGCAAGGCCTCTTGGCCTCAGACATCTGTCGTGTCTGGACCACGTGCGATGCGAGACAAATGTCTAAAAAGTTGGGGGGGGGGAGGGGGCGGGGAAAATCCTGGAGGTCGATCCACGCAGAAACTCGTCCCCGCACCCCTCCCGAGGTCCAGCCAGACGCGTCTGTCGCGGCGGACCCCGCCGCTGCGACGAGAAGCCTCCCGAAGGCCTAGAAGAGCGAACTATAGCGGCCTTCTTGCCACGACTGTCCCCCCCCAACTTCCTGAAGAAGATCCGGGGGGGGGGCTCCTCCGAAATGCGAGATCTTCACGCAAGATCGAGGCCTGCCTGGGATCCTGTCCCCTGGACGTCCCTGGAGGATTCGGCAGCCTGCATCAAGCCAACCGATTCCATCTCCCATCTCTGCATGCACCTTCATCCCCCTCCTCCTACCCCAGCCCGCTCCCCCCATGAACCCAGCCCCTCTGGATCCCTCCCCAAGAGCGCTCTTCTCGCCACGGCGGCCTCCCAAACCCATGCAGTAGGTCTAGGGTGGAGGCTCTTCCAAGATGCAACCCCCGCGCAACAACGAGTGCAGCCTGGGGCCCGGACTACGAAGAAGGCCAGATGGGAACACCTTCGAATGGGCATGCATCGGAACTCTCTGAGACCCCGAGGGCTTCTGAGAAGTCCCGCCGCCTTCTGAGAAGGCCTTCTCCTTCCCAATTCCCCCCCTCGCTCGCCGCCGAGAGAAGGGAGGACGACGACATGAGAAGAGAAGGGCGAGGGGGGCACAGGAAGCACATCCCCCGCGGAGAGGACGGCAGGCCGAGCCACCAGGCAGGGGGGGCGGCGCGGGGCAGGCGCGAGACGGGAGAAGGGAGGGGCGAGGAGGACGGGAGACGTGCGGATGGCCCCCCGCACGTCAGAAGCCGGCGGAACTCTCTTGGCCTGCACAGGTGGATCGGGCGCCGCGGCCGTCCCGGAGCGCCCTCCGAGAGCGTTCCGCAGCGCTCTGGACCGGCTCCGGGCTCACCCCCGCACGTCCTGGGGAGGCACGCGGGGCCCGGAGGCCCCCAGCTGGAGGCGCACCTCTCTCTCTCTCTCTCTGTCTCTGTCTCCCTCTCTCTCTCTCTCTATATATATATATGTATATGTATATTTATATATACATATACACATATATATATGTATATGTATATATATATATATATATATATATATATATGCACCGACCCCTTCGGGCCGATTTTTCCCACCCAGCGAGAACAGAAGCGCGCAGCAGTCGGCTGGCACCGCTCAGGAGACGCCCTCCTCGATCCTCGGGGGTCGACGGGCAGAGCCGAGAAGCGCGGCGGGTCGTACCACCATGAATCTTCACTGGGGTATCGCGACTCCGATCCTGGTTTTGTGGAGTTCGCGACCGGACAAAGCATGGGGCCCCAACTCGGGGAGTGCGATGGGAGGCACCCAGCCTCGACAGGGGTGCGTCCGAGTAGCTCACAAAGTCTATTTCCGAGTTCCCCGTCTCATCTTCTGAGCAGCCAACTTATTGAGGGGGGGGGACTCGGGGATTGGGGGCGAGAAATCGCCTGCGACCGCAGTAGGGAGTGCGAGCATGCGGAGTTTCACCCTGAGGGAGGTTTAGGGCCTCGTTGAGTTTGTTCATTTCACATAGTTTTTGTTCGGCACTCCGACGCCTCCAGGTCCTCCAGGGCCCTATAAGGACATTCGGATCTCAGGATCGTGGGTGGCACTAAATCATACCAGCGCGAACGATTCGCAGTCGACCCCCTTTGGGGTGCATCAGAAAATCCGAGGGAGTAGCTCCATGAATTCAGGTGAAGTTTCATTATAGGCGACTCCTTCTCGTAGTACCTGAAAGCTCGCCTGTTCGATGAGTTATTATTATTATTATTACGATTAGTATTATTATTAGTCATCTTCGTCGTCATATCATTATTCGTATGAGCGTTGGTATAGTTATTTCTTTGTTGTGTCTCTCTATCTCTGTTTACTTCTCCCTCTCTCTCTCTTTCTCTCCCCGTCCTATAGGCGGCTCCTCGCCTAGTCACCTCCAGAGGTGTCGACGGCGCGGTCTGGGTGACCTGCGAAAGCTTGAAGTTCCGGCAGGCGCACGACACAGAGGGCGGCAGCTGGAGGTCGAGGAAGACAGCGAGGAGGGATGGCCGAGAAGGGGGGGGGGGGAAGGCGGGGGAAGGACGAGGGGAGGATAAGACGATGGCAAGGAGGGGGACGAGGGACAGCCAGACTTCGAGGAGGGCGGTCGTGGAGGAGTGGCAGGAGGAGGGGGAGGAGGAGGCAGCTGGAGCTGGACGTCCAGGAAGACGAACGGGCGAGGGAGGAGAGAACAGGTGCACGTGACAAACGAACAACACAAACCCATACCAATAGGAGGGTCGTTGTGAGGACTGGCTATGAGTATGGTGCGGGTTGTCGGACCCTGGGTGAAGCTCCCGTTCGAGCGGGACCCCAATCCGACAACACGCACCCATAGCCCTCTCCGACCCCCCTGTAGGTATGGGTGTGCGTTCTTCGTTCGTCAGCACGGGTGCTCAGCGGACCTGTACTTAGCGGGGCGGCACCGAGAAGGTGAGAGGGTGAGGTGGAGAGCCTTGCGACATCTGACGGGCTGGCGACTCCGCCACCACCAGCGCTCAGCGGTCGAGCGCCTGAAGTGACTGCAAGCCTCAGCCCGTTCTCCCGTGCTACGATGGAGGGCAACAATGAATGGAGACTCCCCCTTTCCCCCAAATTCAAAGTTTGCACGCGCGGAGGAGACACTGCTGTCGAAGTGCAACTCAGCAGGTCCACCGCCAACCTTGAACATTTGTGGGGAGGGGGGGGTCGTTGACCGAGGAATGTGGCATGAATGTTCGCTATGTTTGTTAAGAGGCCTGTGTCTCTTGTCAGGCTCCGCGCATCGCGCCGCAGGAGGCACGCGTACCTCCACGCTCTCGCGCACCCCCCCTGAAAAGAAACATTCTCCGGCACAGACCGCGAAACACGGGCCGTCTCGGCGAGACGGTCTCGCGCCACTGCGGGGGGTCCGAGGTCCTCGGTTCTCGCAGCCGACGCTCTGCCTGCAAGAATGTCGCAACGCTTACATAGGTCTGGCTCCAAGCTCCAAGAAGCGGGCGCGTCGCAAGAGCGGGGGGGGGGGCTGGCTGCTCACGGGGGGAGAAGACGACCCGGAACCTGACGACACATCGACGATGCAACAGCGACAGGCCCTCGATGGCGAAACCACGGGTTCCTGGGGGGGGGAGGGTGGCGATGCATGGGCGATTGTAGGTCGATGCCACCCCCCCTGGGCCAGGCCACTCCCTTTGTGTCTTTGCTCCTGAGGGTGCAGGGGCGATCCCAACGTCGGAAGATGTGTGTGTGTGTGTGCGTGTGCGTGTGTGTGTGTGTGTGTCTGTGTGTGCGTGTGTGCGTGTGTGCGTGTGTGTGTGTGTGTGTGTCTGTGTGTGTGCGCGTGTGCGTGCGTGTGTGTGTGTGTGTGTTTGCTCAGCGCGCGGCCCCAGAAACCTCGACCCTCTCTCTGCGGGAGAACTAACTGCTCGCCCCGGGTGCACGCTCGAACATCGCGGGGCCCGACCACCCGCTCCGGAGGGCCGAGATCGACATTAGAAACGACAGAGACGCGAACATCACAGCGTTGGAGATCTGGGGAGCTGGAGGGGCCAGAGGCCGCTAGCGGGCGGCGCGGCGCAGGCAAGGCGCGGCGCGGGCGGCGGCGGTCCCGAGGGGCGGGAGTGCCGCCGTTGTCGGGCCCACCGGCGGGGGGGGGGAGGGAGCTGCTCACAACGCACCTACAGCATGCCAAACGGCGGCGGCGGACCAGCAGTACGACTGTAATTCTTAGTATTCGCGATGCCGATACGAATTGTGATACTACCATCGTTCATAATATTCATTACGAGTAGTATTGCGACTTGCTCTTGCTAACTTGCTCTTACGATTCACCGCACGGGTATTATATTTACGATGATACTATGACTCATATTCGTCGTGATATTTATACTTTACCATCTGTATCCATCACCGTGCCATCGGGCACGGAATGGGCGTGTCGCCAGGTCCCTTGTTGTAGTCCCGTCCCCTGAATTCAGGGTTCTCCCAAGACTTGGAGCGGGCCCAGACGGGGGACCCGAAAGGACATCTCGAGCCCTCGGCCCCGAGAGGCCTCCAAGAGCCCCCAAGAGGCCCCCACGAGGCCCCCAGGAAGCCCCAAGAGGTCCCCAAGGAATTTGTAGAGGCCCTCAAACTGTTCCTAAGAAATCTCCGAACACGCTCTGAAGAGACCCCAAGGCGCATCCGTGAGAACGCTGACCCACAACCCAAGCACGGCGGCGGGTAGGCCGTGTGCAATTAGATCCGCCGCCCCGTTGGCATACCGCGCTGAATTTCCAATGGTGTTTGGTTCTCTTTAAAGCTCCCTGGAGCTTCGGTCGATTGTGCCGGGGTGCAAATCTTGTCGGTCTTGCCACTCAAGATGGCCCCAAGATGGCCTCTTTGACGGCCAAGATGCCTCCAAGATGGCCAGGACGGCCCCAGGAGAGCCCAAGATAACCCCAAGATCGCCTCCAAGACGGTCCCAAGATGCTTACAATATTGCCAAGATGGTCCAAGATAGCCCAAGACGGCCCCCAAGCGCCCAAAGGCCCCGACGATGGCCCAATTGGCATCCAAGAGGTCCTCCAGGAAGGCCCGAAGATGTCAACGTCATTCAGTTCGCCGAAATGTTTGAACGGTTTTGGCATTTGCTTCAAGACGGCCTCCCGTCGGTCCAAGACGGCCCAAGATGCACCCAAGAGGACTCCACGATGACCCCAAGACGGCCGGGGAGACTCCCAAGAAGGTCCCCAAAGGGATCCAACACGGCCCAAGAGGTGTCCAAGACGCCCAAGATGATCTTCAAGACGGCCCAGAAGCGCCCCAAGAGGGCCCCAAGACGGCCCAAGGAGGCTCCCAAGACGGCTTCCGACGGCGTCAGACGGACCAGGAACGTCGTAAGACGGCCAACAAGACCCCCAAGAAGCACCCAAAGGCCCCCAAGAGGCCTAAGGAGGCCCCCAACATGCCTCCAAGATGTCCCCAGGAAGCTCCCAGGAGGACTGAAAAATTGCCCAAGGAGCTCACACTATGTCTCCTCATCCTTCTCCTCCTCCTCACCCCTGCCTCTCCTCATGCTCCCTTTCCTCCCCCACGTGTTCCCCGAAGGGATTCCAAAGCGGCTCGTGCAACGCATGCTGCAATGGCGTGACCAAAATATACTCAAACGTTTCGACACAGGTGTATCCTAGACGGCAGAAGGCCGCGGTGATTCGCCGTAGGCGCTTCGATACCGTTTACGCTCATTAGTAGTATACCTTTTTGCGCGTAATTTCAGCACTCGTTTCTTCAATCGTCTCGTCAATCGCATCATGGTTACCTATGTCACGCAAAACCCACCGCCGCGCTTCCATCGGTTGCTGTGCGTCGGGTCCTTCCGCCCCCCTGCGAAATGGTATGTACGGCTCTCCGACGCATCGAGCCCAAGATGCGTTCGTTCATTGTTGTGGCCAAGTCCTTGCGTTGTTAGCCTTCCAGCCATCACACGGTTCCAAATACAAGATTTTGGAACAGGGGGGTCTTGTGGCCCCTCCAACCTTTCCCCCATTTCCCCAAGGCGCCCCCCCCGCCCGCCCCAACGCGGTGGCGGCATTGCGCGACAACGGCACAGGATAATCGTTAACGCTTTACTGAAATTGTTCGAACTATTACAGAAATCGTACCCATCATATTTTCATGCGTCGAACTACTTGATACTACGATGTTCCGTCCCTTGTGCCTTGTTTTGATCGCTCGCATTGTTCACATTCGTGTTCGTGCCCTAGCACTTTGAATATATTCCTTATCGTGGCATCCAGACAAACGGTAGTATCAACGTCGTTCCACAATCTGCCCACCCTATTTGTTGGAGAAGAAACTAAAATGAGCAGGTGTTAGCAAGGTTGAGCTAGTCAGACGGCGTTCGGGATTCCTCGGACTGCCCCGTTGACCACGATTCCTCGGGGTTTCCCAAGGTTGCTGGGTTACTCGGGCTGCCTGGTTGCAAGCAGCGCCAACTAACGCGAAATACTGCCAAAACAATTGCATTCGCATTACAGTGCCGAACGTTGCATTGAATTGCTTTGCTCTGCGACGTATTGCGTTACGTCATGCATTGCTTGACATAGTTATTGCCATTGCGCCACGATGGTTCAACGAGAATGCTTCCCCTGTTGCCCCAATCAAGCTTTGCCTGCGAAGCTCCGCCTTGTGCGGTGGAGCCTCTGGTGGATGCGACGTGCGCGAGGTTGCTTCCCAGTATTTGGCAGTGCTTGGCAACAGATGGCCTACATCTAATAGTGATAAATCTTTAGAACCCCTTCAATTCGCCGGCCCAACGAGCCAGAGGCGTGCTAAGATCTCCGACAACTGCTTTAGAGTATTTCTACTTCGCGCGGGGGGAGGGGGGCCCTGGGGGTCCCCAGGGGAAACGTACCCCGGCAAGGTCGGGTCAGAGATGGCGTTCCCTCTGGGCGCCGCCCTCGAGACCCTCCAGAGAGCGCCAATAAGGGTCAAGAGGCCTCCAAGAGGCCCCCAAGATGATACAAGAAGGCTCGAAGATGCCACAATATCGCTCTAAGACGCCCAAGATGACCCCCAGACGCCCCAAGAGGCCTCCAAGAGCACTCTCAAGAGGGCAAGATGCAAAAATCAGTTCTCCCCCCTAGGTTTTGGAAAAATTCTGGTGCATCCATTTTTTCTGCTTCCCGACGCCTCAAGACGGCCGAAGAGGCTCCCAAGAGGCCCCCACAATCGCCCCAAGATCGCCCCAAGAGGCCCCCAAGAGGGCCCCGAGACGGCCTATGAGGGCCCCAAGACGGCCCAAGAGGCCTCCAAGACGGCCCAAGAGGCCCCCTAGAACGCCACAAAAGCCCCCCAGATGGGGGAGCACGAAACAACATTTCGAACTCTCGGTCCTGAGAGGTCTCCAGGAAACCCCAAGAGGCCCTTAAGAGGCCCCAAGAAGCCCCCAACAGCCATCATGAGGCCCCCAAGACGCCCCCAAGAGGCCCCCCAGAGGCTCTACGAGGCCCCCAAGAGACCTCTTGGAGGCCCCAAGAGGCCCCCACGGGCCGGCGTTTTCAGCGAAGCGATTCAATAAGGGGAGAACTAATGAATTTACGGCGGCCTTATTTGCGGTCTGGAGACCCACAGAAAAACACGGTAACTAGTGTTGTTTGTTTCGCGGCACCCGCTGCGCAACAACGGCGGCGACATATACGAGAATCGACAACGGCTACGACCAAGAAGACTACTACTACACATGCCTCAACGCTCCCACGACAAACCCGAGCTCAGAAACTCGACCCTCAAGCACCCGACCCTCGGAAGCTCCACCCTCATCAGGGCGGTTGAAAAAAAAAAAAAAAAAAAAAAAAAAAAAAAAAAAAAAACTGATCAAAGCCCCCGAAGTCTTTAATGGCAATGAGAATAATAAACCAGAAGCACATCTGATATGTTGTCCATGCCGCTGCTGCGCTGACCCATGGGCCCTGCAAAAGTTTGGGCCAAAGTGCAATTGGACGCTCGCTATGCTACTGTCGTGTTCTGCACAATCTGCAAAATACTCTGAAATACAGCGTGAACCTCACACCCGTGAAGAATAACAAACTAGAACAAAGGGAATATCTCTCTCTGTCTCTCTCTCTCTCTCTCTCTCCATCTCTCTCTCTCTCTCTTCACGATGAGATTTGACATTCGGGACTCCACAAGTTAAACATATTCTGCGCAAGCTGCCGGAGACTGCATAAACACACAGGCATGAACAAACTGCATGCATGAAACGCAAGCTTGCGCTTGCAAGATAAATATGGCATGCACACCTGCGTAAATATGAAATGCAAACCTGCGTCTGCAAACTGAATATGGAATGCACAACTAGCAATAACAAATAACTGCCTGAGCGTACGAAAAACTGGAGCTGCGCTGGTGCAGTGGCTCACTCACCGCAGCCCTTGGGGCTGCCGTCTGCTGTCCGATCGTAGCCGCCCTGCCACTGATTGGGTTCGGTCGTCTCCACTGCAACTTCGCCCACCCGCTTGAATCCATTCATCTTGTGGCAGAATCGCCGCTGATCCCCCCGCAGCCGGTGGGTGACCATGCTCTGTTCGCCGACCGTCCGCCGTCGCACTTGCTTGTGGTTGCTGCTCGTCTTCTTGAGGTGGATGGTCGTCTCCTTGTCGGTGCTGGTCGTCGCTGTCTCCTCGGTCGTCTCATGCTTATTGAATGTCTCAGTCTGGTACTTCACGGTGGAGTCGTCTCGATGCTCCATGAACTCTCGCAGTGCATAGTAGGCTGCTGGAACTGCCACTGGGATTCCAACCATAGTAAACATTAATGCATTCCAGATGCCTCCAGGAAGCCACGAACACTTCGCACACTCATCATAGTCGTACTTGTACTCTGTGCGGTAGTCGAACTCTGGAGCGAAAGTTTCCGCCAGCTTCCAACACCACGTCGCAAAGACCGCCAACTGCATGAGTAGTGATCTCGCCTTAGTAGCTGATGACGTCTCCATCTTACTGTTCTTGATAATTCCCTGTCGCTCTTCCTTGGTCTTCTTCTTGGCTGCCGTATAGATAGGGTCGCGTTGTGGCTGAGGTCGCCCAGCTCGAAGTCTGTCTGTGAAGAGTTGTCTTTACGCTAACCTCGTGCGTCCATCCGCGCACTGCCGCTCTGATGAGACCCACTTCCATTACGTCTGTATAGCATCCATCCGCTTTCGTAATGTCAATGCCTCGGTGCGGGTGCGCTTGTCCTGGAAGCTGGTGATGCTCTCTTTCTTGGCTGCGTCGCAGAGTGCTTTCGCATCGATTACGAGTGCTGATTTTCTTGCGTTGTGCGTGATCTCGTCAGTGTGGACGTTCGCGTTGTCGTGGGTGAGAGGTGCCCAGAATCGCTTCGCAAATTCTAATGCGCCCATGCCTGCAAGACGCTGCTTGGGATTCTGCGCGCGGCGATGGCCTGGCTGGTCTCGTCAACTTGGAAGACTTCCAATCAACGACGCAGAAATCTGAATCCTCGCCGTCAAGTACTGTCGAATGCCATGCCATAATCACACATCCTCATTGACTAGATCCGTCATATCGTACTCCCCAAGCTGCATCTGGCATCGCGACGAGCACGACGTCGCTGACCTTGCCAGTCTTCTTCAGCTTGAAACCGACGTCCGCGTTCAGCTTGTAGAACCTTAGCGCCCTATTTACCTCTCTTGCTGTCGCCGCCGTCGCCGCTGCAAGCTGCCCTGCGAACTTGGCCACTGAAGAAGTCAAAATAGTCCTCGAAGTTGGCGCATCTCCTTTTTTGGCGTGAGCGGCCGGTCGTTGTTGCCGTCCCTCTGATCAATCGCGATCGGTCTGAGGTTTGAGGCGTAGGACTGCATCTCGCCGTTGATCTCCGTGCCGCTGGAACGCTGTTGCCCCAGTGAATGGTCTGGTGCGGGTCCGATCCAACATGCCCCATTCTGTCCTCATCGATCCACTTCCGAAACATGAACTTGCTCCTGACTGCCTCGATGATGTGGCTGTAATTGCTGCTGGGCTTGCGATCTCCTCCTCCGAGCATGTCGTCTACGTAGAGTCGGACAAACGCGTCGCAGTTGCCGTCTTTATCGTAGCTAACGAACAGACATGGGCCCAGGGGGTGCTGCTTGAGCCCGCTGGCTTCGAGGTCGTAAACTGCTCGTTGCCACCAACGTCGCGGTGCGTCCACCACTTGTCCGTACATCGGTTTGATCAGCTTCATGAGCGCGTCCGGCTTGATGCCCGTGAGGTCTGCGGCGTCTCGTGGTACTCTGGCGTAGAGTACTTGTTCTTGCGGCCGTCCTTGTAGAAATTCGGCTGCCGCGTCCGCTGTCAACAATCTCCATCCGTTGTTAGCTGCCAAGAACATAGCCAACTGACGTCCCAGTCGAGACGCCGCTGGTGATGCCGTCGGTGCCTTGCCGTCGGCTGCGTCTGGGTCGTTCGAGCCGTGTAGCGCGGAACGTGCCTTGGCCCTCGGCGTGCCGACGTCGCTCTTGGTCCATTTCAGTCCCCACTTGGTCTTCAGAATGCGCTTGGCGTCTTCGTCTCGGTCTCGCTTTGGTGGTGGTTCGTCTCCTGGTCCATCGTCGTCGCCGATGTCCGCGTCCGAGTCGCCCGGCGCGTCGAACGGTTGCTGCTGTGAGCTGACATCGTAGAACTGCGCAACTCTGGCCCTCCTCGCGCCGCCGAGAGCCCCCTTGGCCTGCGCGAGGTTCTCCAGGAGAACACATCCTTGATCGCAAACATCTGGTCGGACGTGTTCCGGGGCACATTGTTGTAGGTTCGCGCCGCGCGCGATCCAGTAGATCCTCGGTCCGCTCTCGTCCTGCCTCATCTCCTTGAAGATCGCGATTGCAGGTCCCTTCCGCTTGTTCTTGATGAGCTTGTTGGTCTTGCCCTCTCTACAGCAGTAGCCCCGCTGGCCGGTCGCGAGATCGCGCTTGAGGGCAGCGTCGCGCCGTGGAAGTGCACGTCGTATCTTGGCCGAGGCGTCAACCTTCACAAACGCTGATGCCGCCATTGGCCTTCGCCCAAGTTCATTCTTGAAGTCCTCGTCCTCCTTCATCTGGCACAAGGTCGCTGGTGAAAACTTGTCGCTGTAATCAGTCATGGCAATAGTCGGGTCCATTCCCAGGACTCACTGGCACGGTGAATTGCCCTCCGTGAAAGCCAAACGATTGACCAGATGAGGTGCGTAAATGCAAGCCTCAGTTATCAAATCCTCCACGATCGCCGCCCTGGCGCCGCAGTCGATGGCATCTGCGCAATAAAGCCCCACCGCCCCTCGAACAACTTGATGCCGACGTTCCACAACTTACAAACTGGAATGCACCTCGCCTGCTGCAGTAGCGATCGACATGCGATGCTGTCCCGAAGCTGAACCATCGTCTGCCCGCAATTCTCCCATGGGTCCAAATTGCCTGATCCAGCCACGCTCACCCTGCCTTGATCAGCTCCTCTGCCGTCTCGCTCTTGACGGTGCGCAGTGCATGGTAGCGCGTGGCCCCGTCTATCATCGTCTTGACGGTGCGTAGCGCATAGTTGCGCGTGGCCGTCTTGCCGGTGCTACTCTTTATCCTGAAGATTTCCGTACAGGCGATCTCGCTGAACATGGTGGCTTGCTGCGCTGACGCAGTGGGTGCTTTTGGTGGACTTGATCTGGCCATGCAGTGCTCACACCGATGCTCCGCTTCACATTTCACATAGTAGGATGTTGTCCTGGGCGCCTGCCTGTTGAAGTAGACGATGTAGTGCTGCTGGGCTGGGGTGTCTCATATTTATGTGGAGTCTCTTGACGTACGTGCCGCGCTGCTCTCGTAGGTGCGCGTGCTGGTGAGCTTCGCCACTTGAGTCCGAGTGCTCGGGCTTGGTACTTTCTTCCGATTGCGTTGAGTCCTCCGCGGCGCAGATGTCCTCGATCTCCGGCTCGGCCATGACTTGCGCCGTCGTCGATGCCAAGATGAACGGGTAGCCCTCGGCAAATATAAATGCACTTTCGTCCGCCAGTAGGTCGTGTACACGTGATCTGTCGCATCGCTCGTTGAGTGCAGCTGCCAAGAGCTCCTTGGTCGTCTTAAACGTTGTCGGCATCATGACCATGTTCGCGCTTCCCTCGATCGCGTGGTCGCACGTGCACTGGTCGAACGTGCTGCGTTCGCCGTGTAAGCGGCTGAACGCCACAGCGCGCCACGCCCTCGACGTCGCTGGATGTTCGATGTGAGCATGTCGTCCTCCTTGCTGGTGCATGCGACCCACTTGGGCCACGAACTGTAAATGTACTCGATGACGCCGTTCTAGTAGCTCGGTGAAATACCCCTTCCAACCGGGGCGCCGGCGGATGTTGAGCTCCGGCACGTTGGGCCTGGGCCCGCGCAGTAGTGACAGATGAAACTCGCCAGGCTGCTCCTCCGTCAGCTTCTCGAGGATAGCCTCCTGATGGTCCTCCTCTGCGAAATCCCAGCCAGCATTGAGTCAAAACGTCTCCGCGCGTGCTCCAATATCTCGAAATGCTTGTGAAAGTCTGGCTTCTCCAGCGTAGATAACCCATATCGTCCGTCTCGTAGTGCGTAGTTGGCGAACTACTCTCCGCATGGTCTGTAAGTGCTGCTCGCTGGCGTGCGTTGCGGCTGAGTCGATCTTCTGGGCGAAGTTTGTCGAAATCTGCTTGACGCCGTCACCGGGGTCTTCGTCGGCGCTAAAAGTGACTTCGACCGCCGCGGGTGACAGTGGGCGCCGGCATGGCTCCGATAGCGCGGTGTCGACTGGCTCGATTGCAGTCGCAGTGATACACAGGTTGCCACATGAGGAATGCCGCTGGCACTGCCACTGCTTCCTGTAAGCATTACAGCAACTGACCTGTACTACGCGTCTGGAACAGCCTTCTGCACGAGGTCGCCGTTGTGTTTACTCCTGCTTTTCATCGCTTTCGCTGGGGTCCGCCAGGTAGGCGTTGCCCAGAAACTCTAGGCCGCTCATGGCCTCGTTGCTGGGGTCCAGGAGCTGCGCTTCATCGACAGGCTCGCGCTCGAAGTCGTTCGCGTGGTGACTCGTCTTCCCGTCCGGTTTCTCTGGGCGGTCCACCGCGTAGTGTCCTTGAGGTGATGGCGTTGCGGCCTCCGACTCGCCTCCGCCCCGCGCAACTGTCGGTTTGGCGCAGTCGACCTGAACTCCAAACACTTCCAACAACGGCCTCGGAAAGAACATGGGCGCGCGTCCTGGTACCACGCGAATGTAGAGCGCGCCTGGCTTCTGCTTGAAGGCGGCAGGCATTGCGCCACACCGCTGCGCACATTCGATCTCGCCGCTGCCGAACCGAAAAGGCCGTCGGCACTCGTAGAACCTGCGGTCCTCGATGGGATAGCCCTTCCGCCTGCAGCCCCTCACGTGGCCGTTGATCGTCTCTGAGCCGGACATGAGGGTCGTCGCTCCGCAGTCCATGACTCCGTTGCTTGCTGGCATTGCGCTGGGGTTGGCCTTGCCATGGCACTTGTCGCCCCAATAGACCTCATCGACTATCGGGCTGTCGCCGGCGTGAACCCGCTTCTTGTTGATTGGTTCGGTGCAGCCCCTAGCCCAGCGGCCGGGCTTGCCGCGTCGTGGGCATCTGGCCAATGGTGCTGATGTTGGTACTGGCTCCGTAGCTGCCCTTGCCCATCCGATTGGGTCCGACACCGTAGGTCGTGGTCTGTTGCATGCGCCTGGAGGGGGCGATCCTTTCGGGCTGCCCTTTCTTCTTTCGGACTTGCCGCATCCCTTCCCAGAGGGTTTCGCGAGCTAGAATCTGGCGCGCGCGAGATAGCGCGCATATGATATTACATCTATGTATATAACCCACATGTTTTTGCATGCGTGCCGCATACCATATTATATGTATGAAAAAATCATCGCGTGCTAAAAAACAATATATATATATATACGGCTATATCAGGTGTGTTATCAAGATAAAGTAGTGTATACACTGTGTAACGTGTCGTCGGTTATCTTGTGCTGGGTTTTGTTGTTTTTTCTGACGATAGACCATGTTTCGTTGTCCGTGTCGCACATGAAAACCCTAGTCGCCTCGCCACTCCCCGCATTCCCCTATTCCTCCCCAAAGTGAGAAGAAGAGAAGAAGACGAATAAGAAGAAGACGAAGAAGAAGAAGAAGAAGAAGGAGGAGGAGGAGGAGGAGGAGGAGAGGGAGAGGGAGAGGGAGAGGGAGGGTGACGGGGACAGGGAGGAGGAGGAGGAGGAGGAGGAGGAGGAGGAGGAGGGGGAAGAGGGGGAGGAAGAGGATGAGGCGGATCCCGAGACGTCGATTGGTCCTCTCGTCATCCTCGCCCTCCCCCTCTCCTCCATATCGGCTCAAAACATCCGGCGCCTCGAATCGCAATTCGACCAGGCCACGACGGCACTGCAGTGCGATCGACGCTCTCGCGGGCACATGTCGATCCCGCGCGCGTGGCTGAGCGAGAAGGGCGGGCCGCGGAATATCGCGGACATGCTGATCCGCGGCGTGGACCCGCGCGCGCCGACCAGGGCGCCGTCGAGGGGGCGGAGCGGCGCTGTCTCGGTGGAATCGAGATCGCCGCCATCGCGCCGTGGCCGCTCGCCCCCGTCGGCCAAGCCCCGCTCGCCATCACCGACGCCAGCGCCGACGCCAGCAACCGACGCAGCAGCATCGCGCGGCACCGACGCCAGCGCCGCAGCCAGCGCCGACGCCGACGCCGACCCAGCAGCCAGCACCGACGGCAGGAGGCGGCCCACTGATCGTGGTCGGCGACTCCAGCGACGCGGGGGTGGCGGCGCAGACGCAGAAGGAGAGTGACGAGGCGCCGCTGAACTCGCAGGTGGACTGCAACACGGATGGCCACGTGGAGGCGGCGCAGGAGCGAGTGGATCATCACTGCATCGATCGATCGACCGATTTATCGTACATCGACCGATTTCGACAGATTTATCGGACGTCGCTCGCTCGCGCGACCCATCGATCGGCTGATTGGCGAGGTCCTCGATCGATCGATCGATCAATGGGCTGACCTAGGTCAGCTCATCGATCGATCGGTCGGTCGGTCGAGGAGCTCATCGGGCGGCCGACCGACCAGGAGTCGCATACGCAGTGGGACGATGACGCGAGCAAGTGGACCGACGAGATGTGGGCCCGCATCAAGGCGGCGGCGCCTGGCTTCCACGACGCCTGGCAGCGACACGTCGACGAGGCGAAGAAGAACACGGCGTACGCGAAGTGGATCAGCCGCCAGGCGAAGGAGTGCCCCCCTCCGTTGTCCTTCCACCCCTCCCCACCCCCAGCACTTCCACTCACCTCCCACTCCCCTCCCCTCCCCCGCCCACCCCCCTCGCCCTCCTGCCCCCCACGGCCCATCACCCCTCATCACTCCCCATCGCCCGCGGCGGGGAGGGGAGGAACGGATGGGCGATGCGGAGGGGGGGAAGTATGAGGAGGCGAAGAGGATACGAACATGAGGAGGAGGAGGATACGAGGAATCGACGGTGAGGATGAGGAGATGCGAGGATACGATGAATTGAGTTTCCATTGGTTTTCCATTGATGTTAGTTGATTTTGCTTGATTTTCGCAATGTTCTGAGCCTCTCAGAACATCAAGAAAATCAACAACGGGGGGAGGAGATGAGAGAGAGAGAGAGAGAGAGAGAGAGAGAGAGAGAGAGAGAGAGAGAGAGAGAGGGCCCCGCCCCCTCCCAGGAGGACGACCTGAAGGCGGCGGCGGCGGCGAGGGACGCCGCGGCGGCGGCGGCGAGGGGCACCTCGACGGCGGCGCCGTGCTCGGCGGCGGCAAGCGGCAGCGCTGCGCGGCAGCCCGAGCAGCAGGACCAGCGCGGGGGGGGGGCTGTGCCTTGTCCTCATCCTCTTCCTCGCCCTCCCACTCGCCATCCTCGCCTTCCCTCGCATCCTCGTCATCCCACCCCATCCTCTCATCCTCATTTCATCCTCTCATCCTCACTCTCATCCTCACCCTCCCTCTCATCCTCCTTATCCCCATCGTCCGCGTCGTCGTCGTCGTCCTCATCATTGCTATCATCATCATCCTCGTCGTCCTCGTCCTCGTCATCCGTATCACCCTCGTCATCATTACTATCCGTCAGCATCGCCAGCAGCACCAGCAGCACCAGCATCACCAGCATCATCAGCATCGCCAACATCACCAGCATCACCAGCACTGTCAGCAATGCCAACATCACCATATCATCATGGGCGGTTTCCGTGGCTGTTTTGGCTCGCGTGCCTAGGGCGCCCTGCTTGAGCCCGCAATCGATCGCGGGCGCCCGATTCGGGACATGGCCGATGAGAGCGACGTCCGAGCGTGCCACGACGTGGCGCGCATCCAGAAGGGGCTGGACGAGTTCGTCACCACCGCCGACTTCATCCAGTACCCCGTGGACACGGGGCGGTCCAACCCTGACAAGAAACGCATGGCCGAGTGCATCAAGATCGTGATGAAGATCCGCACGGAGGTCTCTCCGCAGATGAGCTTGGGGAAGAAAGCACCGGAGTCGGCGCTGCATCTCATCGGCGCCGATCGTAAGTGGCCTGGAGTGGAAGGGAAAATCCTGCGGCAGTGGAGCGAGGAGTACGCAGCCCGAGTGCGGAGCTTGGTTCGCCACGCTTGCACGGCTTTCGGGCGCAAGAAGTGGCCTGAGTGGTTCGCCGAGCCCCTGAAGACGATCGGCGTCAGCCAGACGGACGCGATCTTCAATCAGCCAGCGGCTGCTGCCGAGCCCAATTACATCTACGACTACGACGAGACGACGTGCCAGGCCCCCGTGCGGATCCCCGTGCAGCAGCCCAAGGGCCATGGCACTCCCGAGCCAGCGAAGAAGGTCGAGGGGCCCGACGAGAACGGCATGATGAAGGCCTTCTGGGGAGATGGCGAGGAGGTGTGGGAGTTCCCGCAGGTGTTCCACAGGCCCGCGGACAGGGCCGCTACCTCGACCTGGGAGGACTGCAAGGACGGCGTCCACAAGGTGCGCATGTCCCTCTGCAAAGACAGGGCCTCGTCGAAGCTGGTCCGCGTGCTGCGCAAGGACGGCGAGGGCAAGATCGAGCAGCTTACGCAGATCGACACGAAGTACTTCACCAGCGAGGAGACGGCCATCGCTGCCATGAGGATGGCCGTCGTCGCGAAGCTCATCAACGGCAGCGTCATCAAGAAAGAGGACGCCAACAAGCTGAAGGTTGCGCTGCTCAACGAGACGAGGGCCGCCGCCGCCGTGCTGCGGAGGCCCGCGGCGGCGCCGAGCACCGTCGCAGCGGCGGCGGATGCAGGCAACGCCGACAACTCGGGGTGGGGGCGAGGACAACGGAGGAGGGAGGACGGATGAATATACTTATGAGGACGATGAGGCAGGATGGATAGAGGGGGGAAAGTGGCGGGGGTGACGGGGGGCAGAGGCAGGAGACGCAGCAGGAGAAGGGGTGGGATACTATCACGATTCGGATGATACGATTGCGACGGTAATGATGGGGGATGGGGGCAGAGGACGGGGGGCGATGAGGAATACAATGATGACGATGAGAGGCGGATGGCGAGGATGAGGAGGACGACGAGGTACAGGTGGATGCGGAGGAGGAGGATGAGGAGGAGGAGGAGGAGGAGGAGGAGGCGGAGGGGAATGATGAGGAGGAGGCGCATGAGCTCCCCGCGAGGCGACCCTGGGCAGAGCGCGGGGGACCAGGCGGAGAACGTGATGGGCGAGGCTGCGTCCGCGGAGGACGCCGACGAGGACGACGACGGGCCCGAGGACGGCGCGCCGCAGAAGCAGACGGCGGCGGCAGTCGCAGGAGAGGACGGCGCGAAGCGGCGCAAGATCGCCCTCAAGAGGCCCGCTTGCGCAACCCCGCCGTCGGGCAAGGTGGGGCATGAACTGAGCAGGGAGACGCCCGACTTGGACAAGTCCAAGGCACCTGCGACCAAGGGCGTGGGCACGAACAAGCTGGCCAAGACGACAGCAGGCGAGGACACGGTCAAGCTGGCCAAGACGACAGCAGGCGAGGACACGGCGCGGGGCACGCCGATCATCGAGCACGCTAGCGAGCAGCTGGCGATGCTCGAGCCGCCGAAGGGGATGCTCGCCGAGACCGAGCTCGCGGCCTCGGACTCCGACGAGGACGGCGATGCGGTGATCTGATGGAGGCTCGCTCCACGGCAACACTTTTCGAGAATAGCGATTCGTGCTGCGTGCATGAATGCTTGGCGCGGCGCCCCTCGCCGCCTGGGATCCGCCACTGACCGTGGCGCTCATCGCCACAGTGGGGTTGAAACAATCGCCACAGTCGTCATCACCATCACCATCACCACCACCACAGCCGCCACCTAAAACAAATCAGCACCACCGCCCACAATACTGTACCATCACCTCATTCAGCATCACCATCATCAGCATCATCATCATCAGCATCATTATCAACATCAGCATCATCGTCATCATCATCATCATCATCAACACCAACATCATCACATCCATCAACATCGGCATCACCGTCGTCGTCGTCATCATCATCATCATCACCAGCCTCAGCATCGTCATCCTCGCCGCCGTCACTGTCATACCAAGTCGTCGCCCCTCATATCGTTCACCTCGCACCTTACCCGTCATCTCATTACCCACATCTCCCCCTCATCCATCACCACTCATCGCTCAACATCACGCCCCATCCATCGCCCCTCATTCCTCGCCCCATTCCCTTCGCCTCTCGTCATCTCCCCCCGTGCTCCCCGAGGCATTTCCACCTGCTTACTCCCTCACCGCTCCCACCCATCATCCACTCACTCCCTTCTCCCCTCTCTCACCCTCTCCCTCCTCTCCTCCCTCACCCCCGCCCCGTCCTCCTCTGCCACCGCCGTCGCCCTCTAGATCCGCACCCCCCCCCCCCCGCATCGCGCAGGACGACGGCCGGTCGACGACGCCGCTGTGCGACGCGCAGCCACCGATTGGGGGCCCGAGGTGGCGGGCCGAAGAGGGGGGCGGAGGACGGGGGGGGCGCGGGGGGGAATGGCAGTGAGGATGATGACGCCCTGAGGTCAGGGTTCGGCCGCCTGGCCCGCCTCCTCAGATGGCCGAAGGGGCCGCGTCCTCCGCGCCTCCGCCCGCAGCCGACCTGCGCGACGAGCGAACCGGCTGCGGCGCCTCGCCCTCGACTCCGGAGTCGGCGCTGCTCGAGCCGCCCGCGGCGCTGCGAGCAGCAGCCTCGGCGTCGAGGTCGCCCAGCTGGCGCCGTCCAGCGCGGCCACGCGGTCGTCCGCAGGCCCTCGAACGCTCGGTGCGGCCCGCCCAGGGCCCTGGCCAATCGGAGGGCGGGGACTCTTTCCCAGGCGTGCCCGTCGCTCGTGGCAGTCGGCCTGAGCGCGGCCGAGGCACAGGAGACGGGCGACGCGCTCGGCGAAGCCCAGCGAGCCCAGCGCCGTCGCGGCGCTGCCGTCCAGCGCGTCCGAGGCGCCGCCGGCCGCAGCCGAGTCGCTCGCCGCCCCCGCAGCAGCCGCCTCGGCGTCGTGCTCGGTGTCGCCCAGCGCGCCCTCGAGGTCGACGTCCAGCGCGTGCGAGCCGTCGACGCCCGCCATAAGGCCGCCCGCCGCCCCCGCAGCTGCGGCCTCCGCGTCGTGCTCGGTGTCGCCCAGCGCGCCCTCGGCGTCGACGTCCAGCGCGTCCGAGCCGTCGACGACCGCCAGCGAGCTCCCCGCCTCCCCAGCAGCAGCAGCCTCAGCGCCGAAGCCCAGCGCGCCCAGGAGGCCGTCGTCCAGCGCGCCCGAGCTGTCGAGGTCCATCGCCAGGCCGAGCGCCTCCGCAGCAGCTGCAGCCTCGGCGTCGCGCTCGTCGTCGCCCAGCGCGCCCCCGACCTGGACGTCCAGCGCGGCCGAGCCGTCGAAGCAGCCCGTGCCCAGGCCGAGTGCCTCCCCAGCTGCTGCCGCCTGGGTGTCGTGCTCGTCGTCGCCCAGCGCGTCCGCGTGCTGTTCGTCCAGCGCGTCCGAGCCGTCGAAGGTCGCCACCGAGCCGCGCGGCGCCCCCGCGCCAGCAGCCCCAGCAGCAGCACGCTCCGCGATGTGCTCCACGATGTCCGCCGCGGCCGAGGAGGAGACGCCCTGCGTGGCCGCGCGGCGCGGCCCCGAGCTGGCGGCGGCGCTGGGCCCACCAGCAGCAGCAGCTCCTTGAGCTCCCCAAAGTCGCGCCCCAGCACGCCTATCCCTTCGAGCTCCGCGAACTACTTCCTGCTGGAAGTCTCCTCTGGCCACCGCGTGCCCAAACATGGTGTTCCTCCCCTCCTGTTCGTCACGCCAAATCTGTGCCCTTTCGCGCACTCGTTGATGAAGTGCGGCCATCCTGCTCTCGAAACCTGCCGCAGGCGCCGCCACGTCCGTGCCGCTGAGGACGTCGACCTTCGTGAAGGTGGTGTGGACCTCGCTCGTCGCCTCCAGCCGTCGAAGTGGGGTGGTGCGGTCGATAAACCTCTTCAGCTTCTTGAAAGGACCGACACCGCGCCTCAGGTTGTTGAGAACCTCGAGGCCCTTGGTGGTGGCAGCTGCGCAAGGCTGCCGCAACTTGGCCTTGCGCCGCTGCAGCGCCCAAGCCCCGCACTTCACGCAAATGAACGCTGGCCTGTAGGTGTCCTGCGCGCCGCTCTCCAAGGTGCCCTTCTGGTTGACCGCGACCAGCCTGTGGCCGCTGGGGTTGCGCCGATGGTCCAGCAGGAAAGCGGGCGTCCCAGGGCACCCCGTGAGGGGGAGCGGCTGCCCAGGCATGTGCAGCTGTAGGCAGGTGGAGCACTGCGCGCCCAGCTCGCCATCTTGCCATTGGTGCCAGGTTGCCTTCCTCGTGCTCGCTGCCCGCCGCAAGGTCGGTGCCCTCCTGGTCCATCTGATCTGGTCGTCCTTGTCGAAGATGGGCATGGCGTGGGCAATCAGCTTCGCAATCTGGCTGATCCTGTCGACGGCCTTCTGCATCTTCTCGACTACCTTCTGCTCGGGGGCGGGGTGGATCGCCGCTGCCTCCTTGGCCCTGAGGTCCGCCACGATGTTCGCGTCCGTGAACCTCCTCTGGCTGTCGGAGAGCGCTGCGTACTCGTCCCCAGAGCGGTGCGCCTTGACGTGGGCGCACTGCTTCACGTGCTTGAAGCCGTCGGGCGACTGCGCGAAGTGGGCGATGCACGCATAGGGGGTCCTGGCCTTCAGCTGCAGCTCCTTCTGCTTGTTGCCCAGGTGGATGACACCCTTGAAGTCGGCGTGGACGGCGCAGTGTCGGTCCGCAACCTGCGACGCGAAAGCCGCCGCCAGATGCTCTCCGACGGCCGACTCCCGGGGCAAGGATGCAGGTACTGCTCCGTGCATGGTCGCCAGCGGCCTGTCTGAGCGGGGGCCGAGCAGGGCGAGGCTCCACCCTGCTCGCTGGAATTCCTTGATGGGCGGCTTGGTGCACGAGCCGTCGGTGGCGACCTCCATACTAGCGTCATCATCCCTGAGGAAGCAGGCTGCCATCTGCTCAGGTTCCTGACAGGCCTCATCAGGAACTGGGACTCCCTGGCCGTCAAGGATAACGCTGGTAGTGCCCAAGCTCATTGACGGAACATCAGCACAAGCATATCCAAATATGCCTTCAATATACCCAGGCTCATCTGCATGCTGACGTAGCTCGTCGAGGAAATCTTGGGGGACCTCTGCATCAGCTCGAGCTTGCTGAACTTCAGGTCTTGAGCAATCAAGAAGTCGGTGCACGAGAGAGTCGGGAACTCCACAAGGACACCTACCATCCGTGTTGTATCCACGCTGCTGGGCTCTCGTCTTTGTCCAGACGCCACTGCACGCGACGTTCATGATACAGAACTTCTGGTGCGCCGTGTACCGTTTGCTTCGCAGGGAGACCAGGGGGGCTAGGATGTCGAAGGTGGCGCGCTTGCCCTCACCAAGGCCAATCTTGTCCGCTAGGTCTCGCTCATGCTGGCATTGAACGCCTTGCTGCAACATCTGGAGCAGTAATCCCGGGGTGAGCTGCTCCACAAAGACCAGGTCTCCTCGATGGTTACGCCACCTTAGTGCCGAGGTTGCTGTCCAGCCTGCCCGCGCCAGCGAGAGGGCAGCTCGTTGGAGAGGCCCGCGGGTAAGTCCCCACGAGCTGCATACCCCAGGCACCTCCACTGCTCTCCTCCACCACGTCGTAAGTAGTGCTAGAGGTACTGGTGCCTGCTCAGGCTGCGATACTGCCATCCAGACCATCCGCGACCACTGCAGCACTGGCGCCATTGCAATCGCCACCGTGGGGTCGCCCAGGAGCACCACCTTGGCCGAGGCCGACACGCCCCCATGACAGGGTTTGCGGAACTTGCCGGAGTCCGTGCGCAGCTTGTGGAGCTCCCTGTCGGTGAGCCCGTTGATCTCCACTCCGAAGGTGGCCGCTGGTCGAGCTCCAGCTCGGAAGATCTTGGCCGTCCGCTGCGTCTGCTGTCCTGGAAGTCGATGTCGGAAACGACCCAGCTTGCGCAGCCTCTGCTTGTAGATCTTGTGGCGCGCCTGTTGCTTGGCGCGGAGGAGCTTCCCTCGCCTCCTCCGTGCCCCCGCGAAGTCCGTGCCCAGGTAGGTCGCCCGACTGCGATTCATGTCTGTGGGTAGTTTCAGCTGCCGTACCACTTCCTTCCCGATGTCATTTGAGCTGGCCACCACCGCCAGCTTTATCATTAATGCGGGCGCCGAGCTTCTTAGCCACATTGAAGAAGGCATTGCCCGCCGCGACCGCTTGCAGGATGACGCTCTCCTTGGTGGCCCCGTTGATGCCGAGGGAGGTGTCGTCGATGTAGGACGCGAACCTTACCAGCGGGTGGAGCGTGACGTAGATGTCGTACTGCTCGATGGCGTGCGCCTTTATGACCACGTCTGCGTAGCCGTCGCCTGCTGGGAGGCCGAACTGTGCATGCCGTGGCTGCGCGCCGTGATGCTGGTGAAGTCGTATCACTCGTGGTCCTCTCCACTGGTTGTACACAATTTTGACCATCGCCAAGGGCATGCCGAGCCTCAGCAGCTTATCCCTTGCTTCGTCCAGGGGAATCAGCTCGTAGTACTTGCTATAGTCAGCGATGATGGTGGCCGTGTGCCGCCCTGCCTCTGCATTCTGTTCCGCATCCGCCGCCAGGATCAAGGCACTGTCGATCGCGCTCCTGTTCTTGGCCGCCGCCCAGTAAGGCCTACGTAAGGCCTCTTGTAGAGGTAGAAGGGCAGGTTTACGGAGTCGTTGCCAGACTCTGTAGGCCATGGAGTACAGGATGATCAACCGGTGGCCGCCAGCGGCCTTGGGCAGCATCGGCATCACCATCCACGTCAGCTGGACGGGGAAGAGGCCCAGCGCCTCGCAGGCCAGCATGATGTCGCACAAGCCCTCCAACGCGTCGTCGCTGAGGTGCTCCAGGTGCGTAGGGTGCAGGCCGTCCAGGCTGCTGGAGGTCGTGATGCTGAAGGTTCGGGAGGCGCGTCGAAGTTCCTCTGGTGATGGCCGTTCGAGGGTAGACCTATCAGGAATCCACGCCTGGGGAGCCTCCTTCACCGCCTTCCAAAGCGCTGCGTGCGTATCCTCCATATCCTTGACTACAAAGTGCGGGTGCCCTGTGATGCCGTTCTCCGAATCGTTGACCGTGGTGGGGGTCTGAACCTCTCGCGCGCGCGTGACCTTGCGAAGCTTCCTCGCTCCGCCAGCACACGCCCCGTCGCACCACTCTTTCCAGCGCCTCGAAGATTCCTTGTTCGCTTGCTGCATGGTGAAGTTGACGTCCTCGTCGATCTCTTCCGAGAAGGTCATGATGTCCTCGCTGCTGAAACTCCTCTGCGCTAGCTGCCGAGCTTGCCGAACTGATGCGTCGAGCCGCGCGCTGAGGTTCTGGTCGCAGTAGTCAACAATGAGGAAGCCCTGCACCTCGTTGTCGAGGACCTGTCGGCCTTCAGGTGTCCTGGCATTCTCCTTTGCAGTGGAGAGGCCCGCCAGGCAGTCCTGCAGCCACTTCCAGCCATCCGCGATCGCCTGCACCTCATCCTCCGTGAGGATCTGGTGCTCGCGCTCGACCCACTTGGCTTGGAGCGGACAAGCGTAGGCGCTGGCCCGCATCTCCGTACCTGTGAGATGCCCGAGCCTCGAGGCCGCCCTTGTCGCCCATCAGCCCCAAGCCTTCGAGCGGAAACGCCAGGCGACTGCAGCGGGCGCCTCCTTGGCCATTTTCAGCGCCTGCTCAGCGAAGCTGCGCTCCAGGGACCAGCTGCTCTCCTCGAGGAATGGGCCGTGCACTGTCTGCGCTGGTATCTTCGCGCCGCCGACGTAGGTGAGGTACCTGAGCTTGGTGCCCTCCGCTGTCAATTGTAGCTGAACTGGTCGATGCGGCTTTACCGCCCAGGTCAAGTCGGCCTTGCATGCAGCTAGCATGCGCATGGAGCCCGTGGTCAGCCCGAAGTAGTCGATGGTTGAGACCGACGCCGCTGTCCTGCAGGTCGCGTGCCTCGGGGTGACCATCTCCAGCTGCGCGTGCACGGGGAAGCTGGAGTCCTTGACAACCTGCACGTCCATGTTCCAGTCGCCGCCGATGATGCCAGGGCGCGCCTGGCCCGCGAGCGCGAGCCCCACTGTCATGAGGATGCTGGCGCTGCGGCTGCTCATGCCCCCCCCTGTGGAGGTAGACGTTGACGACGTTGAGCGGCGGCCAGTTCGGCAGGAGGCGGATGGGGGACATAACCACACCGCAAGAAATCAACACATTTCATCGAAACTCAATTGGAAATCAATAGATTTTCAATCAAGTTTCGATGCCAACTGTTGATCTCCACCCTTGATCCCGCCCCCCGCCCCAGGTGGCAAGCGTTCGGGTTCGACCACGCGCCGCGCGACGGCGGCCTGGACCACCGCGGGCTGGACGACACGCGCAGCGGCCAGGGCGCGACCCCGACGGGCGGCGAGTTCGAGCAGCAAGACCTGAGCGCCGTCGGCCTGCAGGCGCAGCGGCTGAGCGGCATCGGCCTCGCGTCGCTGCCGGCCTCGTCGCTGCAGAGCCTGCCCGCGGACCCCGCGACGTCCGACGCCGAGGGCGCGCTGTGCATCGGCGAGCTTGACAGGAGGCTGCAGGCGGCGTTCAACGAGTCCAAGAATGACGAGGCGCTCCTGGCGAAGCAGAGGACGTTCCACGCGATGGGCTCGGGGGTCGCCGACCCGAACCATAAGAAGAAGGTTGACAAGGTCCTGGAGGACGCATGGGCGGCTGGCGCCTGCCCAGCCAGGGGCGCCATCGGAGCTCGCTTCTCGACCTTCCTCGACGCCTGCGCCGAGAAGAAGAAGGAGTACAAATCGATGAAGGGGAACAGTGCCAAGGAGGAGTTCAGGATGGACTGGCTCGCGAAGGAGCACGCCAAATACGCCAAGAAGCGCAGCGTCACCGAGCGCCTGGAGGAGTCCTGGCAAGACTGGGGCACGTACGAACCCTTCGAAGTGATCGCGGGGAAAGAATCAGGCACTGGCATTACAATGTCAGGTGCCAAGGCTGCCCTGAACATATGCAGCTCGCGCATCAAGCTCGGCGGTGCTTGGATCCGCTGGAACAACCAGTCGAAGAGGCTCGAGTTCTTGTACATGAAGAAGGTCTACAGCTACAAGTTCGACAAGGCGTGGCAGCAGTGGGAGGAGCTGGTCGACGTCGGCGACCAGAAGACGCTGGGCACGGCCCCCGCCGCCGCGCTCCCAGGGGGGCTTCCAGCGGAGGCTGCCCCCGCCTCGCTTCCCGCGGCGCCCGCGGCAGCGAGCTCGGCGCCCGCGGCAGCGAGCTCGGCGCCCGCGGCAGCGAGCTCGAAGCCCGCGGCGCAGGCGGGCGCGCCCCCCGCGGCGCAGCGCGAGGCTGAGGCGAGCGCGCGCCCCGAGGCGCGGGCGGCGCAGCCGCGCTCGGGGGCGGCCTCGTCCGCGCCCCCGCGGGCCGCGTCGCCGGCCAAGGATGGGGCGGCGGCAGCTGTGCCCTCGAAGCGCAGGCGCGGGCAGGGCGAGCAGCAGGCGCCGCCAGCCGACGGCGAGTCGCCGTCGGTGACGGACGAGAAGGAGCTCAAGAGGATCAAGCAGAAGGAGCTGAAGGCCAACACGGACGCGGCCATGAAGGCTCTCGGCGAGTACGGCCAGATCTGCAACCATGCGATGCTGCTGATCAACGCCATCGAGAACCAGCCCGAGTACAGCTGGGCGAACAACCAGAACAAGGATGGTCTGAAGAGGGCCCTCGAGGAGGTCCAGGCAACGGCATCGCCTGGCACGTTCGTGAAGGATCTGCTGATGCAGAACGTGACCCACGTCAAGAGGATGCGCGGTGCAGAGTACTTCGAGAAGGAGATCGGCTGCGTGGCGCCAAAGATCGCTGAGCCCCTGAAGAGGCTGCGGGCGGAGATCGAGTCCATCGACGAAATGCACGCGGTCAAACTCAGGAAGACGTCCTACTCTAACTAGCTGGAGTCGATGATGATCCTCCAGTGGGGTGACTGAGCGTTGCATCAGTCTCTGGGTGGCACAGTCACGGACTGGCCGTTGATCGAATTTAAGGTGCTGGCGTTCGGCTTCTCCTGATCCAGTCACTCATCCCTATCCTCTTCATGTTGCACTTCCATCATCCCCCTCGCCCTCAGATTGGTTCCCTTCCTCGTCGACGTCCGCACCATCCGCCCCCCTCATCCTCATCTCCCCCTCAGTCCTTGACTCTCTCACCGCCCTCGTCTTGCGCGCGTGGTAGCTCACGGTGCTACGGCAGTTTGAAAGCCGCCCCAGTGCACTCGTGAGAACGACGGGCACGTTCGGCCCGAGATGATCAGATGATGGCGGTAACGACGCCGATGATGATGATGCGATGATGGCAAGGCCTTTCGATGGTGATCAGATGATGACGGTAACGACGGCCGATGGTGATGACGGTAGCGACGCGAGTGCGAGGGGGCAGGACAACGCTCAGATGATGACGATAACGGGGGCCGATGGTGATGATGATGATGATGACGGCTGGCGGCTGCGATAATCACAGCGACGATGGTGGGGGGGCGGCCGCGGTGACGCGGATATGCGGCTCGTCAGGGAGCGGGGGTAGGTTTCCTTGTGCCCCCCTGGGGAGCTCTCGATGGCGCGCAGAGGGCCCAGGGCGATCATATTCGGAATTTGGCGTGTAATCCCTTCCCCAGCACCGCTCGGCCAGTGAATCCAGCGCACAGCGCACGGGCACGTTTTCGTCGTGCGGAGCCAGCAATATCTCACGCGATCACAATTTCGTCGCGTGGGGCCGGAAATCTCATGCGAACATAATTTCGTCGTGCGGAGCCGGAAAATATCTCAGGGGATCATAATTTTGTCGCAGGACCAAGGAAATTCTTCGCACGGACATAATTTCGTCGGGCGGTACCGGAAATTCTGTCACGCGCTCACATTTGGCCAGAGTGAGCCCCCCGAATCTCGTGTCTGGAAGTCAAAACAGCAATTGAAAAACCATTGATTTTCTATTGAGTTCTATTGATTTTCGTTGAAACCACCACAGAACCATGTATACATATATATATATATACACAACAAATATGAATTGAAAAACCATTGGTTTTCTAATGTTTTCTCTTGATTTCTATTGATTTCTGGCGATCCGACACTCGCCCCGACAAACGGTACCGATCAGGATTTGGAGAGCACGGCGCACGCGCATGGGCGCGTGGGCCATGTTTGAGTAGATCGAGCTTGCACTGGCGGGCCAGCGA
Source organism: Prorocentrum cordatum (assembly GCA_963575745.1). Classification (NCBI taxonomy): domain Eukaryota; class Dinophyceae; order Prorocentrales; family Prorocentraceae; genus Prorocentrum; species Prorocentrum cordatum. The sequence goes on from CAUYUJ010016717.1 coordinate 90,966, forward strand.
CACGTTTCGTGGCATCTTGCTGACGTGGCCAGCGAGACCCTGCGCCGCCGTCCTCTCGCCTCGCCCCCTAGATGTGCAACCTCACACTCCTCGCCCGTCTCGCCCAGCACCTGCGGCCCTCGAATGGCAGTGCTCGCGGGGATGTGCCATGCGACCGCCACACTTTGTTTCTGGATCGGCACGCGCCAATCTTAGCGGCATCCAGGAACACCGCGTAGTTCGATCTCTCCCGAATGTGTGTTCGACGTGGTCTCGTCATTGTTATTTCCCTTGTAGCCGTGCGTGGCGATATTGTCGCTAAAGGGGGGTGGCCTGTGCCATGGTGCGATCGCCCGTCGTGCTCGATGTTCTAACGATGCGCGCCATCCGTCGGCCCGAGACCATGGATCAGTCCTGGACCCCGCCCCGCTCCCGTGACCAGCCTACACCTTAGTAACCCAATGGGGTGGCTTTGCATCCTAGTAACCCATCTTAGTAACCCATCTTAGTAACATGTTGGGTGGTCCTATGTCGCAAACAACGCATTAGACGTCCTCTCACTCCCCCTGCAGTAGTTCGCAGCCGCGACAGCTCAATCATTTGCGCACGTGTCACGGTGAGTATGAATGCAGCTCAATCCCTGGCAGCAGCAGCAGCCATGGAGCGCTGCCGCGCAGGCCGATGCCCAGCGGAAGACACAGGCTGGCGACAGGCTCGCGCAATATCTTCTGGAGATGTACGCGGGGAGTAGGCCAATGACTGCAAAGGACCTGTGCACGATATCATGGTTCTGTAAGGAAGGGGGTATCATGGGGGACGTGGCTAAATACGGGCTCAACCCCGATTGCAACACAGGTGGTAATTTTCAAAAACACTTGGACACAATATTGCCGCGGAAACCTTCATCTGGATATTATTGGCTAGGAGTGCCAGTGTGGGGTAAGTCGGGGCGGGAGCTTAAGATGATGCCCACGTGTCCGATCCACGAGGCGATTCAGGAGGAGGTCGACTGTACGCCAGAGTTGTCGCAGGATGCGATGCGAGCGGATCCTGATACACAGGGGTGGTACCAGACTTTTTTCGTGGCACCCTGGCATGATCAGACTAGGTCGGTCGACCGCTCCCCTGCTGCTGTGCCTCTACGCTGACGGGATTAGGTCCACGCGCTCGGAAAGAATGGGAAAAACTGATTCGTTGCTAGGGTTCTTTAAATACACCGTCAAGACGCAGAGGCGTCACCCGATTGCCCTTCTTAAGAAGAGCGAATTCTGCAAATGCGGTTGTCGTGGCTGGTGCACTATATATTCAATCATGCTAGCTATTAAGTGGGGCCTGGAGGCCCTGGCGAGAGGTTTTAGGCCACGCCACAGGCACGATTATTCAGAGTGGCCCACCCTCGACCCACGACGTCAGAGCGCGGGCGAACCACTGCGCCAAGGGCAATTAATTTGGATCAAGGGCGATTTGATCGAGCAGTCCATCACGTTTGGCCGTCGGGGGTTGGGGAGTGGATGGCACCCGTGCTGGTGTTGCAAAACATTCGCCGGCAATATGCACGATTATCGCACAGTTAGTTTACTCCTGGACCTCTGGGGGGACATCGATGACGAGACCGATTACGAGCAGTATTGTCGACAGTGCGAGGTTTCGGTGCTGATCAGGGACGAGGCCGATCGAATCAAGGTTCGCCTCCCTCTCATCTCGCTCGCCCCACTCCCGCCAAGCCCCCGATCTGCTTTCGCCCCCCACAACCCACTCCTCGCCCGCCTCGGCCCACTCCTCCCCATCTCTCCCTCGGGGAACACCGTTTCTCATGGTCCCGCCCCCGTTGCCACTTGCACGCCCAGTTCCTCCGCCCTCGCTCCTGTTCAATCAAAGGTCATACGTGATGGCGTGATGTATTGGGATCAACGGACGGATCGAGTGCACGGTCGCACCTTGGCCCGCGGGGTGCCCGAATTCGGCCTCGAAGCTGGGGATCGGTTGGGGCCGTCCCCGAATCCCCCCGACATCGGGGAGTTCTCATCAATCCAGGTGCCGTTCGTGGCCACTTTTTGGAGGGCGCATTTCTATGGCCAGGCCGTGGTGGATGCTGTCAACCATCGGAACCCGTTGTTCTCGGATTCGGTTTGCATCTGGCCGTCGATGACATTCGTGCTCGATGTGTTGCACGTGTTGTACCTGGGTGTCCATGGGCGTATCATTAGTGCGATCATCTGGGCGATCCTTCGCGCCAGCCCCTGGGGGGTCAGCGGGCCGTTCGAAGTTGTCTTTGCTGTCGGACCCGAGCGCCTGCACAGTGATTTAGAGCTTTCGTGCGATGCAGACGGCGTCGGTCAAGATTATAGGGTTAAACGGTTCGAAAAGTCGATGATTGGAGCGGAGCAGCACCCCATAATGAAAACGATGGGTTCAGAAACCAACAGGATGTTGCCGTGGGCCGAGAAGGTGCGTAGACAATATGTCGGGATCATGCGTAACGGACGCCATCTTCTGGACGCGGTGAGTTCACTACGCCAGCATATGGATATTCTGAGGGATGCGCCCAAGGAGCCGCCCCCTGAGACCGTCCAGCAGCTGTTTGATCTAGCTAAGCATCACAACATGTCGCTCGGGTTGGCAGGGGTGCCGTATATGCACAAGCATCATTTATGGACCCACATGATCCGTAGGATACCTCGGTTTGGAAACCCAATGTTGTACGGCACGTTTGTAGATGAAAGTTTAAACCTAGATGCGGCGGTCGCAACGGCCAGCTCGCACGCCGCCAACTGGGAGGTTCGCACGTTCGAGAAGCTTTCGTTGCACGGGTACCTTGCTAGAGGCCATGCCAGACGATTTTTCGGCACCTCCGCAACATCGTGATGCGGTGGTATTTCACGTGCACGCCTCCCCGACCTCGACCGTTAATTTCCTCCGCCCGCATGCGCGCGCTCTCTCCCTCTCAGGGGTCGTGACGGGCGGCGGTCGCCGACCCTGTTCCTGTCGAGACACGCTGGTGCACTGGAAAACGCCACTTCGTCAAAAAGACCTGGTGCATCACCCCGTGCGTCAGCAACCCCCCACCGTGATACAGTCCAGACAGTGGTGCGTGATTGCTGGCAGGGGCCGTGACAACTCGATGACTTGTTATAGGATTTCGTGACATGGGTTGAGTTCAGGGCTCTGGGGTCAACGCCTGAATGCTTTGGTCGCCCATCGCCGCCCCGTGCCCCGTGCCCCAAGATCCTCGCCCCCCCCCCCCTCTCCGTAGCAGTTTTGGCCTTGTCGAGTAAGCCAAGCTTTCCTTGCGATTTGAGTTGCGCCGATGCCGTCAGAGGTGTCGGCGTAACTTCAGCCAGAAATGGCGCGCCTCCTCGCCCGACCACCGTCGCCCGACCAGCCGGAGATGGAGCACACCATGTGGGAACACTACGGCGCCGCCAGGTGCTACGAGCCGAGGGGGCCTGGCGATTCTCAAGCAGGCGGCGGCGATGCTCAACCATGTGACAGCGATGACAGCTTCCTTCCCGACAGCGGGGACGACAGCTTCTTTGCCGACAGCGACGACGGCCCTCTTCCCGACGGCGCCCGCATGGAGGCGGACGGACCAGATGTCGATGAGGAGACGCGCGGCGACACGATGGACGTGGAGACGCACGTGACAGGTGCTGCGCAGAATGGACGGGCACCGACTGAGAAGCACGTGGCAAGTGCGGCGCAGAGTGGAGGGGCACCCACTAAGCGGCCCAGGTGGACGCGGCTCGCCGCGAAGTCCGAGTGCAACGAAGGCGATGACATCCCGCACACGGTCATCGATGAGCTCGTCACGGAGTCCGAGTACGACAAGGTCTGCGGCATCAAGACCATCAAGATCACCAATGCGGAGTCCGAGTCCGAGCAGGATGGCGACTTCGAGGCGCCTGGCGCCGAATTGGGCGACCCCGTCGAGGAGTCGGTGTTCGTCGGCGCCGTCGTTGTAGTTGGCGGAGGTAGGCGAGGCGCGAAAACCATAACGGCCTCGCCCGACCAGAAACAAAACGCGGCCTCACCCAGGCCTGGAAAAACAACACACACCGAACTACGGTGGAGAGGGCTCCAGGGCGAGGCCGATTTGGTTTGCTGCCTGGGCGAGACGCCTCGCCCTCCTCCGCCCCCCCAACCCCGCCGCCTGTTGATGGGCCGCTGCCCCCGCCACCGACGCCGTCAAGTTCGTCGTCTGGGGGGGGTTCGATCACGTGGATCGTGCGGTGCTCGCAATGCGGCTTCGAGGGCGTCCTGGACCCCGTTTGTCGCACGCGCGTGCAGTGTGGCTGGGGGAATTGAGGGCAGCCGAGCCGACGGACTGTAGTTTAGCGGTGAGGGGAGGCGGTCATCTATTGGCTAACGCGTTGCCATCCGACTTGGTGGCTGAGTTTCCGTCGAGACTAGCTGGCGCGCTGGAGGGGGTCACACAGTAATGCATCATTCAGTTATCGGCAAGTCCAGCATCGGTACCCCGTGTCCTGGTAGTCATGCGTCAACCCAGACATGGGCCTTGATAGTCAGTTGATTTTCCATTGAGTTTTGTTGATTTTCAATGAGTTCTGTTGCGAGGATGCCTCAGGCGAACGTGGTAGGGGCACCTCCGAGGTCAGCGTTGTGAGGTTATATCAGGCGAACGTGGCCTGACCGCCTTAGCTCGCGGCAGCCCCTCCCCCAGACGGCAGATCAGCGGTGTCCCGTCAGAGATGGTGCAATGGGCGGTCCAGCATACCGCAACTGCAGTTGGCGCAGGCCTGTCCCGTCCTCACCACTCCGGGCGTACTTAGCCATTTTGGCTCAAACCACGTTCGCATCGCTGGGCTGGCATTCGCCCCACGTGGCACAGCGCGCGCCCCATCGATGGCGGTGAGGAAGAGGCCGTCATCACGAACGCCAGCAAGTGATGACGATTCAGAACCATTACTTCGACGGCGGCCTGCAGCTGCACCACCAGCTGAGGCAGCAGCAGCGAGGTCATCTGCGGCGTCATCGATGCCATCAACGGCGGCGGCGGCGCATGATGTGCAGAGCCTGGCGGCGCCGCCTGGTGTTCCAGTAGAGTTCATTGCGCGCGTGACCTCGGCAGCTGCGCGGGGAGACCAAGTGAAACATCCATCGGCATACATGACATCCAGCATTGGCATCGGTATAGGACTTGAGCTATCCGGGCACGATCACGTGCAGCGTACCCGCGACACGCTCGAGTACTTCTCTGGCTGGGGGACGCACGCGTACTGGGCGCGCCAGGCGGGCCTCAGCTACGACGCCTACGCCTGCAACGACATGGGCGACTTCGCGACTGCCCCAAGCATCGCTTACGCCGTGTACGCGGCGCAGTCGGTCGTGCAGAATGGCGCCGTGCTGATCAGCGGGCCCCGCGAGGTAACGTCCATGCGTGCCTACTCAGTTGCAGCGCTCATGTGCACCACGCACGTGGGAGGCGCGTTCTGCGTCGCGCTGGCCACCAAGAAGCTGCTTCAGAACACCCAGGTGGCCGAGGCGATCGCGGCGACGAAGGGTAGCATCACCACCGCGAAGTTCCGCGTGGTGGCGACGGCGCTGGCGACGAACATGCCCGTCGAGTGCGCGGCGCACCTCGACATCCAGGGCGGCGAGGGCGGCGCAGAAGCTGCCGCGCGGCAGGAGGGCGCCTCAAGCGAAACGCATTCCTACACGCCCATACCAACTAAGTAAATGAGGATTGGGAGGGATGAATGATGTAGGAGGGGAGGTTGATAGGGTGGTAGGTGAGGAGGTTAAGGTGCAGTGGATGACTGATGCGATGGGGTCGGCCGCCGTGGATCGAAATGTCGCCGAACCCGTCGTCGTCGTCGTCGTCGTCGTCGTCGTCGTCGTCGCCCGCCGTCCGTCGCCCGTCGCCCGACGTCCGCCGTGCATCGCGCGCCGTGTCAGTTCGGGGTGACGGGCCGCGTTAAAAGTTACGGGGTGGGCGACATACAACTCAAAGGAAACCAACGAAACTCAATAGCAACTCAATGATTTGTCGAGGCGGCTGCCGCGCTGGCGCGTCGGCTCGCGATGCGTCACGGGCGCGGCAGCCGCATCGACCGATCATTGAGTTGCTATTGAGTTCCGTTGAATTCGTTTGAGCTCAACTTCCTACCCATCCCCCCTCTCCCAGGAGTTCGGCGACGCGTTCGCCTCGGCGCTGTGCGACAGCGCGCTCCTCGCGCTGGGGCGCGCTGCGCGCGCTGGGCCGCGGCCCGACCCCCGCGCGCGGGCCCAGCCTGTGCCTGATTGAACGTCTCCCCTCGCCTCGCCCTTCGTCGTCGTCGTCGTCGTCGTCGTCGTCGTCTCCGTCGTCGTCGTCGTCTTCGTCTTCGTCGTCGTCGTTGTCGTCTTCGTCGTCGTCGTAGACGTCGTCGGCGCAGTCGTTGCAGTCGTCATCGCAGTCGTCGTCGTCGTCGTCGTCGTCGTCGTCGCCGTCGTCGTCGAGGGTCGAGGGTCTTTAATGTTTCTGGGGCGCATTTGGTCCCGCGGGGGACTTCTCGTTGCCGCGGCTGGATCCAGAATTCTGGTCGGAACGCATGCCAGGACAAGTCTGGGGGCCAATGTTTCGTCGGAGGGACGGCCGTCGACGACGACGACGTCGACGTCGCCGACGAGGGGACAGGGGGAGGAGGCGGAGGGCGAGGGGGAGGAGGATGAGGGCGAGCGTGATAATGATGATGATAACGATGTTGATGCTGCTGGTGATGGAGATGACGATGATGATAATGCTGATGATGATGACGATGCGGATGATGATGATGCTGCTGCTGATGATGATGCGGAGGAGGAGGAGGATGAGGGGTAGGAGGGTGATAAGGAGGAGGAGGATGAGGAGGACGACCACGAGGAGGAGGGGGAGGAGGAGGAGGAGAGGACGAGGAAGGCGTCGCCGTCGCCGCCGCCGCCGTCGCCGTCGCCGCCGCCGCCGTCGTCGTCGTCGTCGTCGTCGTCGTCGTCGTCGTCGTCGTCGTCGTCGTCGTCGTCGTCTGTCACCTCCTCGGCGACGGCGACGGCGACGCCGTCCTATTCCTCCTCCTCTTCCCCTCCTCCTCCTCCTCCTCCTCCTCCTCCGTCTCCCCCTTTTCCTCTTCCTCCTCCTCCTTCTCTCCTCCTCCTCCTCCTCCTCCTCCTCCTCTTCTTCTTTCTCCTCCTCCCCCCCCTCCTCCTCCTACTACTCGCCGCCATCTCAAGGCTCAGGCTGAGGCTGAGGCTGGCTCAGGCTGAGGCAGGCTGAGGTTGAGGCTGGGGCTGCAGGCCGACTGAGACTGAGGCTGAAGCAGGCTGAGGCTGAGGCTGAGGCAGGCTGAGGCTGAGGCTGAGGCTGAGGCTGAGGCAGGCTGATGCTGAGGCAGGCTGAGACTGAGGCTGAGGCTGACGCAGGCTGAGGCTGAGACAGGTTGAGGCTGAGGCAGGCTGAGGCTGAGGCCGAGGCCGACGGCAGACTGAGGCTGAGGCTGAAGCAGGCCGAGGCTGAGGCAGAGGCAGGCTGGGGCTGACGCTGAGGCAGGCTGATGCTGAGGCAGGCTGATGCTGATCCTGATGCAGGGTGAGGCTGAGGCAAGCTGAGGCTGAGGCCGCGGCTGAAGGCAGACTGATGTTGAGGCTGAATTCTAAGCAGGCTGAGGCTGAGGCTGAGGCAGGCTGGGGCTGAGGCAGGATGGGGCTGATGCTGGGGCAGGCTGAGGCTGAGGCTGTGACTGCGACTGCCGTCGCCACTGCGACTCCCATCGCCAATGCGACTACGACTGCGAGAACAGCAGAATTCTACGACACGGTTCTCATCTGAATCTTAAGGGGAATGCTTCCAAATATGTTCCTACAAATCGTTGTTAAGTTGCTTTGCCATGATCATTCATTGGTAACGGAACAAGAACGTGCGGAACGGGTAGCGACGCAAGACGAATATGAATAACCTACAAACAACATATCTTAATACCTTATAGTTCATGAACCTGCGATCGACGCGCGTGCTGAAATAATGCTTGCGGACCTTAGAACAAAACGCGTGCCACTTTATATGTAACATATCATACTATGTTGCCCATGTAAGATACAAAAAACATTCGTCCTCTAATTGTTCGCAAGATGGCACGCTACGCACGCATGCCATATTAGGGCTCGCGCAACCCTCTGGGTTGGCGCCTTTGCTGCTTGACCGGCCTCGTCCGTGCGAACCTCCTGCTGGTGCTGCGGCCGAACCTGAGCTCCCGCCTGCCATCGCCACTACCGGCTGGAAACCGCGCGCTAGCTTCAGGTCGTTGAACCGCACCCTGGCGTCCGCGCAGGCCCCGTCGACTTCGTCGTGCTCGCCTGGGTCGAGCTCTTGCGCTGTGTTGGGGTCGCGCTGGTAGTAGCTCTCGTAGAGGTCGTGCCAAGTATCGTCATCCTCTGCCCAGTGCGTCTGGTCGCAGTCGTCTGGCTCGCCCTCCGGCTCGCCAGCATAGAACTCCTCGTCATAGCACTCTGATGCACGCTGTGCCCTCGTCGACGGAATACTGCTTCAGTGCGTGATTCGGCTCGCGCATGATGCCCCTCTGCCCAAAAGTTGTCTCCAACGCCTCAATAACCGCATCCTGTGTGTGATACCCCTGCCAACTACCGACATGACGACCGCCTTATGGCCCGCGCTGCATCCCCCTCGTCGCAGCGCGAGCCAGCCTCGAACCTTCCCCGGCAACTCGATGTCGTGAGTCCTGAGTTTGCGCTCTACAGGGCGCACTCTTGAAATGTAGGCGAACAGCGTCTCGCCCTCGTGCCGCTTGAGCTTGAAGAAATACGACTCAAAATCGCCCGCGAGCTCCGCCCTGCGTTCCATATGTAAACGATTCCGGAATCTGGCCATGAGCTGCTTCGCCGCCCCGGGCTCGATGAGCTCGTCTGCTGAGAGATCCCCCACTTCGTCCCAAGCTTCGCCTGTGAGACCTGCGCTGAGCATGAGAGCTGATTCGCCCTCCTTCATCTCCAATGTGATCTTCGCAATGCAAATCATCACCCGCTTCTCGTATTCTTTCCATCTGCTGAGCGTGCCGTCGAACTGTGCGACCCCCCGCTCTGGTAGCATGCCCGCCGTTCGCATAAACATCGTGAAGTTGTCTACGAAGCCGACTGTGGTCGCGCATGTGGGCTGCCGAGAAGCTGATGTGATAATCTCCTCTGAGATCTGCTGTGAACTCGCTGAGATCAGCTGGGACCTCGAAGGTGCCCATGGAGTTGGCGACCAGATCCGAGAAAAGGTTGCTGAGGTATGGAACGACGAAGCGTGAGCCTGGCTAACCAAGCCCCGCTACCTACATGAACTTATCAAAGCCCCCGAAGTCTTTGATGGAAATGAGAATCCGCCGGCCCCCTTGTGGGGCCACCAGGCTGCGAGGCACGGGTTCGCAGTTTCCAATACCAATTGTAGCTGGCAGTTTCCAGTGTTACAGTTCTGCTTCTTGCTGGTTACTGTAACTAGTCGATTGACCGCGCGAGGGGGGGTGAGGCCCAAACGGGATTTTTAGCGTCTCCTGGGCGCGTTGTCTGAATTGCTGGGGGGGCTCGAAATCGACACCCCTCACGCAGATCCGCGGGGTCAGGGTCCAAAAACACAGGGGATTTGCAATATTTCTGAAATCCGGTGCCACCCCTCACGCAGATCCGCAGGGTCAGGGTCCAAAAACACAGGGGATGCGCAACATTTCTGAAATTCGGTGCCACCCCTCACGCAGATCCGCGGGGTCAGGGTCAAAAAACACAGGGGACGTGCAACATTTCTGAAATCCGGTGCCACCCCTCACGCAGATCCGCGGGGTCAGGGTCCAAAAACAAAAAGGGATTTGCCACATTTCTGAATTCGGTGCCACCCCTCGCGCAGATCCGCGGGGTCAGGGTCCAAAAACATAGGGGATGTGCAATATTTCTGAAATTCGGTGCCACCCCTCACGCAGATCCGCAGGGTCAGGGTCCAAAAACACAGGGGATTTGCCACATTTCTGAAATTCGGTGCCACCCCTCACGCAGATCCGCGGGGTCAGGGTCCAAACGCACAGGGGAGTTGCCACATTTCTGAAATTCGGTGCCACCCCTCACGCAGATCCGCGGGGTCAGGGTCCAAACACACAGGGGATCTGCCACATTTCTGAAATTCGGTGCCACCCCTCACGCACATCCATCGCAAGGCGTGGTAACCCAAACTGCGAGTACTCCCTCTGCCCTTTAATCCCAAGGTGTGGTAACCAAGCTCGTAAACCATACACGTCTTACCAATCACCCTGTGTGGCAACCCCTCTTGTGATCAGTTGGTTTTGCCGATTGCGAATCGGCCTCGCATGAAGTTCCGATGCTGCTGCACGACAGCGCCAAAGCCTCATGACGTAGCTCTTCCATGGCCCATTCTCCGAGAGAGGGGGCATGCGGCAGGGGGCGAAGCCGTTACGGATAAGAAGCCAAAATAGCATCACATATATGTTCCACACCGTTGCTGCGCTGACTGAAGGGCCCTGGAAAAAAAGTTCGGGCCAAACTGCAGTGACACGCTCGCTATGATACAGTCGTGCTCTGCACAGACTGCACAACACACTAGATGTGCAGCGTATATCTCACGGGAACAGGACCCACGAGGTCCTGCAGCATCTCCATCCTACATGTTCAATCCTACTACATGTTCAATCCTACTACAAACGTGCTCAAAACGTCTCGGTCGCGCAGGGCAGCCCAGGCGGCATTATCCACTGGGAGAGAGCAATCCAAACTATGTCACAGCCTGCCCCGCACAAGAAGGAAAATAGTCGTCGCCGCGACGACGGCGACGCTAACGACTACATCCACGACTACGATGACGACTACAACCACGATTACAATCACGAAACTAACCGCGACTACAATCACACCTACAAGCGCGGACACTGGTTCCTATTGCAAGCCTCGCAAGAACAGGTGCACACATCCTCTCGCGTGCAGTGTAGACCACACTTGATTATTCCCTGGGAGACATAAACCCCCAAGATGATCGAGCCCACCCAGTAATAGAAAGAAGTGAATCCCCACCGCGACGACGACAACGAACACAACGAAGACGACGACCACGACTACTGCGATCGTAGTAGCAATAGCAGTAGAGGTGGCAATACTAGCTGTATAAAGATAGTAGTAGTAGACATATTAATACCAGGGGTAGTAAGAGCAATACAAGAAGTAGTAGTCGTAGTCGTAGTCGTAGTCGTAGTCGTAGTAGTAGTAGTAGTAGTAGTAGTAGTAGTAGTAGTAGTACTAGTAAAAGTAGTAGTAGTAGTAGTAGCAGTAGTAGTAGTAGTAGTAGTAGTAGTAGTAGTAGTAGTAGTAGTAAGGGGTAGTAATAGTAGTGGTAGTAGTAGCAGTCGTAGTACGGATAGTAGTCGTGCGGGTAGAAGTAGCCGTAGCTAGAATAATAACAGTCATCGCCGTCGTCGTAGAAGTAGTAGCAGTCGTAGAAGTAGTGGTAGAGGTAGTAATAGTAGTAGTAGTCATCGTCGTCGTCGTGAGAATAAGTGTGATCTCATTGGTAGCAGTAGCAGCAATAAGAATACTAAGAGCCGTGAGAATAGCAGAATTAGTCTTAATAGTAGTCGTAGTAGTAGCAGTGTAGTAGTAGTAGTAGTAGTCGTAGTAGTAGTAGTAGTAGTAGTAGTAGTCGTAGTCGTAGTAGTCGTAGTAGTAGTAGTAGTAGTAGTAGTAGTAGTATTAAAAGTAGTAGTAATAGTAGTAGTAGTAGTGGTAGTAGTAGTAGTAGTAGTAGTGGTAGTAGTAGTCGTAGTCGTAGTAGTAGTAGTAGTAGTAGTAGTAGTAGTAGTAGTAGTAGTAGTAGTAGTAGTAGTAGTAGCCGTCGTCCCGCCGTCGCCGTGGTAGTGGGTGGTTTGAGCCGTAGTAGTAGTAACAATAGCGATAGCACTCGCAACAGTAGTAGTCGTAGCCGTAGCAGCAACGATCGCGCAACTAGTAGTAGTAGTGGGAGTAGTAATAGCGATAGTAGTAGTAGTAGTAGTCGTCGTAGTAGTCGTCGTAGTAGTGGTAGTAGTAGTACTAGTAAAAGGAGTACGAGTAATAATCGTAAGCGTCGTCGTCGCCACCAGAGTTCTCGTAGCAGTAGCAATCGTAACCGTCGAGCTCGTCGTAACAGAAATAATAATCATCCCAGTGCGACCCGACCTAGGAGTTGGAGGATCTAGGAAAGCAACATCTATATGAAGCAAATAATAATAGTCGTGGTGAGAGAAAGTGTACTTGTAGTGGCAGTAGAAGTAGTAGCACTAGCAGCCATAGAAATAGTAGTAGTAGTAGTAGTAGTAGTAGTCGTAGTCGTAGTCGTAGTAGTCGTAGTATTCGTCGTAGTAGTCGTAGTCGTAGTCGCAGTAGTAGTAGTAGTCGTAGTAGTAGTAGTAGTAGTAGTAGTAGTAGTAGTGGTAGTAGTAGTAGTAGTATTAGTCGCAGTAGTAGTCGTCGTAGTAGTACTAGTAAGCATAGCAGTAGTAGTCGTAGTAGTCGTGACAATGATTGTAGTAGTAGTAGTAGTAGTAGTAGTGGTAGTAGTAGTAGTAGTAATAGTAGTAGTAGTAGTAGTAATCGTAAGAGTAGTCGTAGCAGCAGTAGTAGTAGTATTAGTAGCAGTAGTAGTAGTAGTAGTAGCAATCTCGGTCGTAGTAGCAATCGCCGTAGTAGTAGTAGTAGTAGTAGTAGTAATAGTAGTAGTAGTGGTAGTATTGGTAGTACTAGCAGCAACAGTAGTAGTAGTAGTAGTAGTAGTAGTAGTAATCGTAAGCGTCGTCGTCGCCGTTTTCGTAGTAGTGGTAGAAGTAGCAATCGCAATCGTACAAGTTTTAGTAAAAAAGCAAACGTAGAAGACCTAGTCGCAGTAATACTGGTTGTAGATATAAAAAAAGGAATGATAGAAGAAGTCATGGTAATAGGTGTCGTCGTCGTCACCGGCGAGTAGCAGTATAGTAGTAGTGCTAGTAAGAGGAATCGTCGCTGTAGTCGTGGTTGTCGTCATCGTAATAGTCGTAGAAATCAACGTAGTAATACCATGGTGGTAGTAGTAGTGATAGTAGTAGTGGCAGTAGTACTAGCACGTTTAGTAGTATTAGTAGTAGTGTTTCGAAAGCTACTACTACTACTTGCAAGTATCGTAGCCGCCGTAGTGGCAATAGAGGTCGTATAAGTCGTAGTCGTACTCGTAGAGGTATTCGTCATCGTAGTAGTAGTTGTAGTAGTAGCAGTCGTAGTCGTAATAGTAGTCGTCGTAAGAGGAGGGGTACCCGTAGTGGCAGTAGAAGTAGTAGCAATAGCAGCCATATAAGTAGTAGTGGTCGTAGTCGTAGTAGTCGTAGTAATAGTCGTAGTAGTCGTAGTCGTAGTCGTAGTAGTAGTAGTAGTGGTAGTAGTAGTAGTAGTAGTAGTAGTAGTAGTAGGTCGTAGTAATAACCGTCGTCGTAGTAGTCGTCGTAGTAGTAGTAGTAGTAGTAGTTGTAGTAGTAGTAGTAGTAGTAGCAAGCGCAGCAATAGTAGTCGTAGTAGTCGTGACACTGATTGTAGTAGTCGTAGTAGTAGTAGTAGTAGTAGTAGTAGCAGTAGTAGTAGTAGTAGTAGTAGTAGTAGTAGTCGTAGTAGTAGTAGTAGTAGTAGTAGTAGTAGTAGTAGTAGTAGTAGTAGTGGTGGTAGTAGTAGTAGTAGTCGTGGTAGTCGTAGCGGCAGTAGTAAGAGTAGTAGCAATCTCAGTCGTAGCAGCAATAGCCGTAGTAGTAGTAGGGGTAGTTGTAGTCGCAGTACCAGTAATCGTACTAGTAGCCGTAGTAGTAATAGTAGCAGTAGTAGTATTAGTAATAATAATAGTAGTAGTCGTAGTAGTAGTAGTCGTAGTTGTAGTAGCCGTATTAGTAGTAGTAGTCGTCGTCGTCGTCGTCGTCGTCGTAGTCGCCACTGTCGTTGTCATATTGGTCGATACCCTACTCCTCCTCCTCAGGAATAGGAACATGCAATAGTATTAGGAGTACAAACGGTAACAATACCGGTTATAGTTGTAGTACTCGTAACAATGATAGTCCGCGTAACCGCAAGTATGTCTCCCCGTGACGTTGGTAAGGAGGGGGAGGAGGAGCAGGAGCAGGAGCAGGAAGAGAGGGAGCAGAGAGAAGAAGAGGAAGAGGTTTTAGGACCAGTCCGATTCACCGCCGAGTGCAAAAGGGGGAGGGGTCAAAACTAAAGACCTATCTAAGTTTCCCCCCTCCTCCGCCTACTCCTCCTCCTCTTCCTCTTACGCGCCCTCTTCCTGCTTGCTGCTACAGCTCTCCACTAGCATGGCCCTCTTCGCTCTCGTTTTCTCCCTCCTGTCACTTCTCCTGTCTATCTCCCCCCTCTCCTTCTCAGAACTCTGACGTCTTGCTTTACTCAACCCGTAGGCCCAACGAACCCGACATCACCGAGAACGGGTTTCTGCATCCGACGGCCTCTCGATGGGCAAAGAATGCCCCAAAGACCAGCAGCGTACCCGGAAACAACGGGCGCGAACGAGACGTCAGCATCAGAAAAATCGTGACGCCGAATGTCAAGAATCCGTTCCCCTCCCCATATCCATACATATCCATACCACGGCCTCGACCTCATGGATACAAGACGGCATCGGGCGGATGCCTCGCGCGGAACGCATACACTGGATCGCGTGTCCATGTGATCGCGCCTCGGTGTCCAACATCGAGGGCGAAGGCACGGATATGATCGTAGCCCGTGGCTGCTTTTCTACGCGGCCCGAACACTTCGAGCCGAAGCGCCTTGCGCCTCGCGTCCCGCGCCCGCGCGGGAGGACGCCAACTCGCACGGCCGCGCCAATCCTGGCTGAGCCCAATCATGGGCCCATGGGATCGGTGTATTACGGCCTCCTTCTTGGCCTAAGACGGCGCGCACGCCTTCTCCTACCGAGTGCGCGCACATCCGCCCACGCGCTGCGGGGAAACGTAGAAAAAAGATTGTCGCACATCGCGCGAAGCAAGCCGAGAGGGAACGCACACATTTGATCCTCCGACGCGGCGATCACAACACTCATAGGCGAGACAGCTACGGGTCTCGTAACCAACGAGAAGAACACACACATACACACGTACAACGCCACTTGCACACGCACACCAACACTCACAAACACACACAGACAATACAGCCCCACACACACAATCACACACACACACGCACAAACAATTACACCAGCTGGTGCCACTAGTGGCAATGAACGACACTGTGACACGACCCACACACACAGAAGGAACCCACACGGCTACAAGCGACGGCAGCGACGAGGGAGATAACAGGCGGGCGCTCACGAAGCGAGCGGTTTACTGCCGCGGGCGACACGCACACACACACACTAGTTTCCCCCTCCTGCGAAATGACGGCGCCATCGCGAAAACTTGAGCGGGACGTGTTCAACGAGCGAATTGCATCTAGTATTGCGGATGGTGCGAGCGGGGCGCGCAGGCTGACGTGCAGGATGGCCGCCGTGGAAGAGGCGTGCCCGCTTCAGGGGGCGCGCGTACAAACGGCAAACGTGACTGGGCTTGGGTCAAGCTTTGAACACGCTGGCATGGTCGACTGGGTCTCGAGGGGGAGGGCCCATCGTCGAACACTTGCGCGGCGGCCACGCAAAGACCGCA
Organism: Prorocentrum cordatum; assembly: GCA_963575745.1. Classification (NCBI taxonomy): domain Eukaryota; class Dinophyceae; order Prorocentrales; family Prorocentraceae; genus Prorocentrum; species Prorocentrum cordatum. Next base: position 106,610 of record CAUYUJ010016717.1, read on the forward strand.
CTGAGAACGGGGCAGCCTGGCCAAGAGCCAAACGGCCAGCGCCCCCGGCGGGGTGGCACCGCGCGGCGGCGCAGCGGCTCGCCCTGGCCGACGGACACCGCGTGGACAGCGGGCCGCCACAAAACGAGAAAAAGGGCTGGGGCGGCAGCTGGCCAGATGCCAGCAGCCGACTCACACGGCGCGTTCGCGAAAATGCGGGGCCCCATAAGGGACCCAGCACCCGCCCAGGACAGCCAGGCGAGCGTGGGCCAGACCCGAAGCCTGCCACGGGACAAACCTGACGATACGCATTTCACTATGTTAAATTATGGTGCAGGTATGTATGCATGCATGCATGCATGCATGTATATATTTATATATATATATATATATATATATATTCTCGAACCGTCGCGCGCGCTTCGCGCGTGCTTAGGTTCTAGCTGGTCCAGTGCTTACCGCACTGAGACAACAAAGCGGTCATGAATAATGAGATCGACATGATCTGTTTCCTCCTGCCTCTTCCTCATTCCTCATTCCTCCTCCTCCTCCTCCACTCTCATCGACCAGTCGACCGGTGATCTGTCGCCAAGCTATGGGCCAGGAAAAATGCAGCGCTACAGCGCCATGTTACACTATGCTATGGGATGCCATGATGCACCATGCGACGCTAGAAACCGCAATGCCGCGATGCAGTATACAATGCAGTAAGATGATGTACTCTACAGTGTGCATTGCATGCTATGCCATGGTGCGCTGTGAAATGCAATGATGACACATGAGATGATACGCTGAACAATCTCATGCTATGTTCCCTACGAAGAGCGACGCTACCGCGTTACATGGTATGCACAGACACGGCATGCCGGGCGATGCAATGCAATGCAATGCTATGCCATGATCTGAACTGCTAGGTTAGATTGAACAGGACAACAGTAAGAACAACACCGGGGGTGTGATATTTGCATGATTTCTGAATTCTGTTGCGCAGAGCAGTGCTGTGCTGATCGACTAATTAATGCGCACTGGAGTGCCATAGTACGCCACGATGTGTCATGAGATGCAATACCATGCTAGGCAACGTTACGTCATGACGTGCAGTGCGAGGCTCAGCTACACACTGCTATGCAATGCAATGCTATGGCATACTGAATCATACTGTGATATGCACTGACACGGTTAGCTCTGTCGTGATGTGCCTTGTCATGTCATGTCATGCAACGCCGCGATGCCACGATAGGCCAGGCGGTCCTTTGCTATGCACTGGTATGTTTTGGAGGCCCTTGGGGACCGTTTGGAGTGCTCTTGGAGCCTCTTTTTGGGCCTCTAGGGGGCCTCTTCTCTGGGGGCCTCTTGGGGCCTCCTGGGAGCCTCTTGGGGCGGAAGGCTTGAATTGTCGATTCGTGTTCCCCCTCTTGGGCGCCTCTTATGGCCGTCTTGGGGCCCTCTTGGGCGATCTTGGGCGCCTCTTGGGCAGTATTGGGGCATGATTGGGCCGTCTTGGGGCTTTCTGGCTCCGTTGTGGCGCCCTCTTTGGGTGCCTCTTGGGCCTTCTTGAGCTGATTGCTGGGGCCTTGTGGGCAGTCTTGGACCGTCGGAAGCACGAAACAGCGAGAACACGAAACACCTCCAAAACCACAAAAACTGTTTTCGCTTTCTGAATGCCTCGTGAGAATCCTTTTGAGGGCATCTTGGCCGTCTTCAAGTCCTCGTGGGCTGTCTTCAAGCCATGTTGGACACATTTTGAAACGCTCTCGTGCGGTCTTGAGCTCGCTTGGAGCGCTCTTGAGCAATCTTGGCGCACTCGTGGACGTCTCTCGGCCCCGTTTGACGTTGTTTGGCGCCCCCCGCCGGGCCCGAAACGGCCGGAAGATACATCAGTGCACTTTGGGAGGCCTGGCCCCCCTACCCATTATATATACATGTATATAAAATGTATACAAATATAGGTATACAACACGTGTTTGCATATGTGCGTGTATGTATGTATGTATGTATGCATGTATGCAAGAGAGTATGTGTATGTGCATGTGTATGTGTATGTGCGTATGTGCATGTGCATGTGTGTAGTTATGTGTATGTATGTTTGTGTGTATGTATGTATGTATGTATGTATGTATGTATGTATGTATGTATTTATGTATGCCTAGATGTATGCATGAATGTATAGGTATATGTATAGGTATGTGTATAGGTATATGTATGTGTATGTGCATGGGAATGCGTATGTGTGCATGCGCGTATGTCTGCATGCATGTTTGCATTCATGTATGTATGCATGTATGTATGTATGTATGTATGTACGTATGTATGTATGTATGGATGGGTGTATGTATGTATGCATGTATGCATGCATGTATGCATGTACGTGATGATGATGTATATGTGTATGTCTGTATGTATGTATGTGCGCATGTTGCACGCATGCATGTATGTATGCATGTATATGTACCTATATACACATGTTCCCCATGCGGCGCAGCTATCGTGAACTCCACAAAACGTTGCACGTGGACGGTGCTGCGCGAAGAGAGCGGGATCGCAGGGGAAAACACCCAGCTTGGTGGGTGGGTAAGCGGAAGGACGTGAAAACATAAATTCAGATACGCACACACACGCACACACACGCACACACACATACACACGCACACACTATTACAATTCCCCCGGCGATGTGCACCACGATCGCGTCGAATGCGGCAATATACGATAGCATACACGAGTTGCAGCCACACGTGTGGAAAACTCGTTTTCACCAAGCTGTGCAATTCTGGGACGACTGGCGAGGTACACGCAGACAAACGCAGATGTCAAGTTTCCCTCGGCAGCCCGTCGCTCTGCACCCAGGAGGTCAAGCGACGCCTATCCCGACCAACGGCGAGGCAACTGCAGGCAGACACTGGCGAACGAAGGGCGAAACGACGGTGAGAGCGAGACGGGAGGGACACGAACCGCACAACCGCCCACGCTGGCAACATCGGGCAAGCGCGCAAACACATAAACTGGATCCTGTTGTTTCAGCACCGTGGGTCACGACCGCGTGGCACGCGAATGGGACGCGCCTGGACAAACCGCAGGCAGATGTAGGCCGAACGCGCTCGGAACCTACGCCGTCAGCGACGAGCGACAGAACGGAAAACACATACGACGACCGAACATGACACACACACACACACATACACGCGCACGCACACACACACACACACACACACTCACGCACACATACACGCGCACGCACACGCACACGCATGCAAGCAAACACAAGCACACACACACACACATGCACGCGCCCACATGTTTTCCTCCGGCGCGCCAAGAAGCCCAGTCGGCAAGTGTAATTGTAGGGGTCGTCATCGAAATAAACTGGACCACCATCCAGACCGCCGGCGAGCGGCAACAGGGCAAAACACCTGGCGATGCACACGCATGTGTTCCTTCGCCGACAATGTGACACCGCGGCCGCCATGAGTAACAACGGTCCACGTCAATGTTGATTGCGGCAAACGTCGCGGGTGCAAGTTTAGGTGGGACAGCTTCAGCCACTGGGCCAAAGAGTCCCCCTGCCCTTCGGGTGGCTCTGGGCCCTGGCTCGCCCATGAAGGCGGCCAGGCACCCACTCAGAATGTCTACCTTACGTCCAACCGCGACGGACAACTAAAAACGTCAGCAATAGGGCCGACGAGAAGGCGAGGTGAAGGGGCGCGGTCGGCGGGCCCCCTCTTGCGTACGCACCGCCTCGCGAGCCGCAAGTGCCGCCGCGGGAGAGCGCGGGGCCCACACGAGAACCGAGAAGAGCGGGGGAGGGGGGGGGGGAGGGGCAATGCGGACCAAGGGCGCCTCAACACCCCAGCGGGATTCCCGAATAAAACGCACCTCGAGAACGACGGGTGAAACGCACGCCCCGCATACGATCCCCTAGACGGGGACTCTTGGGCTCAGTTTACTCTGGGGCCCCGCCCAAGAACAGAGAGAGAGGATACGCGGACGATAATTGATCACCGCACCGAGCCTCGAAATTTCAAAGGGCCCCCTGGCGTTTTCGAGTGCCGATTGCGTTGGCGCGCCCCCCTGCGAGCCCAGCGAAGATGCGCGCGCCAACCTTGCGACCCGAATGGGTCGACGAGAGAACTCGACAACAGACTCTGAGGCCGTCGATGAAAACCAGGCGCGGTACGGTGCACAGTTTTCGCCCTGCAAAGGACACCAAACTTATGCACCGTACAAAGCGGGGCGCCATATGCGGCGGGGCCTCTCAAACAAATCCTTCTGACACACCCGCCGCAGGACCACCAGGGCCTGCACGGATTTCCAATGATGCGAATGCAGGTGCAAGTCATTCCCAAATCCTCCTCAATGATCTTGCGCGAATCGGCATCTATAAAAATTGCCCCAGGGATGCTGCCATGGTACGGTGTATGAAAATAGTCTGCGGAGAGGGAGAACACCCAGGGCCCACGAACAGACAACATGCGCAATTTTGCGAAGGTGGGGCGAGCCCACACACACCGACAAGTTTGGCGGTCGCAGCCTCGCGCGCGGTGACGAGGCGGAACACATCGATCACGCATAGCAGAACGAGCGGGGGCGGCCGGGCCCTCAGATGCGGGATCCCTTTGGATCGACAACCGACACACACACACATACACACGCAAACGCACACACACACACACACGCACCCACACGCACACACTACACACACGCGCACGCGCACACGCGCGCACACACACACGCACACGCACACACGTTCCACACCCACACACCTCACAGAAACACTATACACGCACTCACACACACACGCACACACACGTACACACGACATACACACACACTACACCCACTACACACACTACACACTCACACTACACGCACTCACACGCAAACACACGCGCACACACACCATACACCCACACTACTCAAAGACATACTACACGCACTGACACGCACACGAACACACGCTTACACTCTTCACACACACAACACACAAACACACCACACATACCACACACACACACACTACACGCACTTGCACACACACACTCACACACGCTCACACACCACACACACACACACTGCACACACAACACACATACACACACTTTTCACACACACACACACAAGCTGCACACACCACACACACATTCACACACACAATTTTCCGCGCACACACACACACACACTATACGCACTCACACACACACACACACGCACACACGCACACACACCACCCACACACACACACACTACAAGCACTACACAAACACTACACGCACTCACACGCACACATACGCGCACACACAATACACCCACACTACACGCACTACACGCGCTCACACACACACAGACACACACACGCACACACGCACACACACCACCCACACACACACACACTACACGCACTACACAAACACTACACGCACTCACACGCACACATACGCGCACACACAATACACCCACACTACACACACTACACGCGCTCACACACATACACACACGCACACGCACACACCCACACACGCTTCACACACACACCAACCACAACCACACCACACACACTACACACAAACTAAACGCACTCACACGCACGCGCACACACGTGCACACACACCACACACACAGACTACACACACTATACGCACAACCACACAAACACACACGACCACATGCACACGCCACACAAACACACTACACACACTACACGCACTCACACACAAGCGAACACACTTTTCACACATTCACACATTCACACGCACCACGCACAGACACACCACACACACACACTACACGCACACACTACACGCACTCACACACACGCACACACGCACACACACACACCTCACACACACTACACACACTACACACACTACACACACTACACACACTACACGCACTCACACGCACACACACACACGCACGCGCACACACATACACACCACACACCCACACCACACACACACACTCACACACACTGCACGCACTCACACACACACATTACACGCACACACACACCCACACCTTTTCACACACGCGCACACACAAACACACCAACAACAACCACACACACACACACTACACACACACGCACACACACCCATTCTTTCACACTCACACACCACATACACAAACACCACACACACAGAAACACACACACACACACACACTGCACACACACAATTCACACACTACACACACGCACACACGCACACGCACAGACCACACTCCCACACACACACACACACACACACTGCACACACAACACACAGAACACGCACTCACACGCAAACACCTGCGCACACCCAACGAACACCCACACTACACACACGCTACGCGCAGTCACACTCAGGCACACACACACACACTTTTCACAAAGACGCACACACACAAACACACTCACCCACTACACACACGCACTCACACGCACGCACACACGCACACACACCACACACACAGAGCAAACACTACACACACCACACACAGTTGCCACACACACACACACACGCCACACACAACCACACCACACACTGCACACACCACACGCACTCACACACAAACACACAAACACACACTATACGCACTACACACACTACACGCACTCACACACAGACACGCACACGCACCACACACCCACTATGCACACACTATACGAACTCACACACACACACACACACGCGCGCACACACTTTCCACACACACACCACACACACAAACACACCCCACACACTACACACAATACATGCATTCACACACACGCACACACGCACACACAGCACACACACAAACACACACTACACACACTAGGCAGACTACACGCACTCACACGCACACACACACACACGCGCACACAAGCGCACACACCACACACGCACACACTACACACACTCTGCACACACAACCACGCTACACGCACTCACACGCGCACACACGCGCACACACACCACACACACATAGACTACGCGCAATCACACACACGCACACGCACGCATACACACACAACACGCACTACACACCACACACACACACACTATACGCACTACACACACTACACTCACTCACACACATGCACACATGCACACACACACTAAACCCACACACACACACACACTTCACACACACTACACACACTACGCACACACTACACGCACTCACACGCAGTCACACACCTACGCGCCAACACACGCACTACACGCACTCACACACAGGCACTCACACGTACTCTCACACACGCGCACTGCACGCACTCACACACCCACACACACACACACACACACACGCACACACACGCACACACATACACAGACTACACACGCTATACACACTACGTATACGACCACCCTTCGGGTGATAAGGAGGTTCGGGGGGGGGGGAACCAACGTCTCACTCGTTCGGTCTCACTATCAATCTCACTATCGATCTCACGATCGGTCTCGCTCGATCGATCTCACTCGATCGATCTCACAATCGATCTCACTCGATATATTTCATTCGATCGATCTGACAATCGACCTCGCATTCGGTCTCACTATCGATCTCACTATCGATACCACAATCGATCTCCCTATCGATCTCACATTCGGTCTCACTATCGATCTCACTATCGATATCACAACCGATCTGACAACCAACGTCATCATCATCATCATCATCGGGACACCATCAATCGTCATCACCTCATCACCATCATCGTCAACATCATCATCATCACCATCATCATCATCATCATCATCATCATCATCATCGGGACACCATCGTCGTCACCATCATCATCAACATCATCATCACCGGGACACCATCATCATCATCATCATCATCATCATCATCATTGAAACACCACCACCATCATCATCATCTCATCATCATCATGCTGAACAACATTCAACATCATCATCACCAGGACGCCATCATCATCAGCACCATAAGCACCGTCTACATCACCATTATCATCATCATCATCATCATCATCATCATCATCATCGGGACACCATCATCATCGTCACCATCATCATCACCACCATCATCATTGGGACAGCACCATCATCATCATCATCATCATCATCATCAACATCAGCATCATCATCACAATCATCGGGCCACCATCATCAAAATCATCATCATCATCATCATCATCAACATCATCATCATCGGGGCACCATCATCAACATCATCAACATCATCATCATTATCATCATCGAAGCACAATCATCATCACCACCATCATCAACAGCATCATCATCAACCTCTTCATCATCATCGGGACACCATCATCATCTTCATCATCATCTCATCATCATCTCATCATCATCATGATCATCATCATCATCACCATCATCATCATCATCATCAACATCATCATCATCGGGACACCATCATCATCATTATCAGCAGCAACAGCATCATCAACATCATCATCATCGGGAC